>JBAMIH010000034.1:0-43894 GCA_038501795.1 Pseudopleuronectes americanus | reverse complement strand
AAACAAAGGAGCATCACAGAGCTGTGTTTTCAACAGTTTGCAGTCCACATGCATCCAGAATCCATCTTTTCATCGAGGAGAAGCTCTTCAAATGAATTCATGCACCGAAACATGACAAGGATTAAGCCTTTAATGTCTTCAAGATGTCCCCTGTGACTTTGCTAATAACACTCCTTCTAGGTTCAACTCATGAAAGATTGTATTTCTCAGGAAGTGGGTTACTGATTTAGTGATAATGCCAAAATAAGCACAGCTCCTCTTTGTCTGTGATATGATCACATAATCCACTCGGTCTGTTGGCATTTTTGTTTTATCTCTAAAAATCATTTTATGGGGTTATCATCTGAGCTTGTGGCTGCAGCATAATTTCTCTTGAGAAGGTGAGTGTTCTCTCACCAGGGAGTGTCAGACCACTGGATCTAAAATGAGTATCAGAGAAGAACACCTTGTTCTCCAGAAAGAGACTGAGAGCCACCAGACTTAGGGTTTCAATTACTTGAAGTTGATGGCATATGGGTCTGTGCTGTGGAAGTTTTACATACATATTGTCGAGGTTTCCCTGGTGGTGAATACAGAACAGTATTCTAACCATCACTCTCATATGCACCTTCTTGTTATCATTTATATTGCATTGAGTCCTTCCTCTTCTATTCATTCAACACAGCAGAGATGCAGACTCCTTGTTTGTAAGGAAGCAGAGGAGTTTTCAACTACGTAGTTCACATTCAAAATGGATTATTTCTTTCTTTTTGCATCTCTTATTCTCTGTCTCTCTCACAGACAAGCTGCCCCCCCCACCCCTACCCACACACACACACTGTCACTCCTCATCACAGCAGTTTGCCCATGGGGACGTTTCACCACTGGGGGACTCATGTTACACGGCACCAAATTAGCTCTCAGAAGCAGAACGTGTGTCAGTCGTTGCTCAGCTCTGGAGGCTGGGGGCCCTGTAGAGCTCATATCCAATCAAAGCAGAGCTGAGATCACAAACCCCTTTCATTTAGAGGAGGCACTTTCACATTGGGACCTACAGAGCTACAAATTCACTGTGGTGAGATGGCCTGTACTCTGTTTGATGTGAAGTTGTATTGAATTTGTTTGGGTCCAGCAATAAATTCCCCTCCACAATGAAATGTAATTCTCTCATAATGAAGTTTTAAAAGTAACTGGCTGGTTCATTTATGCTGTGACCACAAATCTGTATACAGCTGGAGGATCTGTCTAGTTCCAGCTTGAAGGGGTAAGGGCGAGGAAACTTTCAGGTCTCTCCATCACAGTGATTTTCTCCTGTTGAAAAACTCACTGAATTTCAACCACACGCACACACACACACACACACACACAGACACACTCACACAAAAGGAAAAAAAGGATTCATCAAGAATTATGCAGGCTCAGTTTTTAGGATTGGTAGCGTAATATGCGTTGACAACTGCTATGCCATTAATATAATTATTGAGAAGAGGGGTTGCACAGTTGTGGATTTTGTTATTAACAGTACAAATAGGTTTTCAGCTTCCTGATAAAGAAAGATAGAAGGTGCACCACAGCATCTATCTTTTTTATTGCATCCCAATCAAGTATTGGATGCATGTATTCCAAAGTGTGAAGTAGAGGCAGAAGACTTGCCATATATTTTAAACAATCAATATAAATAATAAAACACCTTTTCCATAGTTTTCTTAATGATCAAATAGTATTTTGTGTTTTGTCATAATGAAATATTGCTGTGTATTTGGGAATTACCTTTCTCTCCACAATGGAAAGCTGTGCAGGCAGTGAAGCAGAAAGCATTAAATCACAAAGCTCCCTCCTACTTCACCTTTTTTGCAGTGTCCTTTTTATGCCACACGTAGCCCTGTGTTTCCTTCCATAACAATTTAACCTTATTTTTCTCAATAAACAACACATTTCCCCAGTGGCTCTGTGGAGTGTCAGGGTGCGCCTTTGTTTTTTCTTTTTTACCTCATTGAGCATTCTGCATTGTGCCTGTGGATTCATCTAAGCTGGACACCTCCTTCATGGGAGGGTGGCCACAGAGCTAAATCCTCCCCATTTATAGATAGCCAGTGGGGGCCGATAAGTATCTGAGCTTTTGTGAGCTTATATTGTCTCCTCTCTATAGCTGTGAAAAACAAACTGTGGTAGATGTGTAGATATTATAACAGTTAAACTAGCTCTGACCCACAACTGGCGTCATTGACATTCGCTAACATCTGACTCCACTTGTTTTTCAAGGTTATTAGTTGATGGAATTCAGCTATTATCCACCCCACACTGTGAATGTCTGAATAATGTATTCAGTTTGTACCACAGAAATACAATGAGTTATGTGTTATTCATTAAAAGTAGTTTTTTGTGTCTTTGTAAAGTCACAATATTTTGAAGAGTACGAACAGCTTTGTCGAAAACACTTTGACCATCCATCAATCAAAAGAGAGTAATTATGGACGATTTAATAATTAGGAAATATTTGTTCACACATTCTGGCTAGTAGTTGGGAGAGAAAATATGATGTACTTGGCTTTACTTGTTTTGGGGAGTTTGTTGAAATATGCCATATTTGGTAGATAATGTTTATTGATTTTTAATGAGGGAGCACAATCATTTGGATTTAACCACTTATTAAATTAACGAAATGCTAGGCTGGTTCTACTTAAGCAAAAGATTAATTATATAAATATTGGTGCTTGTGTGGAAAAGGTAGCTCTACTTATATCAGCAGAGGGCTGAGCTGGGGCCAACATGAAATATGTAATTCTGGAGGTCATCCATCCAGGCCAAGCAATTTGCCTTTATTCATACATGTAATGGCTTTTCTTAGTTCCTCTAGCGTGCTAGGTGCCTTTAATAAATGCTCGCCCTCCAAGGGCATGTCAGTTAAATGTACGGATTCTAAAAAAATCGGCACATACTTTTTTCATCATGAACATGCTCTGATATATACAACTTTTTATAGAATAGTTCAAAAGTGCTATTTATCTTTATGGGATCAGATGTTAAATTACTTCTTTGGTCATATTTGCCGGAATAATTAACGAGTTATCATCGCTCCTTAACTTAAGATCAGGGCCGGGTTGTGCCTGCTGCTGTGAGCAATACATACAGTTCAAAATGACGATTGTATTCAACCTGATACAAAGTATTCACTTTTATTATTTTACTCTGCTAACCCTGCAGGGTCATCGACTGACATTGTATTCATGTGAATGAATGAATTCAGTTCAGCCTTGGAAGATTTGTTATCCTCAAAGACCAATGTGGTGACCAATGTGGTGACCTAGGTTGAATGAACAAGTACACACAGAATGGCTCTGAAAATTCCCCACATACTTTCAATTCCTTTCTCAAGGGTGTTGACACAAGCTTCGTATTTTGTTATTAACCTCCTTAAAGTATTGTGGCATTATTACTTCCTTGATGACTTTCACCAAGGCCACATGCTCACACCTAGTATAGTGTAGTGGCAGTTAAAGGTTTTACTTTGAGCCGGGTGGATTTCCAGGTTGTCTATGCCTTTGTTTTGATGCTAGAAACAGTTCATTTAATTCACAAATTCAATTAGGCTTTTTAAAAACCATCAGCAGTATAAACTCCATAAAGGTCCTGGCACATTTTTGGTAGAAAATAGCCGTTCCTTATTCTACTGTGAATCGTCATGTTATTAGAAAGTTGCATGGTATAAATGGACATAGGTTCGCTCCAAAACCTGCCTCATTCATGCCCCTTGTGTGCCATTGCCTCTGAGAATCAACAAGTGTACTCTTCTGTTGAAAGTTATCTGATCAGATATGATTGTAGGGGTCCTAGCTATCATACAGATGTCGGCCACTTCAAGCAAAGAAGCAGCACTCCTTGCCTTCTCGTGGCCCAGAAAAAATAGATGTGAGAGAGAGAGAGAGAGAGAGAGAGAGAGAGAGAGAGAGAGAGAGAGAGAGAGAGAGAGAGAGAGAGAGAGAGAATAAGAACGAAAACAAAAGTGATGAGATGGAAAGTAGCAGATAGAAATGCAGGAACGACAACAAGGAGAAAGTGACAGATGGAAACACTCACAGCATTTCTCTACCACTGAGACAGAGGGGGATGTGTCCTCATTAACTTTGAGCCATGAATCATTGTTATTCGACTGTTGTTTGCATAATTGCAATTAGTCACTTTGGTTCCCACATTTGTGTGTAATCGAGCATGCAGTATATTTATCCATCTCAAAGTGCTTTGTGCTATAGCATATACATCTATGCTATTACTTCCATTTTATTAACACCATTATGTTGTATATTGCATATTCATGGTTATTTAATTAAATTTTATTTGCTATCTGTCATCTTTGTTGAGTATATATATATATATATATATATATTATATATTTATATTGTTTTTCCAAAATAGATTAGATGTTGATATTTGCAGTTACAACATTGTACAAACATATCTACGTTCATTCATTAATTAATTCATATTGTATTGGTGAGTGGTGTTCACCACCACCACCCCTGTACACACACACACACACACACACACACACACACACACACACACACATTTCTATCTCACTCTCTTGATGTCATTTCACTGAAGTGCAGCTTCATGATCTAATCTTGTTTCAAAAACAGATGCATGTCAGTTGCTTCTGAGCTGTCTGTGTTGAGCAGGCAGTATTCTGGACTTACGTTTTGCACAGCATCACTATGAGTAGTGTCTTAGCTCCTTTGCTACTTATGAAGATGGATTTCAGGGAGAAGAATGTACTTAATTCTGTACAATACAACTCATCTACTGGCTCTTTCCTGTCTATGCTCTGATACCCAATGGATTCATTTACAGTAAATGTGCAGACGCTGTGCGGTAGTTGAACTCAGATGCTCGTGACTTTTGGAGCTCAAGTTTCTCTTGCTTTTAGGACATTGTATTTGTGACTCTGCAGAGAACATCTGATTAATGTCTGTGATGTTTTTGTTGTCTGCTTTTTTTGCACTAAAACTCCAGCTGGCGTAGTGAGTTTCTGTTTTCAACTCCAGCACCTCAGATTCTTATTAGAGAGTTTGGCTTCATTTGATTTGCCGTACAACTACTACCGACATGTTGTTGTGATAGTGCCAATAAAAGTATCAAGTAGGATCTAAGTAATCTCGCGTACTTTTGTAATTGTACAAATGAGTACTGGCAGATGTCTCTTGTGCCATTTCAGATGATAGCTATATAAATCATGTAGTTGACAGGAGAGGTGTCACAGTGGCATGGTGGTTAGCGCCATCACTTCACAGCAAGAAGGTTCCTGAAGGGAATCTGGGGCAGGGGTCTTTCTGTGTGGAGTTCACATTATCTTCTGTGGGTTTTTTTTCTTGGTACTCCTACTCCCTCCCTCACTCCAAAGACATGCAGATTGAGATGGAGACCCTAAATTAACTGTATTTGTGAGTGTGAGTGTGAAGGGTTTTTTTTTCTCTCTCTATGTTGGCACTGTGATAGATAATAGATGGATGGAGAGAGGTGAATACTAACTCGTCCAAAAAGTTATGATATGTATTTTTCTTAAACTTTTAAATGAGGACATTTCATCTGAAGAAAGTGATGAATGTAGAATGAGGTTTATTTATAGGGGATTTATTTAATACTCATGTATTATGTATTCATTACCACCTCAGTTTTATGTTTAACAATTTACATTATTTACAACAGACAACATATTGTTATGTGGCATCTACAACATTTTGTTTCAGTTATTTGTTTGTGGGGAATCGAGGTGTTGTAGATTTAGACATTAAACTTGTATGGAATTACACAGACATAAATGTTAATGCTATGAGGAGAAACCTACCTTATTATAGTCAGCTTGCTATAGTTGCTATATAAATTACAGCTAATACTGATGGGGATGTTTTGAAGGTATATGGTCACAAACCATAACAATGGTCATATTGGAATGTTGAGATAGATGATTAGGAGATTACCTCAATTATTGCAATTTTTATTGAAAGGGCATGGATTTCTGTCACCATATTTATGGCAATCCATTAAACGTCTTCTATCCCTAGAAGCAATGGGGATTATTCTACCTTCTTCTCTGAAAGAAAAGAAAATCACTGTCCAGGTGATTTGCTTGGTCCATACCTCTTAAATCCATGGTGCTTATTACCACAAAGTCATTCTGACTCTAGGTTCTGGCACCTGCGGAAGCACAAGTTAATGGACTCAAGTCCTTCTTCATGGATTTGTGCTGCTTGTCCATTAGGGTTGAGGCTAGATGATGAATCTTATTCGGCTTTCCCCTTAAAATTATTAGGTGCCTATTGAGGTGGATTTCAGTTCCATCCAGGAATAAGTGATGGGGATATAAAAATGAAAGCCTTTGGAGTGGCAAGGACTGCACCAGAAGAGAGGCCACTAGAGCACAGATTAAGATAACCTGAATCAAACTCCAGCATATCTGATCCAGGTAGAGTTCCGGATTCGGCTGCCCTCTGTCTCTCCGATGGGCATAAGCACCTAAGATTTGCTCAGAGCTTAGTGGACCAGAGCGACCAGAGGCCTGCTTGTTTCTGGGTTGAAGGGCCTCCACTGGGACATGCTCCCCTCTATTAGATCAGTGTATCTGGAGGACAGAGAAGGGGAGAGGAATAGGCCAAATGGTGGGGAGCAAATGTTCAAGTAAAAGCTGTCAAGGCTGGCTGTCATTGAGATAAGGATTTTATTTCATATTTTTTTCATGTGGTCATGCTGTGACGCTTCCTGCCTCCGTATGTGACCCTTCGGTTCCCCTGAGGTGACGATCTGGGGATAACAGGGAACAGTACATTGAAGTGACACACTGGGCTTTTCTTGTGCAAGTCTTTTTTTTAGCCCTTTTCATGTCATGCTGTCCCCATCAGTACAGATGGACACTGTCAAGCAGCTTAATGATGCCTGTTTTCCCTCATGGGTTGTGGCTACAGCAGCGGTTTATATGCAGAGCGACAGCCATACTCACTGTGACACTTCGCCCACATGTCCACACTTACTTGGGCTTATTTACATTTGAGTGCTGTGTGGATGTGCAAACACAACACACTTGCCAGCACACATTTAGGCTCCTATAATCACATTGCTATAATTAATTCACTGTTTACTTGTGTTGTAAAACTTTTCCTTGTTTGACTTTGGCCATTTTCCTACTTATGGCTACTTTTCTTTCATTATATCGTTTTAGGTTCTTGAATGTAGCGTCTGTACTTCCTATATTATCAGCTATAGAGTCAGTTTACTGTGTTTTTACTTCAGAGTGCATATATCTTTTATTTACATTCATGTAATAACATGCTCTATTTGGATTTATTACTGTGCTGTTGGAGTCTCACAATAAACAGATAAAAAGACAGACCTAAAAAAACTCCTACATAAACACCTTTTCAGTATAATACTATAATATATACATTAAAAATATAAACTTTTTTTCTATCCATATAGCTTGAACATATTTTGTCTTCAATATTGGGAGATTTGTCTCATGAATAAATAACATCAATAACAGCTATTTCAATAGAACTATGTGATGCTCTGTCGGTAGAGAATGAGCTTTCATACAATATCCTCACAGTCATTGGATTTATATAGACGCTGTATTATTGAATTGTATATAATAAACTGGTGACTTAGCGAATCTAAGAATTCCCCTCATGATTTATTAATGTTCTTACCTGACTGTCCTTATGTAATGCATATGTGTGGATGTGTTATGCTTTGCTCGGCAGAGCATTAGAATTCATGATTTATGGTGGTGTCAGTTTCTCTTCCATGTCCCTTTTCCTGTCAGACTGTTTTCATGAATATCATTCATAGTTGTATCTCTTTCCACATGGACACTTAACCCTGCAGTCTTTTTGTCATGTTGTAGTTTTCTTAATGGACCTCTAGACTTTCATTAACCAAAGTGCGGGTGTATCCATATCATTAATGGGCCCCTCAGCTCTCTTTAAATGTTCAGATAAGCCAAGAACTGGCATAATAAATTATAAGGCAGCCATTATTAAAGTTATTAGTTTCTCATGACATGTGTCCCACAAGTCAAAAAGGCCTGAAAGCATAAATTGTATTTCTAAGAGGAATTGTGTGCTCCTCTCAGCTGGTTGAGGACATGGAGCTTTATTTCTTACAGTTTGGAAAAAATCAGTCAAACACAATAATAATATGACCTAGTGTGAAGAGATCTGTGAGATGTATAGTCACAATATCTGTTATCTTCAAAATACCTCACAGCTATATGTGTGTCCTAACTCCTGTTTTTGCAGGATACTTGAAGTATTCTGCATCTTTAATTCATTGGATGCTATGAAATCCAGCTTTGTTTGGGCTGCAAGCTGTTGTTAGATATACAGTATCCCACCTTCGCCAGCATGCCTGAAATATGTGTTTACAAACGGAGAAGAAAGGAAGCCCACTAATTAACTTAATGGTGGAGACTGCAGGGCAGAAGTAAGACCTCAGAGTCGGAGAGAAAATCAAACCTCAAACCCAGACGAAGTCAGCAAAAGCTGAAAAAAGCTGTGACAACATCAGTGCATGAGAAATTAACGTGTTGTGATTATTGTGTCAGCTATAAAACACGCTGCACTTTTATTTGTGGCTTTAATTTAAAGGTACGACCGGCTCGACCGTGACAGAGAGCAGTTTCCTTTGTGACTCAGTCATCCCTGCAAATAGCAGCACCTGGGAGATGACAGTTGTTGTCAACGCTCTTTAATTCATGGTCATTAAATTGAGTAGATGTTTAATTGCTGCCCTGGTTAAACCAGGGGATTTGCAGTAATCAGACAGTTCTTCTAATCAATAGACTCCAAAGACCTTTAATGTACGTTAGCAACAGTGGAACATATCACTTACACACTGTCAGCTTAATTAATAACATTAACAGTGACTTAATTCTATTACCGGATATATTGAAGAAGATCCCCTAAATAGATGATATTATTAGTTACATATCATACCATGTAATTCAGCTCAAAAACCACTCGGACCACAGCTACGGAGTCACCATCTAAATAAAACCCAATATTTCTAAACATAATCTACTTAAGAAATTTAAAATGAGCAGCTATCCTGCTTTTGTTTGTGTGGCTCTTTTCAATTTGCACCTTATGCCTTTGATAAGGAATTCACATGAATATTTGTGTTATTCACTAAATTTTATTTTATTATTATTGCTCCTTTTCCCATTGAAAAAACAGATGATCCTATGAGTCATGTCATTGTGCTGTTCACAGGTGGCATTCAATCAGGTAAGACCCCAAACCCTGATCTCATTTGCTGTGGTGTGTGCAGGCGAGGGATACTGTAAAGACCTGGTTCTCACTAAAACCATGTGTTCATGTTTATCCCTGATTTAATGAGCAGTGCAATAGTTTCCCACATTCTTCAATCAGTGTTCTGCTGATTGATATAACCACGACACAGGGTGGCAACTGCCAGATAGTTGTGTTTAATCGATGATTATAAGGCAGATTGTGGCTATAAAATATATAATTTCTGACTGCATTCTTCTAAAAATAAACTGTACATGAATGTAGAATGTAGGTGAATGTAAATAATTTTTGCCCGGCAACACATGCATAATAACACCAAGAGGTCCTGATGGGTGTCAATATGCCCAAGCACACCTTCATAAAGCTAGATACTGCTAGTTTGGAATCCACATATCTGGCATATGCGTGTGATGGCATGTAGTGTTTGTTTTGACCATGCTTAAATGATGTGGTGTTGGAGGCGAAGTATGTCAGACGTCCATGTCCATGGAAACGTGGCTGGGATGGGATAGTGGGTATTTTGTATTTCAGATTCTGTAGACGTGTGAGGCTTGTGGCTGGACTCTTAATTACCCTATACTGGTTGTATAGTGGTTGAACGGGGCCGAGGGGCTTTTCTTTAATTCAACACTGGTGCCATTAGATTGCAAAGTGTGTTGTAAAGTCACCCCTGACTTAAAGCTCCTACTTGTTTCTTATGCAATAGTAAGAAACCAACTGATTAAGAGTCAGCAGCCTCATGTGCAGCTATTTTATCTATTTCCCCAAAGTCATTGTTTGATGAAAATATCTGTCTGTCCCCGTCCATCTTTTTCGGTCTGTCCGTCTTTCTGTCTCTCTGTTTTGTTCCTCCTGCTCTTTCTTTCATGTGTGCTGAGAGTGCAGTGTAACCTTGGGTGGGTTTCCATGGTACAAGAAGGGATTCTTTCTCATGCAGACTGTGTGTGCTGCAGTAATGTCTGTCACAGCCCATTTCCCTGTAAGAATAGAAAATTCCAGCTGACACATAGCTCTGTATTAGCCAAGCTGTGTGTCCATGTGTGTTTACTGTTTGTGTGTCCATGTGTGTGTGTGAGTTTGGGGTGTGTGTGGGTGTGTGTCTGTGCGCTCTGCACTCAGCACACTACCCAGTCCAGTTTTGGCCCATGTATATATTGATATTTATATATATATTTTTCCCTTGCTGATTTGCTGTCTGCTCATTTCCTTTTTGAGGACACCTGCAGGGTTCATAGCAGGTTTCTATGATACGCTCTCTTAGATCACATTTACATGAAACTATAGTGCATGTTGTGATTTTTAAAGCATTTGCATATTTAAATTTGCCACAGTCTATTTTTTCTGTAATTATATGCCTGTAAGCACAGGATATGCCTATGTTTGAAACTGTACATGTCATCATCCATACACTGACCATTATTTTCTTCTCTTCGTCAAAGCTGTCAGTCCTCTCATTCATTTGTATGAAACTTCTACTTTCATGTGTGCAATGACTAAAATAGATTCAACCTCACGGCTTAACACATAACACGATCCCTCAGTCTCACTCCTCTCTTCATTCTACTTAACAAGTATTTTAGCTGACCCATCTAAAATGCCATTTCACAGGGCCAGTGGACTGTATTAGGCTGATAAATTCAGTGAATTAGGAACAGTGTGTGAGAGGAGTGGATATGAAATCTCCCCAAAGCTCTTTATCTGACACCTAGAATGTCATTTTAATCAGTCAGTCACAGTCTGAGCCTCCCCTCTTTAACCTCCTCTCGCCTCCTTTTCTCTTCTCCTTTATCAACGTGTCTTTCGCTTTAAATGCAAAAACCCATTTGGAGATATATTGCTCTGCCAGACACCATATTAAACTGTCTTCATATTCAACACTTTTGGCCTGAAGTCATTTTCTAGGTTTAATTTAGTTAGTCTGTACAACACATGTGGGCCTGCATCAAAAGAAAAGAAGAAGTCGGAGCTGAAGTAATTGTTATGAGGAGTGGAGCACTGACGGTGTGATGGCCCTCGACATTAAAAAGAACTCTACTGAAAACCATGGGTAGGCAATATCATCTAATGATAAACTAGCAACACCAAAGGCCATAGAACTTAAATACATGTAGTCAACCTAAGTATCTTGTGAATGTGGTGCAGTTCCATATGTTTGCTTGCGGTGCAACATGACTTGACAGCAACTGTTTCTTGGTCTGGTATATATTGCACTGGACTTAGACTTCCATGTGTTGCACATTTTTGAAAGTGATAGAGATGATGATCTTTCTCTCCTGGAAGCCATTTGTTTGGTACTGGTTGAGCTCTCCAGCTTGATTCAACACCATTCATGATCCCCCACTACACTTAACTAAGACACCTCTCATTAGTGCTTCTCATTGGTCATAATGAAAAACAGTTTTATGATTTTATAATCACCTTATTTTAAAGTAGTCGTCAAAATGCAACAACACTATTCTTTGCAATCTAACCCCTATACAATTATGCAATTTTTCAAATCTAATTATCTCTGATCATCCTTCTTTATTGTGGTTACTGGAACTAATAAACGAATCAGTAGCTACCACCCTGCTCACACAGAACAAAGTGTAAAAGGTGTAAAAGGCTATCATCTACTGAATTCCTCTTTGTCCCCTAATAGCCACATCATGAATATGATCAGAAGCAATACTAACATCAATACAGTAGTTTACAGCTACGTGTACTAAGAGAGGAAGGCCGGTCTACTGAGGTGAAGGGAATGCCCAGTCAGCCTTGGACTAACTCCCTGCACGCACAGCAGAGCCAGGCCCAGCACGATGACCCCAGTCCAGAGTAATCAAACACCCAGCATGCCCCTTCATTACCTGCTGTGGTTCAACACCCTGGAGATGACATGGACAGACAGCAGAATGTCCTGAGCTCCCAACGATGCCCACAAGCACAATAGATGCTGCCCAGAACATTGGCAGACATTTTAGGTCAGTGTACAGATAATTTATTGTTGTTTTGTTTTGCAGTTTAAGCAGCTCTTGGCTTTATGTTTATACAGGGAACTGGAAGGTCAGTTGTTCAAAACAAATATTCCAAGGAAAGGCTGTGGGTGCTCTTTGGTAAGGATTTATAATAATGAAAAATAAAAGCATCAGTAGAACCCAAGGGGAGAAATGGCCTCAGTAATGAAACACCACTTATACTCTTTTGCTCTTGTTCATTTATTGATGAGCATTTTAATATACAACAAAATTGGATTTTCAGTAATTATTTATATTTCTTCAACATTCCACACATTTTTAATAACATATGACTGTGTGATATTGCAAGGTTTATTGCAACAACTGGAGTGACCATCCTCTGCAGGAGTCCTTAGAGTCTTTGGTGGTATATGTGTGAGAGGCTGCAACCCCCTATAGTGTATATATGCAGAACTGGTGATTCTGACCTATAGCAGATTGTTATGTGAAATGTATGTGGGTATGGAAATCGGCACAGCTTTAGGGTAGAGCATTGAAAAGAGCAATGCATTTTAAGAAGCATAGTTAATGTTCAATCCCAACACTGAATGAGGATGTTGAGCCGTAATACAGTTTGGAATGAAAAGTGTTGCCAATCACTAGTGCCTATCTTCCTATGTACCTGCAGCATATAGGTTCTTCTTTTAATTAATCTGTTTGATGGGGGATTATTCAAGATATGATTTTTAATAACTCAACACTACTTTCCACTTCTTTGAATTATGCCCAAAGGTAAGCTCAGTGTTTTATCAGACCAAGAATGCACTTGAACTTTTAATTACCTGCCAATAGGGTGAGCTTTATTTTTGCATTACAAAGTCATTTGAAGTAAAGTCAAACCCAAACTTGTAAGCACATAACCTCACACTTAATCAAACACCATCACGAAAATGAGGGCGAAGGGAAAGTCTTGGCCCATTGGTTCGCAGTGTTACTTTTAGAGATGATGAAGTGTAATGGCCCAGATCCCTGCCAGGAGCTAGTCACAGCCAGCGTAGAGAGAGACAACTCATCTGTGTTGAGTGACTCATCCCCGCCGATGCAGGGAGATGATTCAGCAGAGTTTATGGTGAGCGGATTTTGGCCTCCAAGCCAAACTGCACCAGATAAACACCATTTGTTATCAAGCTATATGAGGCCTATGAGGAAACACAGTGCACATGGTGCAGACTACACTGCAGTAGACAGACAATATTCTGGTCTAAACCATGAAAAAGCTTGTGTTTGTTTGTCGGGATAAGATGCAGAATGTCTCCAGCACTTCAGCTGCATCCAAGTTTGACATTTAATCAATAGCAAATCAATTATTTAATTTTTTCTGTATTACTTTCCACTGTCAAATCCAATGTTCGCTGGATTTGTTGTTGTCTTGCCAGCCATTTATTTTCACATCCAAACAAGACGTTCCTGGATCCAACCATTATCTGTATCTGCTCCACAATTAATGGGATCATTCTTGGATCATTCCCCTCTCCCCCGTGATATTTCACATGAATCAGTTCAGTAGGATTTGTGTAATCCTGCTTTCTAACGAAGAGACAAACAAATGCACATGACATTTCTAATTGTCCTGTTACAGTTTGATACTGAATCAAAATTTCCTTTTCACTTCTCATAATGAGATAACTCTCACTTGGTAATTTGCTCTGTTGCTGAATAGTATCGCTGTGTGCAGTGTTATTAGCAGCGCTGATGCATTTAGATCTCATAGTTTCATCTGCAGTTGTGCACATACCCACAAGTGGCATGAATTGTAGTTCCCAGTGTCACACGAGCACTTGCCTTTTGTTATTTTGTGTACCTGTTGTGGGTGTGAGATGGACTACCGTACACAGACACAATGCAGCTGCCCAGTGTTCCTGTATCTTCCCATTTCTTTGAATCTTCACCAAAATGAAGCGGGTACTTTCCTGACACATACTGCATCCCTCAGCAAAGATGCATAGTAATCTGTCCAGTAGTTTTTGGGATAGTCCTGCTCTCTAAAGACGGACAAAATGAAAACATAACCTCCTCGGCAAAGGTACAGCGCCAAACAATTTGCAAATACTCAAAGCTTTGCACCAATAGTGTCTTAGCATTTTGCCTGATGCATTTAATGTGTAGTTTGTCATTGTGTTACTATATAGTCAGATGGTAACAGAGTTAATCCCAGGGAAAATCTTTTTCTTGAGATCTATGAGAGTTGACAGCTGGATATCATCGATTGCAGTGATATATGGTGACTTGATTTGTTGGGTAAACACTTTTTGCAAAATAATGCACAGCAGGTTGAGGTTGAGGATCTTTATACACTGCAGTTATTCTTCAGCCACCTCAAAGGGATGGTTCACAGAAAAATGGAAATTTACTCAATATCTACTCACCCCGATGGCGATGTAGCCCCCCTACAGGAAGTGTTTGAGTCCACAAAACACTTTTGGAGTCTCAGGGGTAAACTGTGTTTCAGCCAAGGTGACATCTTCTTCAGATGTAATAAAACAGCACAAATAAAACATAACAAACTCCATACTGCTTGTGTGGTGTCATCCAAGTGTCAGCAAACCCCAACAATGAAATGGCATCATTTACTCCATGTGTAAAAATGGCTAGCACCGCAGGAGGCGATGCTAGCGGACATAGCGATTTGAATGTTCACCCCGTGTCCATGGTGATATTTTTGGTGTCCCTGTAAGAACGTGAACGCGCATCAGAGGAGGAGGATTTTACACTTGGATGACACCGCACAAGCAGTATTTTTTCTATTGTTTTTTCAAGTCTGAAGAAGAAGGTCACCATTTACTTTGGCTATGACCCCTGAGATCCTTAGGTGATTTGTGAACTCAAACACTTCACCCGACCCTCCATCTACATAGTGGTGAGTGATAATGTGTGAATTTTCCTTTTTCACTGGACTATCCCTTTGAGAGAAAGCGCCAGAAAATGTCGAGGACGATAACACATAGCCTATGATCTGCAAAAGTAAGTTTTCTCCCTAAACAAATGTGATGAGAAAGTATTCCCTCCAGATGCTTCAATCTCCATCAGACAGTTTGCAGATTGCTCAGTAATGTGTACAGGTTCCCTTTTTGGTAAATCTGAAGTGATTTTCTCAGTACTGCAACAACAACATGACTGATTTTCTTCATCAAGAACAACAAATTGTTCTCTGAGATATCAATGAACAATTCAAAAAATGCAAATTTAAAGAAAGCAACTAAATAAAATCCTGTATCCATCCATGAGCCGCACTCACATTCAATAGTTAGGGTCATGCCCCAGCCCTCAGCGAAATATCATGTAAGTTGGTTCTGTAGTTTGTGCTGAAATACAAAAATGAACCAAAGTGGGTTTATGTCTCCAAGAACAATTAAATTGACTGTGGGGCCTGTGGGCAAGGTGTGTAATTGCTGTGTCCCTGAACAAGTGTAATAGCTGTAGAAGCTCAAATACTTAAGTGCTGTTTTGTCTGTTTGGAGTTCACCTCCCTGTTTGTTGCTCACTGACACTGCTGTCACTCAGTCCAACAGCCAGGCTCTTTGTGTCTGAAGTCTAGATTATGTAAAAATCCAAGAGTCTCTCTACCCTGTCTAGTGCCCCTGAGCAAGGCACCTTACTCCCCCAACATCTGCTCCCCGAGCGCCGCACATGGTCGCTCACTGATCTTAATCTTAATCTTAATCAGAATCTAGAGGATGATTCTCACCCAGCTGAAGATGGTAAAGGGTTAAATGTTCTCAAACCTCCCACAGCCCTGTATCCTCAGAGGGTGTAATTTATCTAAACCAGGCGCACTGATCAATTCATATCATTTCATTAATTCCACAACTCTCATTAATAAGCAACAAGCTTCACCTTGGGTCAAACAGTAATTGCTCTGTACTTTTGGCAGGGAGTGGATTCACTGCCGTTCATTCTGACTGCTATTCCTACGATGAATGTGAAGAGGAGAGGATTATTTTTCCGTTCCACAGCCGCACGTTGCTGCAGCAGTGCTGCACTGATCAAGGCTTCAGTGGTTTAAAGCTGAAAGGATTTCAGCCAAATACAAAATTAAAATGTTTGAATGCTCGGACCATCTGCTGTAGGTTAGAAAAGAACAGCTTCTCCAAATGTACCAACAGTTTCCCAACAAGGAAACTGTTTGTACAATTGAGTTAGTGTCCAAATCAGAGGATAATATTGATCCTCATTTGGCAAACCTTGAAGGTTTGTATCCAAGTGCTGACGCTCAATCCAGCTGTTATTAAAGGAACTCAACCAATATCAAGGACAGTATCAAACAGACACACACACACACACACACACACACACACAGACCGTTACCCTTTGCTTTGTTTGTCTTGTAGTAGAGTGAAGTGGCTAAGCATGAGAGAGGATGAAAGTCCTGGCTCAAGGTGGTGGGTTGGACTGCAGGGTGTTGTAGGGAACTGTTGTTGTAAAACAGTGACAGCTTTCAGTACACATATTGTAATGACTGAGTCTCTACCCAGACACAAGCCTCTCACTTTTAGTGTGTTGAACTGTCCAGTGTGATCTCAACATGGCTGAACAGTGATACAGTTTCCTCTGGGGCAGTAGAGTTGACTCTCTGAGGAAAACGTATGGTCTGTTATTGCCTCTATGAAACTTGTTGACCCTCTGCAGCCTGTGTGGGAGATCGGCTGGTTGTCTCTTTCAGAAAAAACAAAACATTCCATGAGTTCCAGCAGTGTGTTGCTCAGTTGGTGAGTTAAAGACTTGTTTTGCAGGTTTACAATTTCAAATCCAAATGTCTGAATACAGTGTTCGCTCCACAGAACCTTCAAGGGGCTGTGGTTTCTGCTGGGTCTCATCCAGTGAGAGGTCAGAGTTTGAGTCCAAGTCAAACCTACTAATGGATGCAGAGCTGGTTTCCTTTAGGCCTCCTACTGTTCTAACACAGGGACTGAGGGCCTCACAACTCACTGTTAAATCCATGTGGTTAACAACACAACATGTCAAAGACAGTGGCAGACGGGTTGTCCTTGCATGGCTGATGAAACAGAACAACTTCTACAAAACACTCCTCAATTGTGTCGTAGCAGCCACTAAATCCAAGGTCTCTTCTGCAGCTCACTCTTTATGAGTCGAAACACAGCTCTGCTTGACAATGTGACAGTGTGGGAAAGGGAGCAGGACTCGTAGGAGCATACGTTGAATAAAGAGAAGAACAGGATGCCCAACACAGAGCGGATCTATATGGCCAGTTTAACAACTGCACTTACTTAAATTATATATTGGTGAGGAAATTCCCACTTGAATGTTGGGAGTTGCTGATTCTCAGAAAAATCACAGACACAATGTGATGAATCAAATCTCTTTACACACAACCTGAACCCAAGTATCACACAAGCATGCTCTGACACCCCCGCAATAGATCACATAGGAATCATTTGACATGGAAATTACAAACAAAATACATTTCCTGCTAAAATCTGAAACCACAATACGTCTTTCTTACATATAAAATAATGTTCATTGTCGTAGTAGACACAGGCGATTTGTGCTTTGATATTTTAACATTGTGTACTGTGTACTTGTCACATGAAAAGTGCAACTCCCAGGGGTTCTTAAAGTACGATAAATCATATTTCATCAACACCATTCATACAGATTCATGATCACAGAAAAGATTCAAACAATACTTCTAAATCCTGTGCCAGGCTTTAGAAATGTAAATTAGCTGCTGTCACCTGAACATGTTACTTTCATCTAACTATAACAACAGGAGATTTCTGATGTGCTTGGCAGCACATAAAGATGATCTTAAACTTTAAAACATCGCACACGAAAAACAAACAGCGTCTCATTTCCCACATCCTTTTTACTGTAATGACATAAACATGTCTACATTTCAAACCACAGGTGATGTGTTTCTCCAAGCTACTTAGAGCTGGAGCAACAAAGGGTGCCACTCTGAAGGCTGCATTAATTACATTATAGGTTCCAGGCATTGGCTCAGCGATACCTCACTCATTCACTTTCCATAGGAAGCGTGGCTCAGCCAGCCTGCAGTCTGGCATATTTATCAGGTAATGCTGCAGAGGAATCATCTCTCCTCTCAAATCTCGAATCTCCAAAGGATCTCAGCCCATATCCCTTTGAGTGGAGAGTCTTCAAACAAATATATGCAACCCTTTAAGAGAAAGTACATTTCTCTAACTGGATCTGTCTTCAGATTCCCGTCGTGACTCAGTGCTGCAGCCTCAACACAGTATCCATGTGGAGCCAGTGTGTGAAGGTTAACAGTTTGGCACTTTCATACAAAAGTCATGGACCAGATGCTGTTTTACTAAAAGGTGGATGGTGAAACTGTATGATTGCTCCCTGAGTGAGAACAGGAGAAGAGCTGCTCCACACAGGTGTTTTAGTAGTCCTGTAGGACTCTGTTAGCATTCAGCAGTAATTTAGCAGACACATGACAGTGGAAACGAGCTGGGTTGTTAAGGGCTGTTTTTCACGAGTAGTTTTTTTCCCTGGATTCTTCTGCCCATAGTCCAAAGACCTGCAGATTTGTTTGAGGTCAATATTTTAGGTAGAAGGAATAAACTTTTTTTGTTCTTATTCTCAATACCAGATGAACCAGGAAGACCAGGCTGATGAGACATAAAGAAAGTTAACAGTTGTATTGCCAGCACCGAATCCGAGCTCACCTTGCAGTGAGATTGTTTTATCTCCCCACGTCGCAGTGGCCATATTCCATTACTCTTCATGGGGAGCTGCCCTATTGGACAGATGTATCAAAACCTTCTCTGCGCCTTCTATCGCTGTCTAGAAAGTGAGATTACCCTCTTACGTTGCACAGTACTATATAGAGAAGATGGGAGTCACACATGTATTTAATGGATTTAGATATTCCTCCTATTACTTTACTCTATGTACTGTCATGCTAGGTTGGAGAGGCCCAAAACAGACTTTAACCATTAACATTTCCATAACAATTTGGTTTACATTAATTGTAATAGTGAGTGTGAATGGTTGTGTGTCTCTGTATGATAGCTTTTTGATAATATGAGAACAATATTAAAGAAATAGAAAAAGGAGCTAATAGCACAGAGCTGCACTTTCCAAATTCCGATTTACATGTATAATTAGAATACATTTGTTTCAATATGCAGTCTGATGATTTGGATCCCATAAATTTTTCAACCTTTTAATGTGCTTATACCTTATCCACTAACTGTCTGCTGCACACTTCTCTTGAAGCTATTATAAAAAAGGTGATATGGATAAGCTGTAGGCGTAGACCGGCTGAAACTCCTGGGAGTGTGCCCGGGCTCGGAGGGTTCAGGCTGGAAGAGCTGAGAAGTTTGATACGCTCTATTGACTCCACTCTCGCTAAATGGAAGAAATTGATCTCCAAGGTGTCTTCCAGAGATTGTGTGTCAACAGCCCGATAGCACTTTCACTGTGGAACCATCTGGCCTCTCAGAGCCCAGCAGGTAGCCTCTTCCTCAGTGGCACAGTGGAGCTGTTCAGACTTACAATGTGGAAATCCCTCTGATGAAGCGTGGAGGCTTAAATGTCATAGAATTGCAGTGCCCTGACAGAGAAGTCAGATTCCCTCAGTCACTAGCACAAGCTCAGGGAGTCGTATCATCAAGCACACAGTGAGATAAAGCACAGAGGCAGCTACTTGTGCATGGCAGGAAAAAAAAGATCAACTTATTCAAATGCTTCTGAAACATATATGACTAATCCTTTATTTGACTTGGCCTAAGATTAGAATCGAATGCTGCATTTCAAATACATACATATTCAAGTTTTATTCTATATATTTTGACCTTCATTCTCTATTACTGAATATATTGAATAGACTTACATAATAAAGCTCACATAATAATTAGCTTTTAATGGCACGCCAGCATTTGTTTTTATCTGTCTGGCTTTCTTTTCCAGCTGGATTTGCTAAATTTAATTTAACAGATAAATTGTGAAAAACACAGAGAAATGGCAGCAGTAGACACAAGCTTGATAACAAACCTTGTTTCATATCTATATGTAGTTGAATAGACCCTTGATAAAACTGAATAATATATTTGGATAAAATGTAGACATCTAGTTTCTACATTTGTGTTCTAGTTTTTATTAACAATATGGATATGAGTACAGAGTTGTTAAGGTTGTTTAACTTTTCTGATTACATGTTGGAATGCACCATGTACCTAACATGTCAATTCAAAAAAATGTATTAATTTCATCACCCTAACCCCTAACCGTACTTGCAGATGATGTTTGTTTATAAATAATCTCGAAACTAAAAGTGTAAAATATATATGATATATCCATTGAAGTGTATTTGAGTACATGTGTAAACGCTTTACTCAACTAAAATAAAAGTACCACAAAATTGGTCAGTAGTTTTGGGCGGATAAACCACACCTCCATCCCGATAGAATGGGATTCTTGTCGAGATCACATCAAAATGTTGAATGTTGCCTCCATGAGCCCAGCTCACGTAAGGACACTACAGCTTCTCTGATGCTCACAGGCAAAATTGTCCAAAAAATTGTCTCTGTGTATCTCTTCTATCTGTTTCAGTCGGTTGAATGCTGATGCGTTATGTGCTCTGGAGCCACTGTGCATCTCATTTTTACAAAATAGGCCTCCAAAATCCTTTTCCCCTGGGGACTGTTATCCTGCGTGGGAGAACTCCTGTTTATGACGAGCTCACAAAAGAACATACCTCAGTCATCTCGAGCAGGAGGATGTTGTTAAATTAGTATTTTGGTAATAGAAAAACAGCAGTTCAGCGGGGGATTTTTGTTTGTGGAGTTACCACTCAAAATGTAATTGGTGTTCATTATTGTCCTCCTGAAATGAGACTAGAGGATTCAAATGCCAGGGGCTAAGCTGGGCCTACCCTGTAACAATTTTTTTCCCCCACAAACCCTGTTCTACTTCATTTGTGAGACAGAATTAATTTGTGTTTCTATTTACCTTGTTTTCTAATCCATATACAGATATATAGTCACAGTCCTCCTTGTCTAAATGAAATCTAAATGGTAATTGTTTTGCCCTCAGTTAAAAAATATCAAAGTCATTCCATAAGCACAGTATTTAATTGTGTTGACAAACTCTTCATGGAGGCCATGTGTTACAGTCTCTGGAGATGTGCAGTGCTGTCATTGAATAACAAGATGTTTTTGCTCCATTGATCTCAAGCTGTGTTCTTCCTCTGATAGACGGGCCTGTGTAAAGCTTTGGCTGCAGTAATCCCTGTTTTTACAAAGTCATCCTCATGTTGAGAGCTTTGCTCTGTTAAACTCACTGAGTTGCTGACTACAGGCGACTGTGGCTTGTCCATAAACACAGAGGTTGGTGGTTCAATCTCCGTCTGCCAAAGTGGCCTTCAGCAACTCACTGGACCTTAAAATGTCCCTAATTGCTGTGCCATTAGTGTGTGAGTGATGTGTGACCAGAAAAGTGCTACATATCGAAGCACTGTGTGAATGGGTGAATGTAAGGTTTACTGTAAAGTTCTTTCAGAGCTCGATATGACTAGAAAAGCATTATTGCAGACCGTTTACCATGGAAATACAGTCCATTTTATCAGGTTTGTGGTGTTATGTAGTCAAACACCAGCAGTGTGATTAAGATCGAGTCCCATTGCAATGTGTGTCAATATCACACCATGTTTTTTTTTCTGTAACATAAACTACCTCAGAAGTGGTTTTGACTTATTTGACAGGTCTTTATGTCGGTCTAACTTACAGAATTTATTATTTTATTTTAAAACACAACCAAAATCGAATTGCCACTATGTTGCCCATTTACTACAACTCCAGTTACTCACTTGTCTGTCATTATGCATATTCCATCGATGTTTTAAATGCTGCTTTAGAAATCAATTGATAGTGATCGGGGCATTCGCGAGAAGGTTATTTAAGCAAGTACATAAACAGCCTCTTTTTCCTCTGAGTTATTTTGTCGATATCCTAGAGCCTAACAGGAGATGTGTATTTGGACAAATTTGTCAATTACTTAATTGAACTGTTCCTCATAGACTCAGAGCTCTTCTCGTTTTATCTATGTGCAAATGGAAACACTACATCGTCATCTACAGTATCCAGGGGTCTGACATGATGCTGTTGTCTCCACTATGAACAGAAGACATGATGACAAGTTGTACTTGCTGTTTAGTTAATGACACATTCATCAGGATTTGATGTGTTGTGAAAATCAGCTGCTGTGGTCCTTGGTCAGTGGTGCGTTCAGGTGCAGCTCAGTGGATTGATGGTCTCTGTTCTCTCTTGTTAGACAGGTCTTCATATGAGCTGTCAGTCCACAGCCTGAATCCCATCAGTCTATCTCTGCAGCCTCTGTGCTGTCTCTCCTCTCTCGCTCTCTTTCACACATACTTCACACACACACACACACCCTTGAGGATATTTAGCAACCTGATGCATTCTGCACATGAAGTACCAGTGATAGACTCAAAATGTACAACATGAAGAGCATTTTTATTCCTTCCACCTGTGTGCATAATATTCACCATGGAACAGTCATTATCTCAAACATGATATTTCTCACTTCCAGGCACATTGTTTAATCCTAATGAAACTTTTTTTTTCCCCAGGAAGAATTTTCCTGCTCATTAAAACTGCAATGAAAAATATCATTAAACATTGAGCTAAGCACACATACAACATGTGTACTTGTACACACATGCATACGCTTGACATCACACCCCCTCACTTGGGCTCCAGCTTTGGAAATTAGCATAATGAATAGTTATCAAACACAGCTTTATCCAGCCTGGGTGGCCACACAGCTCAAAAGCTCCAACCAACTCTTTATCGTTAATGTGTCCCCTGCCATCACCATTAACAGCAGCTGACCATTGTGAGAACAGATCCATCCATCTTGGCACTGGTGACCTTAATTAATTAGGTCAAAGTCCTAGTTTCCGTGCAGTAAAATCAGACAAAGGGCTGAAAAAAAAAGGCAGAGGCTGAACTCACTGGTGACGGGTCTTGTTGGGTAACATCCCACATTACGGTTGAACTGAACATGATTGTATTTGTGTTTTCATTCACCTTGTGTTCATTGCGCTTATCAGTACAGGAATTTGTGCGACTGCAGCTTTAATATAGAAAGCAATGTTGTTTATGTATTTACATTATTATCTATCTTTCAATTTTGCTGCATTTTGAAGTAATAAAAACACATTGAACTATTCATATGTCGACTCTGAGCTGTGTGGTGGAAAGTCATAAAACACATATAAAAGAATCAGATAGTTTATCATCTCTGCTTTATTCATCTTAATGGTTGTTTTCATTTATCTGAATGACTTATATGTTTGTACACCATGTAACCCCTCAGTCAGAACTATACTTGTTTATACTTACATATTTTGATCTAATATGAATACAACTGACTGTTTATAGAAATGGACAAAAATGTTGTCAAAAATAAGTACTCAAACATACATCAGTGTGACAAGAACTGCCGAAAATCACAGACACTAACTTTGAAAAAATTAATTTCACATGTACTTGACTTTACATTGGTCCACGTCCCATCTACTAACTTAGAGGAGTGGGAATGTATGACCTATACATAGTTTTTTTACTATGCCTTGTTGTTTAATCCTTTCATCTCTTTATTTTGCTGTTCTGACACCTGCTAAAGATTAAAGTGAGAAAAGATATTAGCACTTTTTTTCTCTCTCTTTTTTGTGTCATATCTATATTTTGCATAAATTTTTTCGTGTTTTCAAATCCATGATTATTGTACTGCAGTGTGACACTGTATCCCCACTTTTGTTTTAATGTAAGAATTGGCTGTCATTGCTTTTCCACGCTGACAGATGGTGAAAGTCACACACTGGGTGGATGGAAAAACCCTCTTGAAATTCAGCTCACCTTCCCTCCTACACTGAGCAAAATAAATGGAGGGCTAACAGCTGGTGAAAGGTTCCCTAAGCAAAACGCTTACCGTTAGTCCTACAGCTTTATGTGGTGTTAACTGTAGCTTCCTGGTAGACTTCCAGCAAGTTTACACCTTGTGTTTGAATGCACCTTGGGTCATTTGCTTAATTTATTCTGGTATGTGAAAAAAATAATGTTCCAAATCTATAAGACCATTATTTACGAGTTTCCATCCCTATGCCTCTACTTTGCTGACAGCTGTGGCCTGAGGCACTATGTTTTCAGATTGTCCATCCATCCATCCATCCATCTAGGTCCATTCTATGCTCATCAATGTGATATCCCAGCAATGCCTAAAAATATTTTCTTTTAATTTGAAACTCATGAATTAATATGGTAATTTTAGCCAAATTCCCTCAAGGATCCCAGAGAAAAACATTATGATGAAATAATATGATCCCATCCAAACAGATATCCTTTAAACAGGTCTGGCCAATGACAACCAGTATTGTGAAATTTTACAATGACCGAAGAACAACAGGGCTCAAGTTCTGGAAGTGAAACCCCCTTCATTATCTGAATATAGATTTTGAATATCAGCCATAATATTGAAACATCCAAGATAGAACTCCATGAGACAATTTAAAATGCTGCTGCAGAAGCCACGAGTCTGTATGACATCAACTGCGTTTTAAGAAAAACTTGTTTTGTTACCAACATCGAGGAGAAAATACTACACTACCCACAGTCCTCATGAGTAATCATGTCACTACCAAGAAATATTCAGACCGCACCAAGGCTGGAATATATATATATATATATACAGTATAGACAAAATGGTACTAGGCTTGTGTTGCAGCTGAACACTTTGACCGTGAATTCTAGTGCAGTCAGAGGATAGAAACTAATTTGTTAATTCACCTGCTGTTGTTCTAGGCTGAAACAAAAACCTGAATACAGTAGTATTGGCAAAAGGTAGCACAGGTTACAATAGAGACAGCCTCATTGGGGAAGTTTTGCCAGAACCGTCAAAATAATGAATTTCTTTGCTCTTCTGTTCTCCACGTCTTTGTCCGTTCCCTCCGTTCAGACTATGAGTGATTACTTGAAACAAATGTATATACCGATGAAGCAGCTTTTGTCCCCTTTTTCTTTTCTTTTCTGAAAGAGCAGGTATCAGAAGCAGCCAAAATCATGAAACATACAACATTGATTTGAGGAGAAATTGACTATTATCTACATGAGGCTTTGTCTCAAGTTTGTTAAGGATCTTTTCCTCTGTTCTACGCTCTCTGCCTTCAACAATTAACTTCTAAAAGACAATCTGAACGCAGCGGGATGTGATGAATGTGAATTTCAAGGAGAATGAGCGAGAGATGAGGCCATGATGCATGTTTCTGTCGATTCAGGCAGAGAGAGACAAGGGTGTGAGAGATAGAAAATGAGAGACAAAGATGAGAGAGAGATAACATATTCAGGCTAGTTCACCATCCTCTATCACAGCTATCAAATTTATCAGGCACATAAATCACCAAACAGAGGACTTTGTTTTTGAAAGTTGGAGAATAGTAGTATGCAGATTTTTCAGGTCAATTAGTCACATTATTTTACACTGGTATAGGAATGCAACTCATCTCTTATATTCTTCTCTTTCCCATTGCTTCTTGTTCATTATATAATAATAATCATAGTAAGGCAGCAGGGAGGCTCCTTAATGTAGTCTCCTCTAAAGAACAAACCCTCTGGTTGGGCCTCTAAGGATAGGGTCATAACAACGAGGATGGATTTCATAACCTCTTGTGTGTTTATGTGAGCAGGAGGGTTGACTCAGGTCATTTTTATACCTGCTGCTCTAGCATGTCCTAAAACATGAACTAGAGCCCTGCGTCAAACGCCTATACTGCACTCGGTTTATATGAATTTGCACCTGTATGTGTACGTGTACCTCTGTGGGACTTACCTCATTAGTTTTCACCATGTGTATTAGGATTAAATAGGTTATGGATCCCAGAGTCACACACACACTCCAATCTGAGGGCAGCTTTACAGTTCTTGTCTGTCTCTGGTGTGATAAGTGCCTTGTATGTGAAACAGATTGCAGCCTCCTTACCCGGTCCATATTAATCAGCAGTGACCTGTGAGTGACAGTTAAGAGTGGTGGTGTTTCTGTGTAAGCAAATAATAAGATTGTTATGATTAGATGTGGAGGGGAAGTGCAGACGAAAGCAAACTAAATCACAGTCACTGCTGCCGTGGCGAATACAGTCAGTAAATGGATGATAGTAATAACAATCAATATAAAACAATAATTCTACCACGGCCTACATCTGAGCAGTAAAGAAATGATTCCACTGTATAGGCAGAGCACTCACATTGTGCTTGCATTAGCTGTTTATATCACACTTTAGAATGATCCTTGCTCATTGGTTATTCTTTGACCAGTAATGGCAAATCATCTTTATTAATGGCAAAGAGTTCCTCAGACCGGAGTTGTCTTAGAGGTTTAATTCTTAGCTCGGCAGAGGGTTACCCAGTCAGCAGCATGGCTCAGAGTGCATCAATGAGAAAGTTAAAAAGGAGGGTTTTTATACAACAGGATTAACACTAAACAAAACAGAAAGCAGGCAGGAAATATCTCCTGCCTGGCATCACTGTTACAGAAAGAGAAATCAAACCCAGCACCCAGTTGCACAGATAAAGGTAAACAGGAGGTAGAATGACCAAGTAAGGGCATGAACTTTGAGGCTGCATCAGCCAAGTGCACAGAAAACAGTCAAACAACAGTAAGACATTCATCACAGTTGTTAGACATTGATCAGTGGAATTTCCCATTACATAGGTCATCTTGGAATAACCTTGTGATTGTGTTATGGTTTTTGAGTTTTATTTTTTTTTATTTGATAAGCTTTACATATAAACAAGATTTAACTAATGGCAAACAATCCTATTTTCGCTGAACACAGATTTATTACCTCTATTTATTGCCTTAGTTTTTTTATTTTTTTATTTAACAGGATTATACAAACACTACTGTATCGATTTCCATGATATTTTGTGAAGGTGTGGGACGTGGCTCAATAAGGAACCCAACACATTTTGATGCAAATCTAAATGAATTGAAAGATCTAGGATTATTTTTTCTTTCTTTACAGGATTTCCCACAATAAATGTAATCCAGAGCAGGGGTGGTCAAAGGTTATTATCATGTACAACAGGTTCAGAGTGACAGGTTCACAGAATCAAAGTTTGCTCACTGAAGAGAGAGCTCCATTATTTGACACTTATGGCTAAATGCGCAAATTGTGAGGTCTGACTGCCTATGTGGAAGGTAAAAACTTCATGGATGATAGTGTGAGCTTGCACACGGCAAACACTGATGCACAATTACAGATATACAATGTATTAACGTAGCAAAACAACAAGTCATTATGAAACGGTGGTGGGCTGCCGCAGTCGAAATAGATAATGAGAAACATTGCTTTGACAACTTGTAAACATCAACAATAAATGGCAGAAGATAGGAACGGGAAATCCCCATTTAAAATATATGTGTATATTATCTGACTGATTATTTTAGCTATCTGAGCTCTAGCTGGTCTTCCTGTGGAGTACAACACACCATGTGGATCAGAGAGTGTTTCATCCAGCACGTCTGTGTGGCTGCTTTCCAGCTGAACACGTAGTTCTGTGGTGATGGAGGCACATCATGTGTGATGCTGTCACACTGACTTCACTTTAAGGTTCTGATTCAGTACATGTTAAAGAGATGGGATCTCTGTGGGATGTTACTGATGATTCCAGTAATATTGTTACAACAGCGTTGCAGATATATGGGCACAAGTTACGAGCACGACTCGGAAACTCCATCCAGTTGGAAGCCATTGTAATTGCTCCAGTGTCTTCTTAGAAAATAAATAAATAATGGGAGATGTGAGGGAAGCGAGATGCAGCCTGGGAGTCTGCCATGGAAATAACCAATTAAAATATGAAGAGCTCCAGGTATTGTGTGCCAAACGTTTAAGATTATTAAAATGGCTGGCTCCTGTGTTTGAGCCTCATGAATGATGTAAGCCTCCTCGGTGAATGTGCTTCTTCCAGTCAGCCTCCATGTAAAAGCCTCCGCAGTCGCCTCATTCAGCACAGGCTGTGCTGCGCTCAATAGGTCGGACCTCTCACCTCTCTGGCCCCGGCATTTACACGAAGGCGAGGGAGGCCTGCTCATTGATTCCACTGCTTTGTTGCAGAGTCTCCAGCAAGAGACTAGTGGAAGAGATTGAATAGTGTGTATTTATTTACTCTCCCTTTGCCTTTGTATATCAGGGATGGCTGACGACAGGAAACATGAGAGGGATTGAAGGGGAATTATTATTAATTTCCTTTTGTTTGTATAATGGTTCAATAAAATTAAATGAGTGCAGGAGGACTCTCCTCTAAACAGGGTGTTTCTTAAGGTATCATGTAGTGGGGGGGGCAGCGTTTTCACAAACACCATTTGTTCTCTTCACGGTGGCTGAGTGCAACAAAGACATGTCTCGCGTTTATACAAACATCGTCTCAGAAAGTGGATGGAAATCACATGACCGGCTCGTCCTGCCAGGCATCAATGTCTCGCCCTCGAAGGGTCAAATTCAGAATTGATTTCCCTCAGTCTATTTTCCCACAGTGAGAACTCTCTGAAGCAGTAAAACTTTTCCTTGAGTACAATGGACAGAGCAGATACCTCCTCGAGGACAACTGCTGGTACACTTCACTGGCTGCCTCCCCTGTCAACATCATTTCCATTAATGTTCTCAATCCTCATCCCACTCGAGGGAATTATTCTCTCCAGCTCTCACTGGTAATTATGCTTTTTATGGCAGCGTGGTTAACGAGTTTGTCTTGAGTGAATGACTGAAAGTAGAGGCTGTTCTTTTTATGCTCTTTATTCCTATTAATTCCATTTCAATATTACTGTATCATACAGTATGCATCACCTCTGGGCTAGAGTGTTGTTTGGACTCAGGGGGCAAAGTCCTCTCAGGTTTACATTTAATTGTCTTTGTACTTGCCATGACGATACTTCTAGCCCACTTGTTCATTGACGCTGGGTCTCTTGTGTTTTTTTATTTTTCTAGGTAAGAAGGAAGTCTTTGGAACCTTTGCCCTGTGTGTGTGTGTGTGTGTGTGTGTGTGTGTGTGTGTGTGTGTGTGTGTGTGTGTGTGTGTGTGTGTGTGTGTGTGTGTGTGTGTGTGTGTGTGTGTGTGTGTGTGTGAGAGTATCTGCCTGTTCCTTTCCAATCCGTTGCCAGAGGAATGAAACCATCTCTCATTTTGGAAGAAAAAAGTAAGATTTTGCAACTTGCATACACACACACACACACACACACATACACACACACACTCTCACACACAGAGAGCTTATTAAGACTGCATCCTGCATACTCATCTTTCTAACAAGACTCCCATCCTCATGATGGATCTTTGATTTGATTTCAGCTTCACTTTGTGTCATTCCAAGCTGTTTGATTAGGATGTCTAATTAAATCAG
The DNA here is from genome assembly GCA_038501795.1 of Pseudopleuronectes americanus. Lineage (NCBI taxonomy): Eukaryota > Metazoa > Chordata > Actinopteri > Pleuronectiformes > Pleuronectidae > Pseudopleuronectes > Pseudopleuronectes americanus. The sequence goes on along the minus strand of JBAMIH010000034.1, from coordinate 14,220 downwards.
AAGGATGTGAGGGAAATCAAAGCCTCTGTAATCATGTTTTGTGTTCTCTTTTTGTCGGTCTTTATTCTTGTTCTGAAAAGAAGTGTCTCATTCAGAAAGTCCAGAAATGGAGAGAACGGTGCAGGATGTGTTGATCTGCACCTGTGTGGTATAATACATTTTAGTTGAACAGACAGGAATACTTTGTGACTGTATGAGAGGAAGCCTGATTGAATTGAATTGAGTTCCACTTGTTCTTATAGTGATCTGCTTCAATGGAGGAGGAGTCTCTGAGGTTCTATCGTTCTCTGTACTCTGATAGAGACGTGCTGCGAAGCTGTTAGTGTTTCCATCTGTCACTGTGTCACTTTGCTCCTCATTTACCTCCTTCTCCTTCTCTCTGCCATCTTCCATCTCCGTCTTTGTTTTCATTTATTATATTTTCTTTTGCCTCTCTTTCTCTCTTATGGGGTCATAGAGCCAAATCCTCAAGTTGTGAAGAGTTCTCCAGCCCCACTACGTCTTTACTACACAGCCACAGACAGTTCTCCCCAGTTCTGACGATTCAGAGTCTCTAGAGTCTCACATCTTAGCTCGAAGCATCTCCCCATTTACACTAAAGTTTTGATTGGCTATAGGAAAACATGCATTATGCTCGGAAGCCACAGGGGAAGTATGATGAAGGGATGAACACGAGTACCTAATAATACCCTTGCAGTTTAAATATATAATAACAGTGTTGCAGTGATTACGAAACCTTTGAGGAGGCAGTGGCCACAGAAGGACCTCTGGGGCCTTGGGCAGTCTGTAATTCTCCTTGAAGGGATGTGTCAAGTGAAGCAGAAATAAAACCAGAGACTAAGATGTCCAATCCCAGGCTTTCAGGGAAACAAAGTTGTACTGTTGGCCGTCAGCCACGAGTCAATACGGTGAAAATGATTGAGTATTATTCAGGTTTAATGACTGGGTCTATTATAATATCACTCGCTGTTAGTGTTTCACCTTCAGGGTCAAACAATGGATTGAATACATGTTGGGAGTTTTATGTGGAATTATTCAATCTGGAAAGATTGAGTAATTCCACATGTTTTATCCTTTTTGAGTAATGGAGCTTTAACACTCAACCTTTTGTTAGTTTGGCTTTATACATATAAAAGACATTTTCCTCCATTTATAGACCAAATATCATATGCCATTAAAAGGTCTAAGAATTAGATTTGACACTAGACTTAATTCTATTGTAAATAATTTGATCAACATTTTCATCTCTATCTGACTAATATATAATAACATTTATCATTTTAAATAATATATGAATATAAACAAGATTAACTTCAGCCAAGGCTGTAGCCCATTCATTAATTGTAAGTTTATTTGAAATGTGTGATGGCGTTAACACGGTGGATGTAGGGACTTCAAAGCACTTACAGCTCAGACCTTATGCTGTTTGGGTAGTCACACATTTTGTTCTGCAGCCTTTTATTTGAAAAAAATGTGCCAGATCCCAGCTTAAATTATAGTTTACATCAATATAGAAATAACTGTGTAGAAGATAAAGCCCATTAGTGTCCAATGTTTAGGGGTTAACAAGTAGCACATTCACATGAAGTGTTTGTACTTTGTGGAAAATCTGTTGCTGTCAGTTACGTCCTGAATTGTCGACCAGTACAAATCACCCAGTGTTCCTTCCCTGAGGGTGCTCAGGCACACACAGCCAAACAAGACATGTATGGCTGCAAGTAGAACTGCCACTCTGTCATTTATTGATGCTCTCATTGCTGATGGAAGCAAAGGGATGAAGGCAAAGGTCTACAGGAACCCCCTGTTGAGCAATAGTAGGTAGATATGACGTTGGCTAATAATTAATAATCATGAAATATGATTATTAAAATAATAAAGATTATTTATAAAAAATAATAAAAAATGAATAAGCTATCAATTAAGAAAAGTAAAATAATTAATTAGAAATGATACGTTACATTAAAAATAGTTAAATAATTAATGAAAACAATACAATTATTAATTAAGAATAATACAATCTGTAGTTATAACTTTGCGTCGCAGGGCACCACCCTTTTCAGGGACCAACAAGTCAATCTTTAATTATCAGTCTCATTTGATAAAAGTAAATTAATAACCTCAATAGTTAATATAAAAGATTATATAATAGAAGGCGTTTTAAGTTCGAGCACAGGCTATAGTAATCCAGCTGTATTCACATACAAATGCACAAATAATCACAGAATCCAGATACTTTAAGTATAAAAGGATTTATTAAAAAGGGGGAAAATAAAGTTAATGTTATTCAATGATTCTTCATTTAACAAACTCCAATATTTCAAAGATGACGACAGAGCAGCAGCAGCAGCAGCACTTATCACAGTTAGAAACACACATGGTATACTGAGTATCTCTGTGTAGGTCTGGGTCCGTGTGTGTGTCTGCCTGTCTGTGTGTGTGTGTGTGTCTGTGTAACAAAGAGAAAGGGGGAGTGGCTATGGCGTAATGAGGAAGGTCACGTGGTGACGTCCTCTGGCCGAATTCAAGGGGACGTTACACGTAATTTCAAGATGGAGGTCACCTAAGTGAAGCCACGTTGCGTAAGCAAGATGGCTGCCGGTCAGGGGCTTTTAACACAGGAGTTTTCAGACAAAGAGATTTTCTTATCTTGTGTTTCTGGCGCCAAAGGGCGCCGAGATGCATTCATGCTATTTTAGTCTAGATTTATCCATGTGAAATGAAATATGTGAAACAAGAGGTCGGGACGTGTGTAAAATCAGGTTTAAGAGAAAGGAGAGAGAGAGAGAGAGAGAGAGAGAGAGAGAGAGAGAGAGAGAGAGAGATGAGAGAGAGAGAGAGATCAGGGAACTCTCAAAACCTCGTCAGAGACTAGGTTACAGACATTTTACCACTCGGTGCCCAAATTGGAATTGCGCACCAAGCTTTTTATCAGTAAAATCTCTGCAAGCCAAGTCAGACGTTAACAGTGCTGCCAGAGGCTCTCCAACACGGCTCGAAGCACTTTAAAAACATTCAACACGTTAAACAAAGAAACCGGAAGTGACGTATCGGTCTCGGCGTGTGTTCCATGGACTGAAAATTAACTCAGGGTCTTCACACAAATATACACTCAAACAAAATGACAAGCTAAGTATTTAAACAAGTCTCTGCCCAGACAATTGAAGCCCCTTACTGTGACCTTCACGGTGTTGCATGCGCTTCGCGCGGATAGTCCGGAGGTCCAGTAAGTGATTCGTGGCTGCTTAAGCGGGGGTCCGCTGGTTCGGGTGGTTACAACAGAGATCAGCGCGGGGCCGGATAGGAGCGGACTCTTCTTGCTTCTCAACGGAGTCAATGTCGTTCGTCTGCAGGGCTGGACAGCTGTGGTCAGTGGTTTGGCGATCATGGAAAAGAGTCTGTTATCGAGGCCTGCGAATGAGCTTCCTGTGCCCTGGCCTTTTCAAGTTAAAACAAAAATAGTCTTTCAAAATAAGCCTTGACTTAAGGTAAAAGAAAATGATATGAACTACAAATTAAAGTTGCTTCCTCTAGAGCTGGGACATCTGAGAGACCCCGAGGGGCCCTGGTCGAAGTCCTAAGTAGGGAGAAAATGGCTGGTTTGCACCCTTTAGCAGTGGGATCATCTGGGAGACCCCCGGAGGGGTCCTGGTGACGTCTTCAGAGCTGGGTAAATGGCAGCGAGTTGATGGGCTCTCCTGTATTTATTAACCTGAGAGGTGGGCCAGCCTCCTTGAGAAAGGGGTCATCGGTCAGTGGGCTCTCAGCCAATTGAATGTCAGAGGTCAAATCTCAGTGGGAGCGGCCAGGAGCAGATCAGGGGTTCTGGGAAACCCTGTAGATTTTTACCCCACCATGGGGACCCTTATCTCCATGCTTGATCTGTAGGGAACTTTACGGCTGGCTTCAGCTTGGCCCACAGGCCTCACTTTTACAACCTATTGTGTGGACTCTACCACATGTTTAGAATACTCTGGGCTCTGGCCCTACACCCCTGTGCCCAGATGCAGTGTAATGCATTACAACCCGCTGGATATCATTGTATCATTCAACAGGATCCTAGACACACTGCCAAAGAAAGCAAAAGTTTCTCAGGGTGAACAGGTGCAATATCCCTGACTCACCAACTCACTCCTCAGATCTCAGTGTGACAGAGCAGTAGTCCACTTGGTGAGGAGCAGATTTAAAGCAGAGGGACCTCACAGCAGGTGAGAGCTTCAGGCAGCTGCTGTGAAGCTGTGGATCAGCATCACCAGGTGATATCTGTGGGCCAAAGACTTCCAGCAGACAGTTACTGGGAAGGATCATCCACAAAATGTGATGATTTAGTTTGACCTGCATTCCTCAGTGTTATCAATCTTCTATTAATGCCACAAATCTCTTTCCGTCTTTCTGTCAGTGGCTCGCACACTGTTCATCTTATTGGCTTCATGTCATGTTCATTATTAAGGGTTCAGGGAAGTGCATGGTGTAGATTTTGGTGTGATTTTAAACGCAATGTGTTCAAAGTTTATTCAATTTAAAAACATAGGGAAACAGTGCCTGCAGTCAGTAGGGTGGAGGCATTAACAGGCGGTCTACAGACCAAAGTAAACATTTATTATTCTTCTATCTCCACTTTCTTCTTCTGCTCGGATAAACTACAGCAGTGGTCAGCTAATACAGCACATCATCAATAATACCTGTGCTACCATTTATTTATTTCACCATATTGGACTGACACAGACATTCAAGGGCAATGATCTCCATCATTGCAGGAACATGTATTGAATCACTTCCTCTTTAGCAATTTCTCTTTAAAGTGAAAGCACAATGTAAATTTTGTCGCTTTATTTCAAGCTGAATTACAGAGTTTTTATTGTGAAAAGTATGTGGGTCTGGAGATTCTGTTAATTGCTTAACAGACCTCTGAAACTGCCAACGCATAATGTACGGACATTGTTTATTATCTATAAAGCTAATTTATGTATTTTATTAAAACTTTGACTATAAAAAGTGTGCAAAACTGATTATGGTTTATCATGGTCACATGATGGCTTCACTTCAGATAAATCAGGTAGGATACACACAAAGTTTTAAGACAAAGTTCACAATACAATCATTTAAAAGTGACATTAGAGCTGTTTGAGGAAGACTCACCATTGATAACGAACAATTCTGAATAAGCTCCAGAGCATTAACACAGGAAAAGAGACTATCCCATTCCAAACAGGTGTGTTTAGAACGGGCTCTAGTTTGTAAAACTGATTATATTGTATCTCCTACATCAGTTATTTATAGACCACTGAACACCAAGTTGGAACATTATTGCAATACCCATTGTTTTAATTAAAATTCACATGCAGAGCCTGAAAATGAAACACAGCAGCTGTTCAAATACATACAATCTGCTCTGTGTTACAAAGAAATACTTCTTTGAAAAGATAGTGGAGTGGAAAGAGAAACCAAAGAATAATGACAAACACCCCAACACCTACAATCCATTACTCCACACAGCAGCATGCCAACTGCCCTCTGTGAGGGCTCTTAAACTGTACTTCATCTCCATTTCTCCCATACATCATTTATCTTTGCAGTGGCATTCACAGTCTTACATTGCAACACAAGTAGCATATACTACTATGCTGCCATGCATGATCTAAAATGAATATATCAAGCAGCCCTGGTATGGCTAGAATGTCCCCCATTCTCTGAAGACTTAAAGGGCAGTCTGGGTTAATGTCAGCTGGTTAAATGTCAGTTTGGACAGTGTTGCTCTTCACAGCAGCTGCATATGCTCCCTGTCTCAGAACAACTGATACCTTCAAATCAGCCATTTCTTTCCAAGCGCCCTCGTATGAGGGAGTAGAAGACAAAGGAAGGACTGCGTGGAGGAGATGGTTTAAAAGGACCAACAGGATACACAAATATTAGCAGTATAACATATGGAAAGTGTGGATGCTAAAGGGTTGATGGTGTCACAGGCTGAATACTGAGTGTAAACAGCACCCTGAAGACTGCATGAATCACTTAGTCCATAATGGTCTTTGCTTTCATAAGTTATTTTAGTGAAATCTGTGTTGCTTTGCGTCAAGGGAATTCAGAATTCTCTAATGGCCTCTCTTCACTGGCTGTCAGCTCCATGCTGTTTGCTCTTTATGACCCGTTGTGTTTCTGCCAAAATGTTCTGCCTGTACAATGAAGGAGCCGTGACTCACCAGGTCAGTGCTGCTCCTCTCCTACCATAAGACAAAGAACTGTGTTTCAAAAGAAAATTACATTTACACTTCACACTAAACCAAACCAATGCGATTTTAATTATTTAATAGTTTTATCTTATTTGCTACTTGACCAAGAATGTCATTTTTCACTTAAGCTCAAGTCTGTCTTCTCTGTGTTGACCGAAAATTCATGGGTTCATGGCTGCATTTAATTTAAATCAGGTCAAAAGTTTAACTTTTTGGCCACCTCACAACCCACCTCCACCCCATCAAATCCTGTTCATACTGAACTTCACCTAATCTATTTCATGTCGTCATTGATCCCTGCTGTGATCTGTGCTGGGTCCCTGTTCCTGCCTCACTTTCCACATATGTGCATGTAAGTGCAGGGAGGTCCCAGGTCAGAGCCATAATGCCAAATATAAGTAATTGCCATGTAAAAAATTGTATGGCATTCTTTGGAAAAGATCAATAAATTTCAGTTGGAAATACCCTGAGTCGCCATGTAGCTAGAGTCCTTTAGCTGTTTCTTTTATCTGAATATGATCCTGTTGAACATTGAAACGAGGGTTAATAGATAATTAGATATTGTTTATTGTTAATTAGAAATACCGTACTGTAGTTTCATGCCTCAGCCAACGAGTGCATTATGTGTCAACACCTTTTTTTTTATATATATATAAGGTCACTGTGACCTTTACCTTTTAACCACTGACATGTTATCACTTAACCTTGAAGTCCAAGTGGCAACTGCCCATTGTGATATTGACCTTTGATCTTTGGCTACCAAAATCAAAGGAGTTGGTCCTCTGTGTCGATGGTGCTGGGTTAATAAAATTGACACCCGAATAATTGTGTAACCCAGTGAAATTTAAAAAGCTCATCTGAAACGGGTCATTTATTCGTCGGAAAATTGAAGCGTCTTCTCATCGGGTCAAAGGCTAAAAGCTTTCCATGGTCTTATCATTGATTTAATCTATAAATCTCACCCACCGACAGCTGTTTTAATGGGTGTGATAATCCTCAGAGGATTTTTAATGCAGTGGGTTACTGCAAATTAGCCTTTTAATGTCCCTTTTAATGATTTTGAGGTTGTTGTTTCATTTTGGGATATTTTTGAATATTACACATTGACAAAACATTTATGTATTTGTTGAGTGTGAAACAGATAATGCAACCAATGTCCAGACTACCTTAATGTAATGATAAGAATTATACAGAGTAACAATAGATGGATCTTGGAAATGCATTTGTAACAAAAATATTTTGCATAACCAACAGTGAGCAGTAAACTGTATCTCTTCACATCCCTTCTGGATGAGTGTTTGTGTGTGAGGGTGAAAAACAAAGTGGTCCACAGAGGTGATGGTGTAATATCTGTTGGTGCATTAGACTGACATTACACCATGAAGGCAGGTGGCCTCATGAATGTATGTGCAGTGTTATAGGTTAGTTTATAGTGTCCTATGTTTGGTGAAGTCTCCACTGCCTATCAGATCATTAGCCTCTTTCTGAGCCATCTGATAATCGTCACCTTTTATGCCTTTGTTCGAAAATCTCTTCTAGCCTAGACAGATAATATGATGCCTATTCATAGCGTCTGAATTGATAATCTCATTACAATATAAGAGGGTAGAGCTGTGCAGCTTCAGCCGGGTGTCATTTTCAGTTAGCTGCAGGGTTATCGCTGTCTCCGAAGACGACTGCCGTGCTGGAGCTGTATGGCTCTGCACTTCGTCTTTAATTCTGGGATTTGATCGACAATTCTTTCCCATCATCCACAGAACTGTTAAATCACTCTCTGAAGCACTTTCGTACTTACTGCAGTGAAAGAGGGGCCTACGGATGGAGACATCTGTCAGTTGATTCATCCATCCCACACTTTGATCCACATTATTATAAAGGGAAACAAAATCCCTTTCATCCATTAGTGAGTATATCACAGACTAATGAGGAAATCCCAAAGTAATGTTGTGGTTATTAATGGACCTTTTAAATCTTGAGTTTGTGGTGAACTGCTGACCTTTACTGCCACCTCCGGCAAAAAGTCTCACTCATTACTCAAGAATGGACAATTAAATGGCAAATTGTATCAATGCAGATCTTTGGATCTGACAGCATTAAATCCAAAGTATGTTTATAAAGATGGACGACCTGCGGGCTCGCCAAAAGTGAAGCCAGAGGGCCTCAATCTGAGGTAGCTGGCTGCAGTATAGGTCATTAACCCCGTCTCCTCCATATTAGTGGATGGGACATGGGTTAATCTAAATAGTCAAAATACATGTCAGACAATTTTCCTGGTAAGTTTGGTTTTAATTATTTGTTCGATGCAATGGTAATCAATATCAATTGGACATACAGGTGTTTCCGAAAAACCTTCAAACTTGAATACATAATATTTGACTCTGTAAAATTAGAGCTTTATTTTTGTTTGCTGTCAACAAGCCAGTTTTCACACCTCTCTCTCTTTCTCTCTCTCTCTCTCTTTCTTTCACACACTCCATTGTTTTCATCTAAGACTTTGCCCTTTTCATCTCATCTCTCATGTTCACAATCCTCTCCCCACTGCTCTCCCTCTTCTCCTGCTCCACCCTACTTCTCTTAATCAACTGTCTGGTATTGATATATGTCATCTTACACAGAGCTCAGATAAGCCCCCCTTCTTTTTGTTTTTTCTCTTTATTTTTTTCACCTTGTCTGTTTGCTGGCGAGGGATGTGTCGGGGCGAGCAGGGGCTCAGAGCTGCTCAGCTACAATGATCCACTTCAGTGGACAGTAGGAAGCTATTGTGAACTGCAGATTAACAGCAGTGACACAAAGATGTCCTTCAGCCCCCTCAGATCTCATGGAGTCTGCGTTCCGTCACTCAGAAGAGTGAAGTGAAGACATTTCGGTCTAAAAGGTGAGAATGCAGCCGTGTGCTCGCAGGGGAGAGAGAGTGGGCTGAGGATGGGCAACGCTTATTCTGTATATGAGTCTGCGTCAGCCCTCATATATAAATCAGTGTCATGCTTGGTGGCTTGAAATCATTTTCTCTTCTCTGATGTTTATCTGCTCGAAGAGTTTAGCTTCAGGGTGCATGGACACACTGCTCACGTCTTCAGATTAAAGACTAACAGCTCAGTGTGAATCATGTATAATTTGTGGACTGTCTAGCCCGCTGTCTGTTCACCTTAGATTTAAATTGGACATTCATGAATCTCTCCTAAACTGAAACCGTGTTTATTGTTGTTGTGATGAACGTTATCCCCCAATAACAAAAAAATAAGATAACACTTCACAGAGCGGAGTTGCCGCAGGGAGGAAGAGACTGTGAGACAGAAATGTCCACAGTCGTATGATCTTAATGCATTAATGTCATTACAGCATCTCTCACAGTCCTGAAGACACTTCAGTATGAGAGCAGAGGGGCTTATTTGAGGTCATCAGATCCCAATAAAAGCCAAAGCTCATGTGGTGGGAAAAGAAAAATACAGAAATTAAATTGCCTGTATGTGTGAGAGTATTGGTTATTAAAAAAGGTTTTGAACCCAAGGAGTCTCTCACTCTTTGCACAGTCTGGTTCCCCCGTCTTTTATAGTTTCAGCTTCAAATCAGACCTAAAACCATCTTTTCATGGTAGTTTGAGGCGTGGAAATACTTTCATCCTTCTGCAGTCCAGAATACATGACTCATTCGCCCTTGGCATCAGTTGTTATGAGCTATAAATTCAAAGGAAACTGTATGTGTGTGGGTGCGTGCGAGGTGCATGAATATGTGTGTGCACACGGGTGTCTAACCTACGTGAGGAATATGTGTGCCCTTCCTTCCCTGTATCGGAGTTTCTTAGAGGAACGAGGCCACGTTTCTCTTTCTCTTCCACAGACAATTTCCCTGTAATGTCTCTTTACACAACACAATGGCAAGAACAATAAACAACACACACCAAAGGAAAGACAAGAGGCATACATGATTACCAGTTTCACTGAATGTATGCGCAGGGCCACAACATTGAGATTCCGCTCTCATTGTGAAGGCCTCTGGCCAGATTAGACGAGCCAGCAGACTGAATGGAATGCAGCTAGCGCCCTGTTATCGATTGTGCAGAAATAGAGTCTATCCTGCGCTGATTCAATGTTTACAAAATGCTTAATGCGGAGAGAGAATAAAGAAACAGCAGCAGAGTGGAGTAGGTCCGGATTGAACAAATAATTTGGAATGTGTAATAATAATGGAATCAATATTGTTTCAGAAAAGAACAAGTGTAGCAGCAGAAAATTAAACTGAAAACAAACATAAAAAACATCTGGCATCAACATATATTTACTCATGATCTGTGTCAGACCAGATAATTAACTGATTACTGAGGCAGTGCTTTTTACGAGCAGCAGAAAATACAGTAGATGTCTCAGTGCAGTGTCTATGAGTAGAGCTAAAGCTCCACATTACAAACACTGTATAGTATCAGCATAGTATACACTGCTACATTTGCTCTTCTGATTTATTTATTCTAAGATACAGTAATTTCTACAAATGGATTTTAGAGGATAGCCATTATGAGAGTAGCTTTTTTTGTGTGAATCTGTAACGGCTATTCCCTGGTTAACCAAATTAGATCTCGCTGTAGATTCCCATGAGGCTGTGACCCAAAGAGGCAAATTATGAAATTCCCCTGAGAAGGTTCAAGACAGAGGCTAAAAAGTCTAATTGAATCATTAATTTATACCATCAGACATGACAAGCCTCCGCAGTAATGGACGAGCAGTAAGGTTCCTGTTTACCTCTTCCCTTTGTTTCCCATAATGGAAATGATTAGGTACAAAAGTACCAGCAGAGTACAGAACTGTTACCTACGTGAATTGGTTTGTGCTGAGTAAAATATTACATCCATACTTTTCAAAGATAAGGCATGTATAGCAGTAATAACACTGTTGTTATCCATCCTAGTGTTGTGGATTCAAGGGAGGCAATGTTGATGTGTTGGTCAGTCCGTGGTTAGGTCCACTCCTTTGGTCCAGACTGAAATGTCTCAATAACTACGAGATGAATTGTGATGACATCTTGAATGTGTACAACTGGTGCCTCAAAGACGAGTCCCTACAGCCGCTGTGCTCCACTGTCTGTACCCGGAGAACAGATTTTGTTTCACTTATGTTGGAGTAAATCACAAAACCACATTTTGTACAGACATTCATTGTTGCTAGACAATTAAATTCTATTTATTCTATTGATCCTCTGCCCTTTCATGTAGCACCATCAAAAATATGACATTTGTGATTCTGAAAGAAACAACAACTATTGGATGAAGGTCCATGAAATGCAGAAATTCTTCTCCCTCTAAACTTTTCATTGTTGCCTTTAATTTTCCTCTAGTGACACCAATATGGGCAATTTTGTAGCCATCAGCTTAAGTCTGATGATGAACTAGGCCCTGGGGGCAACGGCCAATGTTTAGGGGCTTCTGATGTAGACAGTGGATAGTGACACTTTTTGTAGGTGTTTTTATGTCAAGGTGACATTTTGGCTATGCTCTATGAACAGCTTTCTTCGTATGAATGCTGATTTAATAAAAAAAAACTATGCATTTTGGTCGATGGCGGCAGAATATCATGAGAACAGTATCATATGAACTGTGTCCGCCTACGACTGAGGGTAAGCTGAAACCATGAACTGACCTTTTGTCCCATCAAGCCCTACAACATAAATAACCATGTACACATTTGCAGTTGCAACAACCTTCGTGAAAAGGCAGAAGTGCCAGATGTTGCTATTCATGAAAAAAAACACCTTTTATAACATAAATATTTCAATTCCTTGCTGTTTTCTTCAGCTGTATAGTGCTCACAAATCTTCATTAAGGGCTGAATTTTAAAAGGACAAGGACATGCAGGATTGACGGCTGCACATCTTCTGCCAGTCTAAAATGTCTGCTTTGAGTGAGGGGCAGTATCACACACAGTAAATGGATCCAGTAAAATCCTAGACCACCACCAAGATGTGACATATTTTTTGTTATTATATGTGCTTGGAGCGAAAAAAAGAGAATTTTCTTTTTTCGTCAGTACAGACTATGATGAATGATTATCAAGTTCTTGTGAGTTTGTTCGCGATACAAGCTTTAACTACTCAGCTCTTGTGCAACACAAAGCTGTACAGCCAATAAACTACAAGTGGCGACACACATCCATCAGTATTACTATTTAAACCTCCACATTTTCATCACTATTGGTCTGTGTTTGCAAAAGACTACTACAATGAAGCATCAGGCATGTGTAGAATGTTGATACCTTGTAACAGGTGAAATCTGGTGCAAATCTGGATATTGATCTGAATTTCACGTATCAAAATAGTTTATATTTAAGGGGATGACATCTATTCACTTACATAGCTGTAACAAAAACAGATAGGAAGCTATTTGCACTTCATATCTTTCAAGGGTTTGACTTTAATATCCCCCTGACACTGATATTTATTTAGTTAGAGATTTAATAACTAACATGATACTCTATTATTTTGGTTTCTTCCTAGTAGTATCAGAGATTGGATATTTAGCATTGTGTTAAATGTAAGCACATGTTATATGGGTGAGGGTCTAGTATTATTATTATTAATTAGTGGTTTTCTATGCATTCACATGATTTGTATTTCAAATGTTCATGATTCTAAAACTATTTCACTGTTGATATTTGAACTGACTCATCCACCCATCAGTCATCTGTGAATCACTGTGATCTGTGATGCCCTTTCCTGCTTGACATGCTTATTGCAGTGCATCTGAACATGAGAATCTGAGTTTATTTTGAAGTTTCCTTTGTCTACTGCTACCAGCACATGCGTGGCCCTGTCACTGTTTCTCTCCCGTCTGCTGTTCTGTGCTCTACAGTCCAGTGGTACAGTTCTTTTTAGATGTGTGCAGCTTATTTGATCGACTCACAGTCAAGAGAAGTTATGGACCAATCTGCTGATTGTTTTGCATCATGCAGTTTTCAGCATTGCAGTGTAAGAGAGTATATGGACACTAAATATTTATGTGGTTTACACTGCACAGATGGTTCATAATGCTGTGTTCCAATTACCAACAGCGGAGCAAATGATTCACTGACTTCAATATTAAAGAGCCCTTTTCACTAAGTATCTATGCTACTATGTTCGTTCGCTGTCAGTGATGGAGGATACAGGATCTCAGATGACACCCCAGTTGCATCACTGCCCTGGTCTCTATTTATTTCTCAAATAAAAAAGTCAGTTATAAAGAAATATAGAAACAAAGGGCATAGTATATCCTTGGAAAAATGGGTTCCTGACAGAGAACGAGTCTATTTATACGGAGAACTGCTGTCACCTCTGCTGCTGATACTGTGCAAATCAGGTACAATGAACAAGCTTTCCCCATATATAAGATGGTGTGTCTGTGTGTGTTGTGTGTTGTGTGTTTGTTGACACATAGACCTTTATGCAGAGGAGGAGGACACTCTCACTGTGAACCATCTGCTCATTGTGAATGTGAGTTGCCTGTTATAGGACAGCAGAAAGTCACACTCATCCCAGAGGAACAATGAAATACACACGGCAGCTTGAGAGTAATCAGCGACACAGAATCCCCTTTTCTCACACAGGACCTGCACATTGCTGGGTTCAGTAATCCTTGAAAGATGGTTGTGGTGTTTTTTTTTCTTTTTCTGACACATCTTTCATCTTCACATGTTTCCTGTGAGTACATATTTGATATTGATTCTGTTCCCTCATGACAGTACGAGTCTGGATAGATCTGCTTTTTTTTCTCCTCACGGCAGGTGGTGGAACTGCTGGAGGACAGCAGCTAGCTGAAAAATGACACCACAGGAGAAGAGAGCTAGGAAATAAACAAAGTGAGCAAGCATGTAGGGGGAATTCAGGAAACATGTTTTTGACGGTGAATGCTTTATTCACCCACATAGTTTCCTCAGCAGATTAGCATAGTTTCAGGACTAATTAGATTTGACTTGGAACAATATTAGGAATTCTATTGTTTATCCAACTTTCCTCAGTCCAGTAAGCCTCAAGG
>JBAMIH010000033.1:337267-361793 GCA_038501795.1 Pseudopleuronectes americanus | reverse complement strand
GCAGGAGAGTAACCAAGAGTGAAAGGAGGGGTGGATAAGCACACAGAGTCGGGGGGACAGAGGAAACGGTTACGTAGAAGTAGAGAGGATAGCTTAGGAGACGAGGAAAGCGAGTGAGGATAGAGGATTTTGGGGGGGAGCATAAGACGCGACACAGGATCGGTCAACCATGATTAGCCTGGGTGAGAGGGTACATATGAAAGGAAGAGGAAAGCGAGAGTGTGGAATGATTCGGGGGCATACAGGACACTACGACCAAAAGGTGAAGACTCGAAGACAATCGGATGAGAGGGGAGACCCAAGAGAGCCACAAGAAGGGGGGAGTAAGCAAGGGGTCGGATCCGAGGAAGAGAAAGAGTAAAGAAGAATCAAGGGTGGTTTGGAAAGTGGGAAAGCAGAAACAGCTGTCCCCCCACCCCACCTAAGTGATGTTGGTGCGGGAGGAGAGAACGGAAAGAGGATAATGAGGGAGTAGAGGCATGGGTCGCGTAAGCTCTTACAGAGTCAAGAAGGAGAGGGAGGGAAGGGGCGGATAGAATCAGCAGGGTGGGCAGATGAAGCACGGAAAGAGAAAGCAGGGAGTGGAGGGGGGAAATTAGCTTCAAGGGGGAAGTGGAAGGAAGACAGAGGACGGGAAGGAAAAAAGGAGCAAAATCAAGGAGTGGAGTCCCAAAGGAAGATATGGGGAACCAAAAAGAAGGAAGATTCACAAAGAAGAAGGGATAAGAGAGAGAACGAGAAGGATAGTGCTAGAGGGGATGTTCACATCTTAGAATGAATGCAAAGTGAAGAAGAACAACGAAGGAAGAAGGGCATGCAAGGTTGGGGTGGATAGAAGGGAGAGGAATGAGCTGAGGAACAGTCTTTAGGGGGGTATGATAGAAAAGCTTAATGACTGCTGAGTAGATGGCTGCTACGGGTAGGTACTGCCAGACTGGAGGGGATGTAGCTTGTGGAGCTATAGTTCTCGTTTTCTCAAGCTTCCCTCGAGTGAGTAGATCGGTAGGAAGAATTGAATAGGACTGTGAGTTGAAGGAAGATGACTAGCGAGGGAAGCTACAAGCATTAAGAAGGGCGTTTGAGGCGTAGAGCCTACCCAAAAACACCCCAGGCTTGCAGATACCGGTCTAGTGAGCTCGCATAGAAGAATTTGAGGGGAAGACAGAGAAGTGGGAGAAAGTTTATGTATGCCCAGCAAAGACAAAGAGGAGCTCATAGGCGAACAGACTTTCGCGACCTTTTGTCTGTAATTGTCGGTATATAGCAGCCACTCTACCATCATAGCGGGGAGGTAGTACAGTGCCTTCAAGAAGCGCTTTGCTGCGCTTGTATGTGTACCAGAGCAGACCAGATGGTAGTTTCGGTGCTTATGAGTTCGAGAAAGAGTTGTTGCTTTTGGTCTGGCGGGCCCCCACCAGAGTCGCATCTTATCTTGATTGGACTTGGTTTGAGGTCTTTGTTGTTGAGTTGTGCGATTTTGCGCTGGGGACTACTGTGGGCGGTCATGGGGTCTCTTTAGCTAGAGTGGGTGACCTGAGAGAGACTGACCATGGAAGTCGTTTGCACCTCCCCTTTGTTTCCTAGGTCAGGCCCATCTTGTCTTGCCTTGAGGCAATGAAAGTCTTGCACTGCAGCTGTAGAACACCCGGGTTTTTATATGTACTAGGCATGACCGGAGTTGATCGCGAGAAGTTGGTAGTACATCTGTTTCGGTTTTCTGATCTAGAGAGTTCGATCAAGCACGAACGCAAAGATTTTTACCAGGGAATCCAAGCAAGATAGGCAGTGGCAAAGCTTTCCAAGAGCATTGCAGAACTAGGTGGGATGTGAATTGCCATGAGGAAGTCAGCACAGCACCAATTCCCAAAAGGAGGAAGCACCTAATAGAGCCCAGCCACTCAAGAAGAAACTGAAAGCTAAGGAGCTGATGCTGGCTAGCACGACCATGGAAATAGCCAAGAGATCAGCAGCAATCTAGTCCGCGAACATCCTGACCCATGCTTCACTTCTTTAGTGCTCAGTCTTCTTATGTAATTAGATAGACAGGAGCAGCAGTGACCTGGATGCGGGGGGCGGAGGGGGATTGCTGCCTGCATTTACCCCCCTGCCTAGAATCTGCCCTGAATCGCTGTCGAGATGTCCAGTGAGTTGATAACAACCAGAATGCAGTCAGGTTGAGTTTGCGATCGAGGATTCCCCACTCTGCTTTGAATGGGATGATGGTGGATAGTGGATAATTAATTGTACCTTGTGCTTGATGAGCCTTGGAAACCTACTGTTTGAGTATACCTGAGCACACACAGGTCACCTGATATCTGTAAACACTGTTGATTCAGTTGACATCGAGGGCTGGCAGAACACAAATGGTGTTTGGATCGGGTCCCCCCACCCACCCACACCCAAACCTACATAACCATCCACCCGCGAAGCGGGGGTTTCACGTGAGCGTGGTGCGGTGTTTTTTTTTGTGATTAAATCACCTACAAATGTCCACGGCTGTTTGGTGTGTACACACAGGGTGGCCTCACTGCCCCAAAGGGCGGTTTTAGGCTCTGGCGCGGCACACTTTTCATGGTAACGCAGTACCGTGGGGGGCACGGACTCGAGCTCGATTCTTTTAAATTTATAATAATTTTTATATTAATATGGACTCACCTTCCCCCACAGCGACCGCGGTTGTATCACGGCACCCGTAATAATTATTAATTCTACATCGAAGATGAGGTTGAGAGCGACAGCACACCGGAAGCGGGTGGCGGATTTTCTATATTTCTATCATATTCACTGTTTTGTGTGGGAAACTAGGCAAAATTGGGCGTCCACCTGCAAATCTGCAGCCGCTACCCTGGATTGATGAAAATGTTGTGAGAAGTCCGGGGGGGGGTGCTGGGGGGGGGGGTGGGGGGGTGGGGGAGGGTGGCGCCGGGGGAGGGGAGGGGGGCGTCTTAACGGCGGGGGGGGGGGGCGGGGGGATGGGAGGGGGGGGCGGGGAACAAGAGTATATGAGACGAACCAAGCAAACTCAAAGCGCAACACGTACCACTCAACACTAAGTCTGGACTGCTTGCTAGCACATAAAGAAGTGATGGCAAGCAGAAACCTTGATCATGCGGGGAAATAGAGGGGGTATAGATCACGAGGATAAACATGAGGAGTAACAATGTCGAGGCTATCTAAAACACTCCAACCAACTAAGGTCACCCCCACAAGGAATAAAAACACAACAGAAGATCAACATCTTATTGGCGCGGACAGATCGCTGCTGCCTTAAACGGAATAGTACGCGCTTCCCCGTCCCTTCTGCAGCACGTGCCTCCGCAGCCCCCGCCCGTGCCCCGGGCGGCACTATATATTTTCGCAGCGGGGCTCTATTTGGCCTTCCTCTTCACTGCTGCCTCTGTGCTCATTCCTTGCTGCCCCATCCGGTCCTTGCCAAGTGAAGGAGGCACTCACAAGGACGCCCCCACCCAAATTCTCCCCTTGGGCGCGCGGGGGCGTAATGACGTTTTGGACTATGTGAGGGCATGTCCTAAAAGCCGCTGCGTATCCGTACCGCGGCGTTGCTCCCCGAAGGATCGCCATCATACGACGGAGCGGTGACAACAAGATCCCATCCTCCCCCTTCTGCACCGCGCAATCTTTCCCCCTGGGCCTCACCTCCCCTGAAACCTCGGCCGACAATGCGTGTAGATTAGTGACCGTCACCCCTTCCTGACAGCCAACGGCTCTCACCAGCCCTGTCTCCGGTCTACTCGGTATCCCACGGGGCCCGGCTCAACATCGGGAGGCCGCACTCTGCTCGAGGGGCCCGGTCCTTGACTCGCGTCGGCTCGCCGAGCATTGCAGAGGTAATCGAATGATATAGCAGCGGAACAAAAGGGGAAGCAGCAGGCGCCCGCAGTGGAATGCGGGGGAAAGCAGTAAAAGGGCACCTGAAGGCACTCAACAAGATTAGGAGGTGACACGCGAACAGCTCGACCGCACAGGCGGTCACCTGACCCAGAACCTCTGAAACGTGCGCGGGAAATGCACAGGCACTCACATAGAGCAGAGGAGCACAGCGAGGTGAAGAAGCGGTTAGGAAGCCGAAATACTCCCGTGACCGGGATCTCGGTAAGGGAAATAATTCTGCCGTACCTACTGGGAGGAAACTGACAACTCATGACCCGTTTTTATTGTGCACCGTTGCCACAGACGGGAGCGGCTATGCTTTCTAACCTCTCCCCACGGTCTGTCTGAGAGCGCTTCGAGGCCTCCGCACATGCATGACGCATGATCCGGCCTCACTGCACGGGCCTATAGGGCAGGAGCGCCACCAGCCCCCCTGCCGCGATTGCCACGTGAACTCATCTCCTTACATGCGCGCGACAGGCCCCGTTCTTGAAGAGCGGTGCGAACACGGACACATAACAACTCCTACACACCTATCCCTGACCTCCAGGTCACAGCCGCGTCCGAATGTCCAATTCCTTCCAGGGCTGCAATGATCGTGCATGCCGCGCACAGGAGAAAGGAGAGGTGAACTCGGGCCCAAGGAGAGGACAGCAGCGAACAGAGCGTGCAGCTCAACGGACGGCCCAGGCTCTGGGGACGCGAATCAGGTACGAACAGAGACGGAACAGCCCTGGCGCCCCCCCAGACTGATGGCACGCAACGCGGCGCCCGGAGACAAGCGCCCAACGATGTTCCGAAGCGCCTCAACGGTCAAAAGCGGCCCGAGCGAGAGGAGGAGGGTCTGGCTGCAGCCAGAAAAGAAACAGAGCGCCAAGGGAGTCAGTGAGATAGCAAGAGTAGCCAAGTAACAATAGGTCACGTGGCAGGAACGGGACGGACGCCAATATCCGCGGCCGTCGTTTCCCCTTTTGCCTTCGCCGAATACCTCATTCAACCCTGGTTTCATTACCGGGTTGCGGGGGGCAGCGAGGGAGAGGTGGGGACGACGGGCAGAGAGAGTAGAGGAAGCCGGGCCAGAGCGGGGGGGCGCCGCTGACTGGCTCAGAGAGCATGGTGCGAAAATAAAACGAAGAACCAGTTGGAGGGAAAAATACTACAATAAGACAAAGCCAAGTAACGACGCCAAAAGCAATCGGTTTTTTAAATAGACATAAAAAAGAAACCCATAATAAATCAGATTGATACCACAGGCAGCCACTAAACAACGAGTCGAGCTGGACGGATAGTTGTCGTCCTCCCCGTATCAACTCTATCCATATGCCAATACCGCCGTCCTGGCTCACCCTCCCCAGCCGTCTATGCGCCTGCATCGTACTGACTATCCCCTCCTCCCTCTGCCACCCGCCGACCGGAGTGCTTATTGGCCATGAACCGGGAAGCTACCCCTGTTTTTCGCCTATTCATCCCTCATTCCTACTTTATTCCCACCACCCGAAGGCGTCTTAGCAATCCGTCCCTCTTATGATACTCCCTCCACTCACCGGATCAGTCCCTTCTGGCTTTGCATCCCATGGCTCCACCTATTCGTGCATACTACATTTAAATGCCGCAAGTGCACGGCTTCGGGCCCGCCGTAACTAGTAGCATCTACGCTGCGCACTCTCCTTTAAGCGCGCCATGCCCCCCCCCGTGTATCCCAGCTTGCGGCCATAGCTCAAGTGGCGCAGGGCGGTGTGGAGGAGAGGAGGCAAGGGGTGCAGCCGCGGCAAGGCAGGGGGGGGCGAGGACCGCATAGCACCAGTCGAGGACGCGAAGAGGGAACAGCAGAGCGGCCAAGGGGGAAAGATGCCAGCAAGCAGCACAGAGAGAGGCCTTCGCGAAGGAGTGGCCCTACGGAGAGACGACCGTTATAAGGGGACGGTGTCGGGCTACGTTCGGAACGAAGAAGGGGGGTCGCGTCGCCAACAAAGGCCCCGAGCCATCCAGGTAGCACGGGCCTGGGACACACCAGCAGGGTGCGATCGGCGCCATGGCGCATGTTCACTCCTGCCATCACGCTCTCATCTTTTTTTTTCTACCTCTTACAAGCGCTGCGACCTTACCGACTCACTGCTACATTTCTTTCTCCTGCCAAACTACGATGTACACTGGGGGGGGGGGGATACAGACCGCATCCACCGTCCAATCTGAACACAACCCCCACCCCAATAACAAACTCATTACAATGACCCGCCCAAAATGCGAGATACTGATCCAGAGACCTGAGGGAACACAATACAAGAAGGAAGACACCAAAGACGAGAATATAAGAACTAAGTATGTAGGATACGTGAGGGTTGACTAGTCAGCAGGTGATGTGTTAGAAAAATGGGGTAATAGATACATCGTAATGTAATATGCTATTGTTTCTTAATAAGACACAGATCATTATAGGGGTGTCAGTATATAACTTATACAAATAATGAGCATCTAATATTATTCGGATATTTTTACACATCATCCTAAATAATCACCCATAAATCACACAAACACACTCACAAAATACATATAACTCACCACACCACAACCACAACAGAAACCCCCCCGCTCCCCCCGTCACCCTCCGCGCGTCTCCCAGCACACCCCCGCCCACACCCCCCACCACCGCCGCCCCCGCAACACAATCCACCTCTTTCTCTCAGAGGGAGGGAAGAATTGAAAGTAAAGGAAGGATGGGGAGAAAAATAGGGTTGAAGTCAGGCACAGCCTGTTGTATTGTGTTCGTAGTGGGCGTTATGTGGTTGTTTTTTATACTGGGAAATGGGGTGGGGGTTCATGGGAAAGCGGTGGATAGGGGTTGGTTCATCTTGGGGTTTGGTTGTTTGGAGCGCATGAAGCTAACTAAGTGAAGAGAGCCGAAATCTGGGGGGCTGGACGCCTGTTAGCTTCAGGTGGTCCAGAGAATGTGCACAAAGGTGTTCGAACTTGTAGTAAATGAAGATAAATACAAAATAAGGGGCAAAGAGGTTCACAGCACCTGTTAGAGTGAACCAAGGGAAGAAAATAGTTAAGAAAAAAAGGAAAGTTAAAGCATAATATAAGAAGAGGGAAGGAAACACGAATAAACTGCGTGAAAGCAAGTTAAAAGCAACGGTAACAGTTTTAAGTAAGCTAACCGTGCACATCGAAATTAGAAGCTACCCTGTCTTTTTCTACGGTGGGTTAAGCAGACGTCTCATTAGGTGCACGGTGGCCGGTCTGTTCGGCGTTTGAAGGTTAACGGAGAGAAGTGATGGGGGTCTCGTGATGAAATAGTCGGTACGATAGACTCGTGAAATCGGTCTCGTACCCGTTCACCTACCAAAGAGCTTCTTCGCGACGTGGTGTAAGTATGGCGGGGGGGAGTGGATGGGGAGTCTGGGTTAGGGGGAAGGTTTTTCATCAGCGATGGCGTAGGTTTGTGTGGAATTTTAGTTTAAGGTTGTGTATGTTAGTAATTGTCGTTTCTTATTTGTAATTGTCAAATAATAGACTACACCGCTTGTTAGGTTTGTAGTTTAGAAAACCCTCACTACACAAACATAACAATAAACCCAATAATATATAAGAACTTTTCACTGTTCTTTTGCCCACTTAAATAACAACTGCAGCAGCCTAATTGAGATTGTATTACTACCTATTTCTTATGCCATGATCTAAGGATAATATCTATCAGGTGATCATTACCCCACAACAATTTTGGCACTGCTTCTCAGGGGATTGTTTGGTTTACTGTGCCAGTCACTTTAGTCATGTCATAGTCACTGTTGTGTTTTGCCGACTCCTCAAGCAGTGTGAGATGGAGAGAGGGAGGAGCTTTTTTGAACTTTTGATATTTTGGAGAGCTTTTGATGTTGAAAGTGAGAGGGCTTTTTGATTTGAAGAAGTTTTAAGCTTGTTTGAATGTTTGAGCTTTGATACTGACCCTTGTAGTGTTCACAAATAATGTCTCAGGAAAGGAACGATAGGGGAAGCAGATATCATTATGATGACCAATATTGATGATTTTTTTTGCATCAGGGAAAGAAAAGCAATAATCAAGGAAAAGTCCAGAAAAGAAAGGTTTTACCGTTAGGTTTTTGTTTGTGGTTTTCTGTTCATCTAGTGCAATTAGTGTAATATAATTAGAGGTTAGTTTCTAGTAAGTGTGGTTTTACATGTTTTCTATTTTATTTCTATATTGTCCATTTGTAACTTTTATTCTTTATTATTTTTATATTATTTGTCATCTATGCTCGATATTTGTATATTATTCTTAATATTTTTGTTGCCATTTTATCGTTGTAACTTATATTGTGATTGATTCTCTTTAAGTGTCTTATTCACAAACTTCTTTGAGGATTTTGTTCAATAAATAATTATTTTAAAAGAATTTTTTTTTTTTTTTGTTTTTTTTAGTTTTTTTTTTTTTATTTTAGATTTTTTTTTTTTTTTCGAGGGGGGAAGTGGTTAAGGTGTGTGTGGGTGCGAAATAGGGGTAAGGAGCGGCGGGGGGGGAGGGTGGGCGGCTCGCAGGGGGGGGGCGGGGGGGCGGGGGGTGGGGGGTGGGGGAGGGGGAGGGGTCGTGGTATGTGGGGGGGGGGGGGAGGGGTGGGGGGGTGGGGGGTGGGGGGGGGGGTGTGGGGGGGGGTGGGGTGGGGGGGGGGGGGGGGGGGTGGGGGGGGGGGGGGGGTTGTGAGGGTGGGGTGGGGGGGGGGGGGAGAGGGGGGGGCGGGGGGCGAGGTGATCGGAGCCAGCGCAGGTGGGGGCGCTGTGGGGAGATGGTGGAGACGTGGGGAGGGAGGTGGGGTGATTTGGGGGGAACGCCCAGAAGCTTCCCTCGTGTACTAATGCTGGAGGGAGATGTTACAGCGTGAGGCCGGGGTCGCGGTCAGGGGTGTTGCGGGGAGGTGTGATGACGGCGAGGGAGGCGGGGGCGAGGGGGGGCATAAGAGTTGATGAGGCCCCTAGGGTGAAGAGCTGGGGTGGGGGTGCGGCCGGGGGGGGAGGAGGAATGGACGGCTGGGGGGGGTGGGCGGGGGGGTTGGGGTTGGGGGAGGGGGCGGGGGAAGAGGAGTCTGGTGTGGCCAGCCCTGGAGGAGGCCCGGGTCTGTGGGGTCGCTCCGGCCCGTGGGTGAGCGAGGGGGAGCGTTCTGGGCGGTGAGGGGCCGGGTGTGGGGTGGAGGTTCGCGCGCGGATACAATTGATGGGGGAATGGGGGGGGGGGCATGCGGGGTGGGGTCACGGTTGGGTTCGGGGGCGTGGGCGTTGGGTCGGAGTGGGGTGTGGGCTGAGGGTGGGGCGGTGCGGTGAGGTGTTGGATGGCAGGGCTGGGTTGGGGGGGTCGGGTTGCGGGGGGGGGCGCGGGGGGGGGCTGAGGCGAACCTGGGGTGGATGGGGGGGGATTGCTTCGGAAGCGGGAGCCTAAATATGGGGCGAGGGCGAGTGGAAGAGGGGCGGGTGCGTGGCTGAGTCGCGTTTGAAGTTGCATAACGTGGAGGGCGGGGGAGGGGTGGGGGGCAGCGGGGGGGCATTGGGTGTCATGGTCGGGAGGTGGTAGGTTGGTGTGTGCGTCGGTGGGGCGGGGAGGTGCTGGGCCGGGGGGGGGATGTAGGTGGGGGACTGGGATAGAGGGTTGGGTACTAAGTTGAGAGGCTGACGGATGGAGGGGGGGAGGGGCTTTCTGGTTGTGGGAGCGGGATGTTGTAGTGTGATGAGGTGGGGGGGTATTGGGGGGACGTCGAGACTGGGGTGGGATGTGATAGGGACCTTACGAGACTTAACGGGGCCGCTTGGTCACGGAGCTGGGGGCTCGAGCCGGCGGGCGGCGGGGGGGGGAGGCCACGGAGCGGAGGGGTGGGGGGGCGCGAGTGGGGTGGGGTGTCGATGCAGATGTTAGGCTGAGGCGTGGGGTGGGAGGTGTCTCGGGTAGGTGAGATGGTGCCCAAACGGTCGGGGGGAGGGCGTGGGGGTGCGGGGGAGGGGGAATGGGGGTAGTGGAGGTGGGGTCGGGGGGGGCTGTGGGTAGTCTGGTGCCGTGGAGTGTGAGGGGGTCTGAGTTGTCGGGGCGAGGCCTGGGAGCCGGGGCAGTGAGGGAGAGGGGGAGGGGGGGCCGGTGACGGGGTTGTGGAGAAGGTAGGAGTGTGGGGCCGAGTGGGGTACCGGAAGCGTTGGCGGCTGGTGGGGGGTGTCGGGTTGTGTTGGGTCGGGCCCCGGTGTTTCGGGTTACGGGGGCGGGGGGTTGGAACCGCCGGAGGGCGCGATGGGTGCTGGGCAGGGGTGAATTGGTGAACGGGGAGTAGGGGATGTATAGTGGAAGCTTGAGCCTGTCCGATGTGGGGGGGGGGTGAGTGGGGGCGCGCTGAGGGTGGCGTTGGAGGGGCTCCGGGTGTGGGGGGAGATCCGCTGGCTTGGAGGGAGCCAACGTGGGGCAGGTGGTAGTACGGGGAGGCGGGGGGCTTGTCGGGTGTAGGGGATAGGGGGGTTGATGAGGCGTCGGGGGTGGGGGTCGAAGATAGAGGGGAGGTGGGGTGTTGCGATGCTGGTGGTGAGGGCGGGAGGTGGGGTGCTGAGGATGGCGGATCCGCGGGCGGGCTGGTCAGATCGGTGGGCGGTTGGGGGTAGATTTCGGCTTGGGGGTGCCGTGGTGCGGTCCAGGATCGGGGTGGGGGGGGTGTGGGGCGGGAGGTGAGTGAGAGGGGTCGGGAGCGTGGGGGGGTTGTTGGGCCGTGAGGGGCGGGCGCGATGGGGGGGGGCCGGGACTGGGCTGCGGTCGGGTGGGGGCGGTTTGGCGCGGTGAGCTCGGGTGGGAGGTACGGCGGGGTGAGGGGGCCGGGGGGACGCGGGGGATGGTGGGGGGGGTCTCTGTTGGGTGGCCCTGGAGTCTGTGGTGCGATGGGGCTGGGCGGGTGATCGGCGGCGTGACGGGGGGGCCTGGCTGTGGTAGTGTGGATTATAGGGGGCGGGTGTGGGGTTGGCTTCCGGCAGGGGTCTGCTAGGTGATGCGGGGCGTCTGAATGGGTAGGACGGGACTTAGGGCGAGGTTACTGGGCTGGTTCGGCGGGAGGGGAGGTAAGGGGTGGTGGGGTGAGCAATAGGGGTCTTTGAGTGGGTCTGGCGTGCTGGTGGTGTCGGCGGCGCACGTGGCCGGGCTGTGGAAATGACGCGAGGGTGAGGCTGGCTTGGGGGGGGAGGTAGGAGAGGGGGTGTTCCGGGGGGGCGGGTCGGGCGTGTACTCGGGCGCAAGGTCGGGGTAGTGGGGGGGGCGGGTGTCGGGTGTGATAAGGCCTGGTCGGAAGGTTCCTCCGGGGGGAGTGCGGGTGTAGTGGGGATATAGGACGCGGGCGCGGGGTCAGCGATTGGCGGGGGGCGCATGGGGGGGGAGGCGAGTGTGTGGGTGCGCGGGGTAAGGGGGGTGCGCAGAGGCGCGCCGACGGGGGGGAGCGGGGGGGATTGGATAGTACGGGCTGGTGTGGTGGGGGGGGGGGAGAGGGTCGTGGGGGTTATGTAGATAGGACATCCGGGGCTTTGGGTGAGTGGGGGGGAGGGGGGTGTGATGGGTGGGTGTTGGGGAGGGGGATTGTATTGATGGGCTAGGGTCGGGGGGATGGCAGGGATTGGCTGTGCGCGTTGGTAGCGCTGTACCTGGGGCTGGGGGTAGAGGTGGCCCGCCAGAAGACGGTTGGGCGTGGGCTCGGTCCAATGAGCGGGGGGTGGGTGAGGGGGGGGGGGGGCGGTAGGGGGCCCGGGCGGTTCGCGGGGGGAAGGGGGGGAGGCGGGACGCGGTGGTTGGATGGGGAGGTCTGTAAGCGGGTCATTGGCGGTGCGCAGAGGTGCTTAGAGGACGGCTCGTGGCGGCTGGCGGGTTTGGCGGAAGTAAGTGGAGTTGACGGCGGAGGAGGTGGGGGGAAGGGGGGTGTGTGGGGGGTTGGGGGAAGGGCTTAGTGAGATGGGTTTTTAGGGGCTACAGAGGCGTTGCCGGCCGGCGGGGCGCGGGGCGCGTGTCGGGTGAGGGGGGGCGGTATAATTTTTTTCACCTCTCGCCCGGGGCGCCCATACCATGTAGAACCGCCACTGGTGGCAGCACAGCTACAGTTGGAACCTGGTCGGACCATAGATATATATATAAAGGCTAGATGTCTCCATAGATATATATATAAAGGCTAGATGTCTCCATAGATATATATATAAAGGCTAGATGTCTCCATAGATATATATATAAAGGCTAGATGTCTCCATAGATATATATATAAAGGCTAGATGTCTCCATAGATATATATATAAAGGCTAGATGTCTCCATAGATATATATATAAAGGCTAGATGTCTCCATAGATATATATATAAAGGCTAGATGTCTCGGCCAATGGAGTCGAGCGTCCGCACTCGGCGGCCATCTTGCCACAGGCAGCTCGCTCACCCATAACATTGTGTTGTAGTGGTACGTACTTTTTAAATAACCATAACTTGCTAAATTCTCAACCGATTTTTAAACGGTTCGGTTTGTTACAAACGTCAGAGATGTAGTTATGACACTGCATACTTATGAATAATAATGTTATTTTCTAAAAAATATAATAATGTTCTATGTAGGTACAAGATTTCCCTTTACAAATATACATCAAGAACCTTTTTAACCCTAACCCTTTTTTTTTATTTAAAAAGTTAATGTACCATCACAATGTTATGGGTGAGCGAGCTGCCTGTGGCAAGATGGCCGCCATGTGCGGACGCTCGTCTCCGTTGGCCGAGACATCTAGACTTAATATATATCTATGGGTCCGACTATGAAAACAGCATCAGTGACATCATCAGTATCAGTGACATCATCAGTATCAGTGATATCATCAGTTACATCATCAGTATCAGTGACATCATCAGCATCAGTGACATCATCAGCATCAGCTACCAAATAATCTATCAAATAAACATTATTATTAGTGAATTTTTTCTATCAAAGTAAAAGCTCTCTCTATGGTCAGTTACATTATTATTAGTCATTAAACTTCATACATTAACATGAAGTAACAAGTTCATTTTCCTCAGTTTAATTCACAGTATATTATCATTATTATTATTATATTATATCATGTACAGTGTACATGTAAAATGTAATGTGTGAGCATGAAGTATGAGAAGTTACAGAGTAAATGTACTCTGATACTGTGACAGTGATGAAGTTCCACAGAGACAGCTGCAGCAGGTCTCTGATCTGACTGGACAGAAACCAGTTAATCGTCTTCCAGTGGATCTGTCGTGTGATTAGAGAACCAGCGAGCGCGTCGTGTGGACACAATATGTTTATATATATGAAATGATATATGGTTTAGTTATAAACATTCATGTTCGTGGCCAATCAGAGACCTGGTTTGATAGATGATACCAAACATCAATGTTTTGTGTTGGACTGGATGAAGTGAGGATCTGACTGAGAGGTTGTCTTGTAGGACACCTGACGAGTGAGGGACGTTGTCCTGAGGAGCAGAGACCCTGAGGACACATTAACATCCAGCCTCAGATCCTATTGTTTCATCACATCCATAATGCAGCAGAACCGGAGCCTACAAGTGTTGATGAAGAGTATTCTGGGATGTTGGAGTGGGCCGGCGGCTCCATTCATCTGTGGAGGAGCTACATTCAAGTGAACCATGACAAAAGACTCCTGATGGTACTGGTCCTGGATCAGCTGATCGATCTGAACATCAACAGATAGACGGAGACGAAGCTAATCTCAGATCAGATTTATTTAATTAATCAGAAGATTCAGAGTAAAATACTTAATTCATAACAGCAGCTTGACCTCTCTCTCTCTCTCTCTCTCTCTCTCTCTCTCTCTCATCTCTCTCTCTCTGTCTCTGTCTCCCTCTCAGTCTCTCTCTCTCTCTCTCTCTCTCTCTCTCTCTCTCTCTCTCTCTCTCTCTCTCTCTCTCTCTCTCTCTCTCTCTCTCTCTCTCTCACTCTCTGTCTCTCTCTCTCTCTCTCCCCCTCTCTGTCTCTTTGTCCCCCGCCCCCTCTCTCTATGCGCTCCTGCCTCTCTCGCCCTGCCTCTCTCAGTGTGCTCTTCCTCTTCTTCACTTTAGGACGACTGACTCTTCCTCTCAGGTTGTATCTACTTGAGCTTCTTTAATTCTCTGCTGTGTATTTTATTTGAATTTCTTTGGTTTTGAATGTTTTGGACTTTTTATCATTCTGACCTTCTTAGACAAATATTCTGTTTGTGTGTGTGTCCGTTTGTGTGTGTGTGTGTGTGCGTGTGTGTCTGTGTTGTGATGAGCGAGCAGGTGTCGTTAGGTTTTATTGTGAAGTCAACTGACAGTTTACTCACTGACATAATGAACCAGAATGAAAGTGATGACTTATAGTTGTTTTTAAAGACGATGAGACAAACTGTGATTTTGGAAAATTAGACTATACAAATAATATTTGATTAATTTATTGATATAAACTTTATTAATAACAATATAATAGGGTTTTCTCACCCTCACCCTCACCCTCACCCTCACCCTCACCCTCACCTCACCCTCACCCTCACTCTCACCCTCACCCTCACCCTCACCCTCCCTCGCCCTCAGCCCTCGCTCTCAGCTCTCGCCCTCGCCCTCGCCCTCACCCTCACCCTCACCCTCGCCCTCGCCCTCACCCTCACCCTCACCCTCCCTCGCCCTCGCCCTCGCTCTCGCTCTCGCCCTCAGCCCTCGCCCTCACCCTCACCCTCGCCCTCGCTCTCGCCCTCACCCTCGCCCTCGCCCTCGCCCTCAGCCCTCAGCCCTCGCCCTCGCCCTCGCCCTCGCCCTCGCCCTCAGCCCTCGCCCTCGCCCTCACCCTCACCCTCCCTCACCCTCATGTAGTTATTAATCAGAGGACTTAGAAATAGTTTCCAGGTTCTCTTTGATCTGTGAATCGGAGGCTCACAATGTTTTGGTATTTTCATTGATGACATTCAGAGGTTGTGGAGATCAAGTGGTTCTACACATCTGATTATTGGTGTAGCACAACCATGTAGCTTCCACCTGTAAAGCTAACTGGGTTTTACATCCAACAGCCACAGACGAGTGTCTCAGGTCCGTCCCCTGTCTGCGTCCAACATGGCGACCTTCTTCCGTCGTCACTTCAAGAGGAAGGAAGCTGTTCTTCAGGTGCATGCAGAAGCCACATCCTGCCGCCAGCGGAGGCCCAGCGTGGCGGTGCCGACCAGTAGGGCCCGTCGCAGGTCCAGTGTGGGGCTTCCTTCCTCCACCCTGACCCAGCGCCGACGGCCCAGCGTCCAGCTGCAGGCTTCAGACAGGGGGGGTTTGGCAAAGTCCTCCAGGAACACTGGGTGGGCGGGGCAAGCTCGCAGGCGCTCCAGCACCACCACCCCCGGCCTCAACCCACGGTTCGCTGTTCGCCGGAGGAAGTTGGGGAAGCTGCGAACCATCGACACTCACCTTCTGGGGCCGTCCATGTTGCTCGCCAGTCTGATCCAGATGACTGAGGAGGAGGAGGAGGAGGGACTGGGGACGGGGCTACCTGCCGGGGAGCAGCAGGTGGAGGTGAGGGGAGGGGCCAACAACAAGAAGACCAGCAGTCTCCAATCAGACGGTGACCATGAGGGTGGCGATTACTTCACTTCCGACGACAGCCAATCAGAATCCAGTCAGCTGTCAGAGGCGGAGCAACTGGATGAGGTGGACGATGTCTCTTGGTCCCTTGATCCGCACTTGTCTCCATCCTCAACCGTCCATGAGGTGATGAGAAAGACGCCGCAGCTTCCCCCGGCATCGCGGCCCGTGATCCGGGCCCCTCGCTGCCTCCGGAGGAACTCCTCTCAGGTGTTGGCAGGAGACGCTGCTCCTTACAGCCGCCACCAGGCCTCCAGCCAGAGGAAGAGGAGGAGGATCTCCACCGTTTCCAACAGTGTGCCTGGAAGAGGCCCCCCACTGGCCAGCCGCAGGACTTCAATCTACTACCTCAACCACCAGGCCTGCCACAGGGGGCCCGGGGCCCTCAGTCCAATGGGGGGCCCACAACTCCCGCCTGGAGAGCTGGAGCTCCTTCCTGCTGTATGTAGTCCGGCTGCAGTTAGTTCAGCTTGTTACTGAGAAAAACACCCAAACGTCTCAAATGGACCATTTTTAAAAACACTTGTTTCTCCTGGTTTCTTAAATACGTTGAAATATTGTTTAAAGGGAAATAATGAAACTAGCGAGCTGAATAAAGGGTTCCAGATTTTTGTTTCAGAACTGTTTCATTCAATTTACAGTAAAACAGTTTTATCAATACTTCATTTATATGAGGCGGTGGGTAACCATAGAAACGACAGTGGTGACGACACTGATCATATAAATCAGTGAAACACATCGATCACTGAACAAAGTGAGGAAGCTGAGGAACATTCTGTTGACAGAGGTAAAACATGAAGCAGTAACTTTAACGTTCATCATAAAACTCTCGTTCATCATCGTTTCTCCAGAGACGTGAAACTTTATCCAGGTTCTTCCAGCTAAGAGACACAAAGTACAGTATTAAAAACTCAAACTGTTTTCTTCACGGCTTGTTTGTCCTCTTGTGGTTTCAGGAAAGCTCGAGCGAAGCCGGGCCTCCAGCACGTGGCCGATCAGCCCAACGTGTCCTTATCTGCACAGAGCGACCCGCCGCCCAGCAGCACCGTGGACTGGAGTGTGAGCTACTCTCCAACTTCTAACAAAGTGATGATTGAACCTGTGAAACACTGACTGAGCAGAATCAGCATGAACAAGGAAAGAGACTCTTCAAATAAGAGATCAAGGATTTATGATGCTACAACCACTATAAAATACTATTTCATTCATTCTGAGTGAGAACTTTTAAATGTTATTCTTTCAAAAGTTTCAACAAATAGTTTATAATGTCAAAATAAAGCTCAGAGAGTCACATGTGAGGATCCCTCTCCCAGGACACAAGTACAATAGATGCTGCCTGTTGAAAGCTGTGAGACTCTGTGCTGCTCTCGTCCATCACAGGACAACGCACAGTGTGGGGAGCACATCTGGTTCCAGACCAGCGGCTCTGGAGACTTCTGTTATGTTGGGGAGCAGTACTGCGTCGCTAAATCACTGGTGAGTCACACGTCTGGTCAAAGTCCTGCAAACGCTTTGTGGTTCTTCTGACTGTTGACACGTACCTACACAATCCTCCTCTAATGAAACTGTGTAACACAATCAGTTCTTTTTTTAAGCAGCAAAAGACTGTATCGAGGAAGAAGTGTGCTGGATGTAAGATTTCAGTCCACACCATGTGTATGGAGCAGCTGCAGAAGGTAAACTCTGGATCCTCTCTGGATTGACAGAGAGATTATTCTCCTCACTCTCTCTTCTCTTTATGATCAGATTAATTTCAGGTGCAAGCCGTCGTTCAGAGAACCGGGATGTCGAGCTGCTCGAGAGGTCAGTGTCTCTTTAAAACATGACAACAAGTTCAATGTGAAACTGAGTCAGTGAATGTTTTTATTTCAGTCCCACGTTGTGCGACATCACTGGGTCCACAGGAGGCGTCAGACAGGGAAGTGCCGCCAGTGTGGGAAGGTGAGACTCCGAACTCTCAGCTGTCCACTTGGATCAGACTCTCTGGGGCTGACTCCCTCTCTTCTCTCACCTTCAGGGATTCCAGCAGAAGTTTTCATTTCACAGCAAAGAGATAATCGCCATCAGCTGCTCGTGGTGCAAACAGGCGGTAAGTCAGGGGGGAGGTGGCTGACCTCTGACCCCCAGAGGGCTCAGGGTTTTCTGTCTGATGAGTCAGTCGTCATTCAGCACTAACGTGCAGACACACACACTCTTAATAAACGACCCCATCCAAAGATTTATCATTTGTTGATACAAGGATACAAGGAGCTGCTACTAGATGGTAACAGGGAGCATCTATTTGAGAACGTCACAGTCTCATAGTTTGTGGTGAGTCTACCTTGGATGGCAAAATATTATGGCTGAAAATATCAAGGAATCAAACTGTGAAAGTCTATAACAAAAAATCTTTAAATTGTCATGAAATAAAGAAACAGCAAACTCCTCCCCTTTTATTGTTTTAATATAAAACAACTTGGATTCACTTCATATTCTCTCTCTGTGTTTCAGTATCACAACAAGGTGACGTGCTTCATGCTGCAGCAGATAGAGGAGTGTTGCACTCTGGGAGCTCACGCCTCCGTCATCATCCCTCCAACCTGGATCCTCAGGGGCCGCCGCCCACAGGTACACACACACACACACACACACACACACACACACACACGCACACACACACACCTTTGACCAGTGGTGGTATCCCAGTCGGTCGTTGACTCACTTCCTGGTTGTGGTTTGTTGGTGTGAATTAGCTTCACCTCCTATGACCAGGTGTGTCCACACAGAGAGACACACTCTCATGTTGTGTTTGTCGTCCTCTGCAGACGTCTCTGAAGTCGAGTAAGAAGAAGAAAAGGACGTCACTGAAAAGCAACAGGTCCAGTAAGAAGGGAGCTGAGGTGAGAAGCGACTCATGTGCCCCCTAGTGGTCACAAGTCGTCAGCACGTGGATGGTTTCCCCTGCAGCATCAAGTCGATGACTCTCTGTGAAGCAGCTCTAACACAAACTGAATTCTTCATGTTAGATGTAGACTGATGTTTCCACTGTCTCTCAGCTCCAAGATGGCCGCTGGAAGCCCTTCCTGGTGAAGCCCCTGCCGTCTCAGCTCATGAGGCCTGTGCTGGTGTTCGTTAACCCGAAGAGCGGCGGGAACCAGGTGTGTCCCCTCCACGCTGACCTGTGGCTTTAATGAGATCAACTGAATTTACATCAATCAATCAATAAACGTTATTAATCGGTTAACGTTGAACACGGGATTCTGGAATACAGACACACCCCTCCCTTCACTGCTCCTTCAGAAGCTCCACCCCCACATTGTACGTTGGTTCTTGAATCTGGAAAATCTGGAAAGAGTTGTAGCTCAGACACAGCCGCTGTTTGCTTTTCCTCAACCAACGTAGATGTGAGGAGCTCAGGCTCGTGTGGTTGATCTTTGTAACTTTAAAGCAAAGATATAATCACAGACTGAATAACCTGTTAGTGCTTCAGATTGTGATCGCAGGTGTTTCTGTCTTTCAGGGAGCAAAGATCATCCAGTCCTTCATGTGGTACCTGAACCCTCGGCAGGTGTTCGACCTGACAAAGGCTGGACCCAGAGAGGGGTAAGATCGGCCTCACCCGCCCCAGGGCAACTCTCTACTTCCCCTGTTTGATCCTCCCTCGCTCATCGGGTCTAGTTTCCTGTGAGGAGGAGGAGCCACAGGATCCCTGAGGACCAGGAAGACTCAGGTCTTCCAAGATGTGAAGAGATGCTGCCGCTGTAAATGGACACTGGAACTACAACAGAAGTTTTACTGTGATCTTTCTTCTGTGATTTTTCCTCTAAAAAGAGTTCAAATTAAATAACATTCATGTTCATCGTTAGTGAGATAATGTCTGTCTCCTGCAGACTGGAGCTGTTCGGCCAAGTGCCCAACCTGAGGATCCTGGCCTGTGGGGGGGACGGGACGGTGAGCCGAGTGCTGCAGACACCAACACAATTCAGATCTAAAAACATGACAAAACACTTTGTATCTCTCCTTCTCATTTCTTAAATCTGTGTGTGTGTGTGTGTGTGTGTGTGTGTGTGTGTGTGTGTGTGTGTGTGTGTGTGTGTGTGTGTGCACAGGTTGGATGGATCTTGTCAGTTTTGGACCAGTTAGATCTTTGTCCTCAGCCTCCAGTGGCCATCCTTCCTCTGGGGACCGGCAATGACCTTGCAAGGACTCTAAACTGGGGAGGGGTGAGTTTAACTGGACATTAAGTTGGGTTTAACTGGAGTTGCACTGGGGTTTAACTGGAGTTACACTGGGTTTAACTGGAGTTACACTGGGGTTTAACTGGAGTTACACTGGGTTTAACTGGAGTTACACTGGGGTTTAACTGGAGTTACACTGGGTTTAACTGGAGTTGCACTGGGGTTTAACTGGAGTTACACTGGGGTTTAACTGGTTACACTGGGGTTTAACTGGAGTTGCACTGGGGTTTAACTGGAGTTACACTGGGGTTTAACTGGAGTTACACTGGGGTTTAACTGGAGTTACACTGGGGTTTAACTGGAGTTACACTGGGGTTTAACTGGAGTTACACTGGGTTTAACTGGAGTTGCACTGGGGTTTAACTGGAGTTACACTGGGGTTTAACTGGAGTTGCACTGGGGTTTAACTGGAGTTGCACTGGGGTTTAACTGGAGTTGCACTGGGGTTTAACTGGAGTTGCACTGGGGTTTAACTGGAGTTACACTGGAGTTACACTGGGGTTTAACTGGAGTTACACTGGGGTT
This sequence comes from Pseudopleuronectes americanus, assembly GCA_038501795.1. NCBI lineage: Eukaryota > Metazoa > Chordata > Actinopteri > Pleuronectiformes > Pleuronectidae > Pseudopleuronectes > Pseudopleuronectes americanus. Next base: position 341,561 of record JBAMIH010000033.1, on the reverse strand, counting down.
TAACTGGAGTTACACTGGGGTTTAACTGGAGTTACACTGGGGTTTAACTGGAGTTACACTGGGTTTAACTGGAGTTACACTGGGGTTTAACTGGAGTTGCACTGGGGTTTAACTGGAGTTGCACTGGGGTTTAACTGGAGTTACACTGGAGTTACACTGGGGTTTAACTGGAGTTACACTGGGGTTTAACTGGAGTTACACTGGGGTTTAACTGGAGTTACACTGGGGTTTAACTGGAGTTACACTGGGTTTAACTGGAGTTACACTGGGTTTAACTGGAGTTGCACTGGGGTTTAACTGGAGTTACACTGGGGTTTAACTGGTTACACTGGGGTTTAACTGGATCTAGAAGCTGGCTCTGAGCTCAGCTCCTGCTCTCACTGAAGCTGCGTCTTCCAGTATCACAGGGCTTCGTTTAAATCCTATGAGATAAATTGTGATTTGTTACAAATATAATTGACTTGATGGATTGAAGGTGACTCGACTCCAGTGACTGCAGACAGACGTCCTGCTTTCACTGACCTTGTGCTGCTGTGTCAGGGTTACACAGATGAACCCATCACCAAGATCCTGTCACACGTTGAGGATGGAAACATGGTGCAGCTGGACCGCTGGAACCTGAAGGTGGAGGCGAACCCTGATGCTGGACCTGAGGAGAGAGACGGGCATCAGACCGACAGAGTCCGTTTGAACAGACGCAGATTTCTGATAAGATTTTTCTGAACCTGGTTATTTCACAAAGTCTGATCCTTCACGTTCTTTCTCAGCTTCCTATTGACGTCTTCAACAACTACTTCAGTTTGGGCTTCGATGCTCACGTCACACTGGGCTTCCATGAATCCAGAGGTCGGTTCACGCACACATGTTGTTTCCTGATCTTTTGATGTGTTTTCTCTTCATGTGTTTGTGTTATTTCGTAACTCGACTAAGAATCAACAATTTAAAACTGACTAAGACGACTGACTCCAGGAACGCTGTCCACCAACGCTCAGTTGCTGTGAGACATATGTCCAGTCTGAAGATCTTCTACTCAGCTTGTGAATCTCATTCACACCTTGTTTGGTTCAGAGCTTCAGACTCTTCAGTTCAGTCTGAAGCTAAACATCAGGTGTGAATGGTTCCTTAGAGCAGAAGAGGTTATCTGGGTCTGGATCAAACTGAACCTGGTTCTGTTTCAGAGTCAAAACACTTTGTTGGATAGTTTGGACTTTTGGACCAATCACAGGAAGTAGAGGAAGAATTAAACAGTAGAAGAAGAGTCCTCAGTTCTCCTGATACATTGCTGTTCTTATCTCTCAGGGATCAATACAATCTAAATGGTTGGAGACGTGAACAGTCTCCTTCTGTCTTCGTTTTTCAGGACAAAATGAAACAAGAGGTTGAACATACTGAATGTTTCTGTGTTTTAGAGGCCAATCCAGAGAAGTTTAACAGCCGCTTTAGGAACAAGATGTTCTACGCAGGGGTGAGTGTCCTCTGATCTGTTCTGTCTGATCCACACACACATTGGAATTTAGTAATGTGTGTATTGGTGTGTGTTTCAGACGGCGTTCTCAGACTTCCTCAGCGGGACCTCGAAGGACCTCGCCAAGCACATCAGTGTGGTGGTGAGTGGAGCTGCTGACCTCAGTGTTCAGTCGTCATGATAATGATCACTTTGCTTTTCATTAGTTATTTGATGATATCAAAACGGGCTGAGACATCATGATTGACAGCTGAGACTGACTGACGATTGATCAGGAGTGAGTGTGGGCGGGGCCTCTGTTCTGCACAGACTCTAACTACATACAACGTCATCATTTCAAGTTGGCAGCGTTCTTATCTGAGATGTTTTAGTTTCCCTAACCCCCAACGTAAAGAAGTGTAGAGAAGTCGTCATCTTTGTATACAATCAATGATTGTCAGTATATATATATATATATATGTACAGAACTTGATCGAGGTGTTTTATGCATGTCGTGTTCTCCTTCCTCAGTGTGACGGCCTCGACCTGACCTCCAAAATCCAGGAGCTGAAGCTCCAGTGTCTGCTGTTCCTCAACATCCCGAGGTTCGGTACTAATGATATAACAGCTTTCAGGAGACCCAAGGCTCCTTACAGATTGTCAGTGAGCAGAGAGGGAAACAACTCCTCCGTCACTTTCTCTCCACTCATCCGTCACTTTCTTTCAACTCATCCGTCACTTTCTCTCCACTCATCCGTCACTTTCTCTCAACTCATCCGTCACTTTCTCTCAACTCATCCGTCACTTTCTCTCCACTCATCCGTCACTTTCTCCCAACTCATCCGTCACTTTCTCTCAACTCATCCGTCACTTTCTCTCCACTCATCCGTCACTTTCTCCCAACTCATCCGTCACTTTCTCTCAACTCATCCGTCACTTTCTCTCAACTCATCCGTCACTTTCTCTCAACTCATCCGTCACTTTCTCTCAACTCATCCGTCACTTTCTCTCAACTCATCCGTCACTTTCTCTCAACTCATCCGTCACTTTCTCTCAACTCATCCGTCACTTTCTCTCAACTCATCCGTCACTTTCTCGCCCTGTACGACACGCTGTGTGTGTGTGTGTGTGTTGCAGGTACTGTGCGGGGACCATGCCCTGGGGTCACCCCAGTGAGCACCAGGACTTTGAACCCCAGCGTCACGACGACGGCTGCATCGAGGTCATCGGCTTCACCATGACGTCTCTGGTGAGCTCTGGGCTGGTCCCAACCACACTACATTAGACCATGTCAGACCCCGTTAGACCACATCAGACCACCTCAGACCACGTCAGACCACATGAGACCACATCAGACAATATCAGACCACAGGAGACCACATGAGACCACATCAGATCAAATGAGACCAAATCAGACCACATGAGACCACGTCAGACAACATCAGACCACATGAGACCACATCAGATCACGTCAGACCACATCAGACCACGTCAGACCCCGTCAGACCACGTCAGACCACGTCAGACCACATGAGACCAAATCAGACCACATGAGACCACATCAGACCACATCAGACCACATGAGACCAGGATACACTGTTGTTTGTGTCCAGGCCACGCTGCAGGTCGGAGGTCACGGGGAGCGTCTCCACCAGTGTAAAGAAGTGACTCTCACCACCTATAAGTCCATCCCCATGCAGGTGGACGGAGAACCGTGCAGACTGTCCCCGTCCATCATCAGCATTAGTCTGAGGAACCAGGCCAACATGGTGCAGAAGACCAAGAGGAGGAGCTCCATGCCCCAGCTCAACGAGTAAGGACCCAACCAGCTGCGTTCCCCTCAAGGCTCCGCCCACACTGACCAGTTGACTCTTGTGTTAACGCTGCTGGTCTTGTGTGTCCGCCGGTCTCAGTCTGGACCAATGGCGTCCACGTCCTCTTCCTGATCATCAGCTGTTGTGTTTGTCTGAGGATCATGTTGCTTTTGTGTGTTTGTGTGCAGCCGGCAGCTCGTGGCTGAGAAGCTGCAGGTCCCGGTGAACAGGATCAGTATGACGGCCTACGAGGCTCTGCACTACGACATGGACCATCTGAGAGACGCCTGTGAGTGACCACCAGGGGGCGCACTCGCGTCCATGTCCCCAGACTGCCTCACTGAAAGTCAACTATCATCACTTCTCTTGCAGCGATGCGGCTCGGAGTGATCTCTGTCCCCGGGGACTGTGACCTGGAGACCTGCCGTCTGCTCATAGAGCGTCTGCAGGACAACATGGAGCAGGTAGAGCACAGGACACGAGGACACAAGGACACGAGGACACAAGGACACAAGGACACAAGGAGTTTGTGTTGGACAGATTTTAACAAACATCAACTAAAGAAACTAAAAACAGATCCTGTACATGAAAGTACGCATCATATGAAACGTATATAAACACAATCAGTAACTGTAGTGAGAGGAAGTGACATCATAGCTTTAGGGGTTTTCAGTAACTTATATAAACAGAAGTTGAGAAGGTTCAGAATTTAGTTTTAAAGGAGTTCAGAGTTTGTCTCGTACATGAAGACGTAGTTTTCTCATCTCGACCTTCGTCCTCTCTTCTCAGGACTGCGACCCGACAGAGGGGGGGAGTCTGTCGTCACGGAAACTCTCCATGAAGTGGTGTTTCCTCGACTGTGAGTCCAGATCAGCTGATCCCAGTCACCTGTCCAGTACCTAGAAGACACTCACCCGTCTCTTCTCGTTGTCTTCTAGGCACGACGGCAGATCGCTTCTACAGAATCGACCGAGCTCAGGTACGACCTCCTGCTGTTTGTATACCTGTAGTGAGAGGACGGGACCTGATGTTCTGT
>JBAMIH010000033.1:327267-334767 GCA_038501795.1 Pseudopleuronectes americanus | reverse complement strand
GTGTTGAGTTGTGTTGATACTTGTTTGTTGTGTTGTGTTGTGTTGAGTTGTGTTGTGTTGTGTTGTGTTGAGTTGTGTTGTGTTGTGTTGATCATTGTTTCTTGTGTTGTGTTGTGTTGAGTTGTGTTGTGTTGTGTTGAGTTGTGTTGTGTTGTGTTGTGTTGTGTTGTGTTGAGTTGAGTTGTGTTGTGTTGTGTTGAGTTGTGTTGATGTTGTTTTGTGTTGTGTTGTGTTGTGTTGAGTTGTGTTGAGTTGTGTTGAGTTGTGTTGAGTTGTGTTGATGATTGTTTTTGTGTTGTGTTGAGTTGTGTTGAGTTGTGTTGAGTTGTGTTGAGTTGTGTTGAGTTGTGTTGAGTTGTGTTGTGTTGAGTTGTGTTGAGTTTGTGTGAGTGATGTGTTGATCTTGTTTCTTGTGTTGTGTTGAGTTGTGTTGAGTTGTGTTGAGTTGTGTTGATCACTTGTTTCTTGTGTTGAGTTGAGTTGTGTTGAGTTGTGTTGTGTTGTGTTGAGTTGTGTTGAGTTGAGTTGTGTTGATCATTGTTTGTTGTGTTGTGTTGAGTTGTGTTGTGTTGAGTTGTGTTGAGTTGTGTTGATCATTGTTTGTTGTGTTGTGTTGTGTTGTGTTGAGTTGTGTTGAGTTGTGTTGTGTTGAGTTGTGTTGAGTTGTGTTGAGTTGTGTTGATCATTGTTTCTTGTGTTGTGTTGTGTTGAGTTGTGTTGTGTTGTGTTGAGTTGTGTTGAGTTGTGTTGAGTTGTGTTGAGTTGTGTTGAGTTGTGTTGATCACTTGTTTCTTGTGTTGTGTTGTGTTGAGTTGAGTTGTGTTGAGTTGAGTTGTGTTGAGTTGTGTTGTGTTGTGTTGATCACTTGTTTCTTGTGTTGTGTTGAGTTGTGTTGAGTTGTGTTGAGTTGTGTTGTGTTGAGTTGTGTTGATCACTTGTTTCTTGTGTTGTGTTGAGTTGTGTTGTGTTGAGTTGAGTTGTGTTGTGTTGAGTTGTGTTGTGTTGAGTTGTGTTGAGTTGTGTTGATACTTGTTTCTTGTGTTGTGTTGAGTTGTGTTGAGTTGAGTTGTGTTGTGTTGAGTTGTGTTGTGTTGTGTTGTGTTGTGTTGAGTTGTGTTGTGTTGTGTTGTGTTGTGTTGAGTTGTGTTGTGTTGAGTTGTGTTGATCATTGTTTCTTGTGTTGTGTTGAGTTGTGTTGAGTTGTGTTGAGTTGTGTTGATCTTGTTTCTTGTGTTGTGTTGAGTTGTGTTGTGTTGAGTTGTGTTGAGTTGTGTTGAGTTGTGTTGATACTTGTTTCTTGTGTTGTGTTGAGTTGTGTTGAGTTGTGTTGAGTTGAGTTGTGTTGAGTTGAGTTGTGTTGTGTTGTGTTGAGTTGTGTTGAGTTGTGTTGAGTTGTGTTGAGTTGTGTTGTGTTGAGTTGTGTTGTGTTGAGTTGTGTTGAGTTGTGTTGTGTTGAGTTGTGTTGAGCTTTGTTGCACAGAGCGATGTGTTGATCATTGTTTCTTGTGTTGTGTTGAGTTGTGTTGTGTTGAGTTGTGTTGTGTTGAGTTGTGTTGAGTTGTGTTGAGTTGTGTTGAGTTGTGTTGTGTTGTGTTGTGTTGTGTTGAGTTGTGTTGAGTTGAGTTGTGTTGAGTTGTGTTGTGTTGTGTTGAGTTGTATTGTGTTGAGTTGTGTTGAGTTGTGTTGTGTTGAGTTGTGTTGTGTTGTGTTGAGTTGTGTTGTGTTGAGTTGTGTTGATGTTGTTTTGAGTTGTGTTGAGTTGTGTTGTGTTGAGTTGTGTTGAGTTGTGTTGAGTTGTGTTGTGTTGAGTTGTGTTGAGTTGTGTTGTGTTGAGTTGTGTTGTGTTGAGTTGTGTTGAGTTGTGTTGATCATTGTTTCTTGTGTTGTGTTGAGTTGTGTTGTGTTGTGTTGTGTTGTGTTGTGTTGTGTTGAGTTGTGTTGTGTTGAGTTGTGTTGTGTTGAGTTGTGTTGAGTTGTGTTGTGTTGAGTTGTGTTGTGTTGAGTTGTGTTGATCACTTGTTTCTTGTGTTGTGTTGTGTTGAGTTGTGTTGTGTTGTGTTGTGTTGAGTTGTGTTGAGTTGTGTTGATCACTTGTTTCTTGTGTTGTGTTGTGTTGAGTTGTGTTGTGTTGTGTTGAGTTGTGTTGTGTTGTGTTGTGTTGTGTTGAGTTGAGTTGTGTTGTGTTGTGTTGAGTTGTGTTGATCACTTGTTTCTTGTGTTGTGTTGTGTTGTGTTGAGTTGTGTTGAGTTGTGTTGAGTTGTGTTGAGTTGTGTTGATCATTGTTTCTTGTGTTGTGTTGAGTTGTGTTGAGTTGTGTTGAGTTGTGTTGAGTTGTGTTGAGTTGTGTTGTGTTGAGTTGTGTTGAGTTTAGTCGGCATGAGCGATGTGTTGATCACTTGTTTCTTGTGTTGTGTTGAGTTGTGTTGAGTTGTGTTGAGTTGTGTTGAGTTGTGTTGATCACTTGTTTCTTGTGTTGAGTTGAGTTGTGTTGAGTTGTGTTGTGTTGTGTTGAGTTGTGTTGAGTTGAGTTGTGTTGATCACTTGTTTCTTGTGTTGTGTTGAGTTGTGTTGTGTTGAGTTGTGTTGAGTTGTGTTGATCACTTGTTTCTTGTGTTGTGTTGTGTTGTGTTGAGTTGTGTTGAGTTGTGTTGTGTTGAGTTGTGTTGAGTTGTGTTGAGTTGTGTTGATCACTTGTTTCTTGTGTTGTGTTGTGTTGAGTTGTGTTGTGTTGTGTTGAGTTGTGTTGAGTTGTGTTGAGTTGTGTTGAGTTGTGTTGAGTTGTGTTGATCACTTGTTTCTTGTGTTGTGTTGTGTTGAGTTGAGTTGTGTTGAGTTGAGTTGTGTTGAGTTGTGTTGAGTTGTGTTGTGTTGTGTTGATCACTTGTTTCTTGTGTTGTGTTGAGTTGTGTTGAGTTGTGTTGAGTTGTGTTGTGTTGAGTTGTGTTGATCACTTGTTTCTTGTGTTGTGTTGAGTTGTGTTGTGTTGAGTTGAGTTGTGTTGTGTTGAGTTGTGTTGTGTTGAGTTGTGTTGAGTTGTGTTGATCACTTGTTTCTTGTGTTGTGTTGAGTTGTGTTGAGTTGAGTTGTGTTGTGTTGAGTTGTGTTGTGTTGTGTTGTGTTGTGTTGAGTTGTGTTGTGTTGTGTTGTGTTGTGTTGAGTTGTGTTGTGTTGAGTTGTGTTGATCACTTGTTTCTTGTGTTGTGTTGAGTTGTGTTGAGTTGTGTTGAGTTGTGTTGATCACTTGTTTCTTGTGTTGTGTTGAGTTGTGTTGTGTTGAGTTGTGTTGAGTTGTGTTGAGTTGTGTTGATCACTTGTTTCTTGTGTTGTGTTGAGTTGTGTTGAGTTGTGTTGAGTTGTGTTGATCACTTGTTTCTTGTGTTGTGTTGAGTTGAGTTGTGTTGAGTTGTGTTGAGTTGTGTTGAGTTGAGTTGTGTTGTGTTGAGTTGTGTTTCTTGTGTTGAGTTGTGTTGAGTTGTGTTGAGTTGTGTTGAGTTGTGTTGAGTTGTGTTGATCACTTGTTTCTTGTGTTGTGTTGTGTTGAGTTGAGTTGTGTTGAGTTGAGTTGTGTTGAGTTGTGTTGAGTTGTGTTGAGTTGTGTTGATCACTTGTTTCTTGTGTTGTGTTGTGTTGAGTTGTGTTGTGTTGAGTTGTGTTGAGTTGTGTTGAGTTGTGTTGATCACTTGTTTCTTGTGTTGTGTTGAGTTGTGTTGAGTTGTGTTGTGTTGTGTTGATCACTTGTTTCTTGTGTTGTGTTGAGTTGTGTTGAGTTGTGTTGAGTTGTGTTGATCACTTGTTTCTTGTGTTGTGTTGTGTTGTGTTGAGTTGAGTTGTGTTGTGTTGAGTTGAGTTGTGTTGTGTTGAGTTGTGTTGAGTTGAGTTGTGTTGTGTTGTGTTGAGTTGTGTTGAGTTGTGTTGATCACTTGTTTCTTGTGTTGTGTTGAGTTGTGTTGTGTTGAGTTGTGTTGTGTTGAGTTGTGTTGATCACTTGTTTCTTGTGTTGTGTTGTGTTGAGTTGAGTTGTGTTGATCACTTGTTTCTTGTGTTGTGTTGAGTTGAGTTGTGTTGTGTTGTGTTGAGTTGTGTTGAGTTGTGTTGATCACTTGTTTCTTGTGTTGTGTTGAGTTGTGTTGAGTTGTGTTGAGTTGTGTTGTGTTGTGTTGTGTTGAGTTGAGTTGTGTTGTGTTGTGTTGAGTTGTGTTGAGTTGAGTTGTGTTGTGTTGAGTTGTGTTTCTTGTGTTGAGTTGTGTTGAGTTGTGTTGAGTTGTGTTGTGTTGTGTTGTGTTGAGTTGTGTTGATCACTTGTTTCTTGTGTTGTGTTGAGTTGTGTTGTGTTGTGTTGAGTTGTGTTGATCACTTGTTTCTTGTGTTGTAGATGCAGAGCTGATAAGCTGCGTCAGGGCCTCAGACCTGGACACAGTGAGTGAAGTGGATCCTTGTTGCTGTTCTGTATTTCTCACTCTGCTCAAACTCAATCTGAATCTGTTGAACGCTCCTGTGTTGCAGCTGATGGCGTTCCACCAGCAGGGGGCAGACATCCTGCTGCAGGACGGCGCTGGTTGGACGCTGCTGCATCACGCCGTCCAGGTCGGCAGTCGGGACATCGTCAAGTACCTCGTGGACAACGGTACCTGCAGGTTTCCTAAACCCTGAGTCGTGTGTCATCTCAGTCTCTAACTTCCTGTCTCGTTTGGTTTAGTTCCCATGTCTCACCTGGACGTCACCGAGACAGAGACGTGAGTTCACTTCCTGTTCATCACGTCCATTGTTTATCTTGCACTGCTTGTACACCCAGCCCACATCAGCTCTGTGTTGCAGCGGCGAGACGGCGCTGCACAAAGCTGCCACCTGCTGTCAGAGGAAGATGTGTCACTACCTGGTGGAGGGGGGGGCGTCGCTCAGGAAGACTGACCTGCAGGTAGACTCACCGGTGACCCCGCTGGGCCACGCCCCTTCTTACTCAAACTGTGACCTGGGAACAATGTTCACCTGATTACGGTTTATATAAAAGTCTAGTGATTGACTGTTACCTGTCTCACTCTCTACAGCAGCTGTTAGCTGTCGCACTCTCTGCAGCAGCTGTTACCTGTCTCACTCTCTGCAGCAGCTGTTACCTGTCTCACTCTCTGCAGCAGCTGTTACCTGTCTCACTCTCTGCAGCAGCTGTTACCTGTCTCACTCTCTGCAGCAGCTGTTACCTGTCTCACTCTCTGCAGCAGCTGTTACCTGTCTCACTCTCTGCAGCAGCTGTTACCTGTCTCACTCTCTGCAGCAGCTGTTACCTGTCTCACTCTCTGCAGCAGCTGTTAGCTGTCGCACTCTCTGCAGCAGCGTTACCTGTCTCACTCTCTGCAGCAGCTGTTACCTGTCTCACTCTCTGCAGCAGCTGTTACCTGTCTCACTCTCTGCAGCAGCTGTTACCTGTCTCACTCTCTGCAGCAGCTGTTACCTGTCTCACTCTCTGCAGCAGCTGTTACCTGTCTCACTCTCTGCAGCAGCTGTTACCTGTCTCACTCTCTGCAGCAGCTGTTACCTGTCTCACTCTCTGCAGCAGCTGTTACCTGTCTCACTCTCTGCAGCAGCTGTTAGCTGTCGCACTCTCTGCAGCAGCGTTACCTGTCTCACTCTCTGCAGCAGCTGTTACCTGTCTCACTCTCTGCAGCAGCTGTTACCTGTCTCACTCTCTGCAGCAGCTGTTACCTGTCTCACTCTCTGCAGCAGCTGTTACCTGTCTCACTCTCTGCAGCAGCTGTTACCTGTCTCACTCTCTGCAGCAGCTGTTACCTGTCTCACTCTCTGCAGCAGCTGTTACCTGTCTCACTCTCTGCAGCAGCTGTTACCTGTCTCACTCTCTGCAGCAGCTGTTACCTGTCTCACTCTCTGCAGCAGCTGTTACCTGTCTCACTCTCTGCAGCAGCTGTTACCTGTCTCACTCTCTGCAGCAGCTGTTACCTGTCTCACTCTCTGCAGCAGCTGTTAGCTGTCGCACTCTCTGCAGCAGCGTTACCTGTCTCACTCTCTGCAGCAGCTGTTACCTGTCTCACTCTCTGCAGCAGCTGTTACCTGTCTCACTCTCTGCAGCAGCTGTTACCTGTCTCACTCTCTGCAGCAGCTGTTACCTGTCTCACTCTCTGCAGCAGCTGTTACCTGTCTCACTCTCTGCAGCAGCTGTTACCTGTCTCACTCTCTGCAGCAGCTGTTACCTGTCTCACTCTCTGCAGCAGCTGTTAGCTGTCGCACTCTCTGCAGCAGCGTTACCTGTCTCACTCTCTGCAGCAGCTGTTACCTGTCTCACTCTCTGCAGCAGCTGTTACCTGTCTCACTCTCTGCAGCAGCTGTTACCTGTCGCACTCTCTGCAGCAGCGTTACCTGTCTCACTCTCTGCAGCAGCTGTTACCTGTCTCACTCTCTGCAGCAGCTGTTACCTGTCTCACTCTCTGCAGCAGCTGTTACCTGTCTCACTCTCTGCAGCAGCGTTACCTGTCTCACTCTCTGCAGCAGCTGTTACCTGTCTCACTCTCTGCAGCAGCTGTTACCTGTCTCACGCTCTGCAGCAGCTGTTACCTGTCTCACTCTCTGCAGCAGCTGTTAGCTGTCGCACTCTCTGCAGCAGCGTTACCTGTCTCACTCTCTACAGCAGCTGTTACCTGTCGCACTCTCTGCAGCAGCTGTTACCTGTCTCACTCTCTGCAGCAGCTGTTTCCTGTCTCACTCTCTGCAGCAGCTGTTACCTGTCTCACTCTCTGCAGCAGCTGTTACCTGTCTCACTCTCTGCAGCAGCTGTTTCCTGTCGTATGACGCAGCTCTGACCAGCAGCTGTTACCTGTCTCACTCTCTGCAGCAGCTGTTACCTGTCTCACTCTCTGCAGCAGCTGTTACCTGTCTCACTCTCTGCAGCAGCTGTTACCTGTCTCACTCTCTGCAGCAGCTGTTAGCTGTCGCACTCTCTGCAGCAGCTGTTACCTGTCTCACTCTCTGCAGCAGCTGTTACCTGTCTCACTCTCTGCAGCAGCTGTTAGCTGTCTCACTCTCTGCAGCAGCGTTACCATGGTGAAGTCAGTAGTTACAGGAAGTATCCAATCATCAGAGCTTTTGTTTTTGTTTTCTCTCTCAGTTTATTCAGTTATTTTGTTTCCAGTGAAGCAGATTCACTGAGAACAACTTTATACAAACACACTCACTGTATATAAACAGAATCCTTCACTATGTGATGATGTCTGTGTGTCTCAGGGTCAGATTCCTCAACAACGAGCTCAGAAGAACAAGGACCAGGAACTGAGTGAATATCTGGAGAAACATCAGCAGAGAGACGACCAGGAGACACCTGTCTAACCTCCAACCTGTCTCCCCTCCAACCTGTCTCCCCTCCAACCTGTCTCACCGCCAACCTGTCTCCCCTCCAACCTGTCTGTCTTCTTCTGGCTCAATTCACCATCTCTAGCCAGACTCAATGTAAAAAAGTGCTTCAGATATTTCAGTGGCCATGTGAAGTTTGGTAACGT
>JBAMIH010000033.1:292267-322267 GCA_038501795.1 Pseudopleuronectes americanus | reverse complement strand
CGACCAAATATTCACTTTAAATTTCACTTTGTCAATTTAGTTTTGAATGAACTTTTTTCTTCAGAGACAAACATGAGAAAATTGCGCCACCTGATGGAAACAGTCAATAGTGCAGATTTAAAGCCAAAGGATCCTTAATGAAAATCTAATCTAATAAAAAACACAAATAACATAAAAATGAAATAAAAATAAATCAAATCGAGACGAGCGCTTGTTTCAGTCCCAGAACCGAGATCTGCAGCTCACATCTCATTGGTCGATTTCTCTCAGGTGACTGTAAGTACAAGTTCGGAGCGTGGGGATCCTGCGACGGCGTCTCCAACACCAAGAGTCGCTCAGGAGCCCTGAAGAGGGCGCTCTACAACGCCGAGTGTCAGACCACCGTCACAGTGTCCAAGCCCTGCTCCCCCAAAACCAAGAAACCCCGAGGTGAGACCTGAATCCAGATGTGAGACCTGAATCCATGTTAGAACTGAATCCATGTGAGACCTGAATCCAGATGTTAGAACTGAATCCATGTTAGATCTGAATCCATGTTAGAACTGAATCCAGATGTTAGAACTGAGATCCATATGTTAGAACTGAATCCATGTTAGAACTGAATCCAGATGTTAGAACTGACTCCAGATGTTAGAACTGAATCCAGATGCAATTGAAAGAGGTCAGGCTGCAGAGGTTCTCTCTCTCTCTCTCTCTTCTTTCAGCTCCTGTAAACACACAAGCACATAAATAACAGAGACACCTAGTGGCCGGGAGGCTTCATCACACTCCCTGCTCCATATAACATAATATCACAGTTTTTTTATGAGACACTTTTAATCACGTGTGAATTATGAAAAACATGTTTTTATTATTTTCTCATTTTAAATATCACATATATCAGATTGACTGTTTTTTACTATTTTAACATCTACAATGTGATTTTTCTGACGTCAGATAAAAACACAGATTTATCAGAGCTTTAATATTCATGCTACATGTTATGATTACACTTAAATGAAATGACCAATATATTTCCAGTAAATGAACAGATTCTTATTCTAAATTCTTCTCAATGGAACTTTAACATGAACAGAAACTGTTTATGAGACCAAACGCAGGTTGTTGACATCAGAGATTAAATGTGTTCAGGTGTCTGATCCTGATCGAAGCTTCCTGTGATTTCGATCGATCAACTAAAGATGAATTTATGGTGAGTTTGTCTTTTCCTCACAGGAGAGAAGAAGTCAAACTGAAGGATGAGGAGACGCCTGAACTTCTCCAGCTGAAACGGACGTCTTCGTCCAACACTCGTTTCTCTTCTTTGAGTTGATGTTGATTAAATGTGGAAACTTTAGATTTAGAAGATGAAACCGTCCTCGTAGCTTTAGTCTGTTTTAACAGATAGAAACTAAAAGCTTTGAATGTAGCTGATTTTAAATTCAATTCCAGGTCCAGTTCATCAGGTTAGAAAAGAAAAAAATCTATTTTTGAATTATAGATTATTGATGAGACTTGTATAAATGAACAAATTAAATACTTAACATTGTCAAAGAGTCTGATCTGTTCATTAATAACACAAACATAATCTTTAATAATACAAACAATAATCGTTATTATATCGTTAAAATGTATTTATGCAAATGATAATCATTAATAACCAGGTAAATAAAAGCACAGACATTCTCTGTCACTCGATGTTAAACTATCGCTTCTCGTTCAGTTTCCAGTTTTCCAGCTGGACTGAAAAGACGAGTCTCATTGGTCACTGATGAGGTCGCCCGCCCTGAGGAGGAAGACGATTGGTCGTTGGTTTGTTTGAATTTGTGCCACTTTAAAAACAGACTTTCATCATTTCCTGTTTCTACATCAATCCACGATGAACAGAACCAACCCGACAACAAAGAGAAGCACAACGAGCACAAAGAGACGGACGAAGACAAACCAGGGGGACCAACCTCCGGCTGGACCCGATGTCCTGAAGAACTCGAGTGTCAGCGGAGGTTTGAGCGGCGGCAGCGCAGGAGGCTGCAGAAGGTTTTCCTGAAGGTGACGTTGCAGAGGGCGTAGCAGCCCGGGTTGATGGCGCTGTTGATGTAGCAGAGCCAGTACCCCACGGTCCACAGGCTGTTTGGGATACACACGTGACAGAAGGCGGCAATGACGGCCATGATGTTGTAGGGCGTCCAGGTGAGGATGAAGGCCAGCAGGATGGCCAGGATGGTCTTGGTGACCCTCCTCTCCCTCGCCATCACTCGATGCATCCTCGTCTCCTGAGACCTGAAACTGGGACAGGTGGACAGAGCCATGGAGGCCGTCCTGTGGAGGTCAGTGTTGGAGGAGGAGTCGTTCTCAATTTTGTTGTAATCTTCAGATCTGGTTCGACGGCCGGTGGACTGAGTGAGACGCTGCTGGCGGGACAGACAGATGTCTGACGTGTCCCCGGGACTTCTAGAGGCCCTCCTGTTCCTTCTGGTCTTTGTTGTGCTGGACTCTGATTGGTTCAGAGACAGATCTGAGCAAGGGTCGCTGGTCACCCAGCTCCATCGTTTCATGAGGAAGTCTTTAATGGACGGACTGGACGTCCTGAGCGCGCCCCGCTCTGACTGGAGGACGCTCAGCCGGCTGCGGCTGCCGGCGGACAGACGGCTGTACAGGACGATCATGACGACGGCCGGGAGGTAGAAGGAAGGAAGCGTCGTCCCCAGAGTGACGGCCGGGCTGGCCAGCAGCCTCGTGTAGCACCGCCCGTCAGGGACGAGGCGTTCCCCCCCGACATTCTGCCAGCTGAGGATGGGGGGGGCCCAGAGGACAAAGGACAACAGCCAGGCGGCACCAATCATCAGAAGAGCCATCCTGCCTGTCCGACATGTCGGGTAAGTCAGGGGGGCGTGTCACGCAGAAGTACCGATCCAAACTGATGATCAGCAGGTTCAGCACCGAGGCGCTGCTCTCACCACGTAGTCCACCACCAGCCACATGTCGCACAGCGCTGCCCCCAGTGGCCAGCGGCCCAGCAGCAGGTAGAGGCCGTACAGGTTCATGGAGAACAGGCCGATGATCAGGTCGGCCAGCGCCAGGCTCAACAGGAAGTAGTTATTCACAGTCCGCAGGCGGCGATTCACTTTGATGGAGATGATCACCAGCGTGTTGCCAAGCACAGTGAGGAAGCTGAGGGATGCTGTTACCATGACGATGAGGATGAGCTGACCGGTGCTGTACGGACGCACGGCTCTGATTGGAGGCTCATAGGAGGCGTTACTGCAGGGGCGGAGCCAAGCAGACAAGTTGACGTCTGATCCAAGTGCTAGTTCCATGTCTCCTTCAAAATAAAACACAGACTGATCAACAAGCATTAAAAACAAAACAAACAAACATTCAACTGCATGACGTGAGAACCAAATAATGAAAAAACTCTACCAATCAAATTAAATGCGAAAATAAAAATGAATTTTAGGAGTTTGTTTTCCTTTGAGAGAAAATGTTTTGTTCAGTTTTTGAGGTTATGACCAATAATTATATAGCTTATAGTTTAATTTATATTTTCTTATTTTGAAAAAGAGCTGGTTGTGAATGTGTATATGTGTGTGAATAAAAGAAGAAGTAAACGTGACGTAGAAATATTAATCAAAACAATCAGTCAGTTATCAGTCAGAGGAGGAAGAGGAGGAAGAGTCAGAGGAGGAAGAGAAGGAAGAGGAAGAAGAGTAGGCATAGAAGGAAGAGGAAGAAGAGGAGGAAGAGGAGGCATAGAAGGAAGAGGAAGAAGAGGAGGAAGAGGAGGCAGAGTAGGAAGAGTCAGAGGAGGAAGAGAAGGAAGAGGAGGAAGAGTAGGCATAGAAGGAAGAGAGAAGAAGAGGAGGAAGAGGAGGCAGAGAGAGGAGAAGAGGAAGAAGAGGAGGCAGAGGAGGAAGAGGAGGCAGAGGAGGAAGAGGAGGAAGAGTAGGCAGAGGAGGAAGAGGAGGAAGAGAGAGGAGAGAGTAGGAAGAGGAGGAAGAGGAGGAAGGAGGCAGAGGAGGAAGAGGAGGAAGAGGAGGATAGAGTAGGAAGAGGAGGAAGAGGAGGAAGAGGAGGCAGAGGAGGAAGAGGAGGAAGAGTAGGCAGAGGAGGAAGAGTAGGAAGAGGAGGCAGAGGAGGAAGAGGAGGAAGAGTAGGCATAGAAGGAAGAGGAGGAAGAGGAGGAAGAGGAGGAAGAGTCAGAGGAGGAAGAGGAGGAAGAGTAGGCATAGAAGGAAGAGGAGGAAGAGGAGGAAGAGGAGGAAGAGGAGGAAGAGGAGGAAGAGTAGGCATAGAAGGAAGAGGAGGAAGAGGAGGCAGAGGAGGAAGAGGAGGCAGAGTAGGCAGAGGAGGAAGAGTCAGAGGAGGAAGAGAAGGAAGAGGAGGCAGAGGAGGAAGAGGAGGAAGAGTCAGAGGAGACAAAGGAGGCAGAGGAGGCAGAGGAGGAAGAAGAGGAAGAGGAGGAAGAGGAGGAAGAGGAGGAAGAAGAGGAGGAAGAGGAGGCAGAGTCAGAGGAGGAAGAAGAGGAAGAGGAGGCAGAGTCAGAGGAGGAAGAAGAGGCAGAGGAGGAAGAGGAGACAAAGGAGGAAGAAGAGGAAGAGGAGGAAGAGGAGGAAGAGGAGACAAAGGAGGCAGAGGAGGCAGAGGAGGAAGAAGAGGCAGAGGAGGCAGAGGAGGAAGAGGAGGCAGAGGAGGAAGAGGAGGAAGAAGAGGAGGAAGAGGAGGCAGAGGAGGAAGAGGAGGAAGAAGAGGAGGAAGAGGAGGCAGAGTCAGAGGAGGAAGAAGAGGAAGAGGAGGCAGAGTCAGAGGAGGAAGAGGAGGAAGAGGAGGAAGAGTACTTTGGGTGGAAGTAGAACGAAAGCCTCTCACATATGGAAATACTCAAGTCTCTCTTTAAAGGGGGGGGGGCCTCTTCAGAACACAGGATGTTGCTTCTTGTGTGATTTGTGAATATATACAAATAAATTGTGACTGATTTTATTCAGTAAAAAATCCAAGGCATGTTTACAGTGTGTTAAAAATACTTTTACAATAAAAGTCCAGCAAAAAACCTTAGTTATTCAAATAAATTCTAAGTAGTTAAGAATGATTCTTTGTCCTTTCAGAATAAAGCTGCTGAGTGGAAACAGATCGTAGATCACTCACCTCTGATGCTCTGCTCAGTCTGACAGGAAACTGCAGCTGCTGCTGCTGCAGCTCAGACCCCGCCCCCACATGACGATACACACCGAGCCCCGCCTTCCCTTAACATTATCAACCAATCAGGAGGCAGATCCATCAACTTTACCTGTCACGAACTGATCCATAAAAAACGGAGTGAGCTCAACATGTCCAGCTGCACTTAACCTACCAATCACAGTCAGGCTCAGTGGTCACATGACGCTGGTAAGGAACTCAGATAATGAGATGGTTTCTATTAATCCTATTAATATTCATTTATTGCAGGTTCGAGCTCGGGTTTGACTGAGAGAATCAAACTGTTGAGAACAAACATCCAGAATAAAAGAAACAGGTCCAGCTGCTGAGTGCAGGAAGAACAGCTGGTCAATTGTTTTTATACTAAAACTGTGTCATGTGTTGTGTTGTGTTGTCATGGGGCATGAACATGAAGAAACTAAAACAAATGTCTCCGGTGACAAAGTGCTGACTCACACGAAGAGAGTTTGTGGTGATCGGAGCTGACGACGTGTCAGGTGATGTAAACATGATCACATGACCTCTGCAACAGAGGGAACAGGTCACTTCCTGTGTCTGCCCCCCCGCTGCTCCTCCTCTCACCTGAACCATGAGGAGGATCTGATGCTGAACGAGTCTGTGATGGAACACAATCTCTGGATCTGTCCTGGAGTCTGAAAACCACTAAGGTGTGTAAAATATGAAGTGAGTTATATATATATATTAATATACATTGTAGTTGGTCTCTTTGTTTTTATGACGGTGTGTCTTCTTCTGTGAAGAGTAGTAAAACTGAACGATCCGATTGTGGCCATGATTTTTGTGAATAAAACTTTTGTGACTCGTGGCTTCTACAGGAGAATAAGACTGTTAAAACATTGTGGCTGATAATTAAAATGTCTGTATAGAAAATAAATGAATCGTTCTTGTTAAACCCTTTTACCTCCCGGCTGTTGTTGTCTCTGCCAATCAGAGCAGGTTCAGTCGACCCTATGCTTTTGTCACCTTTGACCTTCAACCAGAAAATACTAATTAGGTCATTTCTGAATTAAAATGTGAAGAAATTCCCTGAAGGGTCTGAGATCACCGTGGACCTTTCAGTTTTGTTCGTGGCTCTAATCATCAAACTGAATCTTCAGAATTTAAATCTCTTCAGTTTCAAGACTAAACGATGAACTAAGAACTAGAACTCCGGATTTCCCTGATGAATTGTTCAGTTTAGAATATAAATGACGACCTGAGTGTATTCACATCACTGTTTGATTTAAGTTCTGATGTTTGAAGATTTTAAAACCAAAGTAAACCAGATGATTTCTTTCATACTCCTGATTTTTATCCAGAACTGTTTAGTGAAGAAACTGAGACAAGAGCTGAAACACAGAGAAAAGACCACAGGTTGTTTTTAAAAGGTTCATTGATCAAGTGAATTCAGGATCATTCAGATCAGCGGATTCTGTGTCACCTGCTCGTCACATGCAGGTCGCCCTGGAAACGAGATCTCTGATCTCACCTGGACTCACCTGCAGGAAATAAGTCTTCAATAAAAAAATCTCACGTAAACGACCCCTTGAATCCCAGAGTCTCTGCTCCAATCAGAGCTGTCCCTCCTCTTCATGTGTCCCCCGCCCCCCCCCCACATCATCTACACTGCGACGCGGCGTCAGGATACAAAGTAAAAAAGAGCGTCTGTACAGAGTCTCAGGCTGAAGAGGAGGAGTCCAGTGAGTCTGCATGCAGAGGGGCGGGGCTAGGGGAGGGGCGGGGCCTGTTCACAGACTGTATATTGTAACATTTCACCAGGAATCAGCAGAGCAGCCATGTTTGACCTTTATCATTTCCCATAAGGCCACAGTGGAACAGCAGAGGAAACCAAGCTGAGTTGTTTTTGCTCCAGAGGACGAACTTTCAGTTTGAGGGACGTTCAGACGCGTTTGAATCCAAAACCAATAAAACGTTCAGGTGTTGTGTTGACAAGCGAAGCAGCGAGATGTGCGAGTGTCTGTTTGAGTGGAAGCGAAGGCTTTAGAGTGCAAGCGTCTGAGCAACTCAAACTGAAAGACCACACTCTGGTTTAAGACAGTCAATAACTAACTTGCTGATGAGCCAATACAAGAAGTGACATCACGGCGGTCCCGAGCGGATGTGGAGTCTCACACGACCTTTGACTTTGGCTGATTTAACGATTGTGTCGTCTACAGAACATGACACATGGACGTGATGCGTCACCTTCTCAGTAACGTTCCATACCAATGTTCTCCTTCTCAACCTCAGCGGCAGGCTGTAGAACCGAGGAACAGGTTCTGAACCTTCAGGTTAGGGTTAGCCCTGCAGCTGAGGGATGGTACACCAGTCTCCTGCCTGCAACACACACTTCCACAGACACACACATCTATTCTCACGCACAAGATCAATCTGCTGCTAAAAGATAGTCCCCACTTCCTGTGTTTGTTATCACCAGTCATGTGATTTTACCCGACACTTTATGTGAGTCCAAAGATATTTAAATTCAAGTTCTCCGGTTTATCTGGTTATTAAACTGATATCAGTATTTCTACAGTTTATGACCGTGGCCAACGAGGACCTCCTCCCAGAAGCTGCTCCTTTGGGCCCAGGCAGCCGCTGGTCACATCAGAATCACTTCAACATCAAGGTCAAACTAACTTCATCAGGCTTTTATACATTTCTATTATTTAAATAAATCAGTTTGAATCTCATGCTAAGAAGAAAAGAATGAAAGCATCGGCTGCCTGGAGCGAGTCTGTGAAACATCACGTTCACTGGGGTTTATTCAAACAATGGGTTTTTACTTTGTTCTCAAAAATGATTCTGTCCACATTCAAAATGAGCTGTGAACACATCAAACCAGCAGGTGGCGATATAACCCAACCTCGAAATCATCACATACTGCAGATGGACGACATGACAGCTCCGAAAGGTGAAGCCAACTCCTCCATAACGCCCCCTGGTGGCATGCTGCAGCATTGATCTGAAGCCTCCTCCCCCATGTTAGCAGATCGGACATTGACCCAACAAAAACAAATCTAAGTGTTTCTGATCAGTTTGGTTTTAGTTCCTTATTTGATGATTTTAAAAACAAGCTGAGACGTCATGACTGACAATGACTCCTGATTGGTTGAGAGCATGTATGGGTGGGACCTCGATTCCACGGCTCCACCCGAGCTTCCTTTCTGGAGGAAGTGAAGAATTGTCGTCATCATTATTTACATTCTACGGTAAGACATGACAATCAGGAGCCAGCACTAATTAAGTTATTGGTGGTTTTGAGTTCCAGAAATGTTCAGAAACAAAGAGATCAATTTAAAAAGTTTTAAAAGATGTGTGAAAAGTACTGACACTGACACACACGCACAAACACACCATAGTGCGTGTGGGGTGGTCCTTCTCCTCCTCAGCCTTTTGAAAAAACAACGTATGTAAATGATAAACTGCAGCGTCGTTGAACAGACGTCCAGCAGCTTCTGTCAGTCTCAGGTGTCAGTCAGTGATGATTGATGGATTGTGTGATTGACAGAGTCCCGCCTCCGACACGTCATGAATACACACGGTACAAAACAGGCTTCAAGATAAAGTAGTGCTGAGTTCACTGTTAACACTTCAATCACACATTATTTATACTACTATGCAGCACATCGGAGTAAATGTGTGTAAGAGACAACATGGCACTTTGACACAGGAACCTTTTCTCCCAAAACGCTGAACTTTAAACCAACGAGCAGAGAGGAGGTCGGCGCCGAGCCCTTTCTGATGAGGAGTGGTCGCAGTTCAGCTTCAGTCCAGTTTTTCTAAGTGCACGCCAACGCCATGGCGGGTTACAGGGTGAGGTGGGGTTCTTGTGTCCCTTCTTTTTGAGGCAGGAGACCCTGTGCAGAGTCGAAGCAGCACCCATGTCTTTGTGAGATAAGGCTTTGAGGAGCGCCCTTAACAAAACACATCAGCCAATGCTCTCCTTCTCTTGGCCAATAGGAGAACTACCTGCTGTACGGGTCACCGGGGTAACTACTGGGGCCACACACCCCGCCTCCGGTGGGCAGGGGGCTGTGAGAGGAGGAGGAGGAGGAGGAGGAAGAGGGGGAAGACAGCAGCATCGAGGAAGAGGAGGGACCCGGCAGGGAGTTGTCGTCCACTCGCCCTCCGTCAAACACATCGTCCATGTCTACGGCCAGAGAGAGGCCGGAGGGCTGGGGGCCCGACAGCCCCTGGGGGCCCCACGTGGGAGCGAGTTGTTCAGATGGGGTGGAGGCTTGGGGAGGAAGGTAAGATTGGTTCTGTGTGATGAGGAGAGGTCCTGAGGAGGAGGAAGGGGCCGTAATGGTGAGCTCGGCTGGAGGTCTGGAGGCCCCGGCGCCGGTCTGGGAGCCGCGGTGGATGCGATGGCTGACTATGATATTGTTTCCAAAGCCACCCATGGAAGCCATGGTGGTGCTCTGCTCCCGCTGGACCACTGCCGTCATACCGCCCTCTGCGATCAGCCGGCGGATTCGAGCCAGAGCGTCTTCACCTGAACCGAGCTCTGGGGAATCTGCAACGACGAGAGGGAGACACATCAGAACTTCACTCACACAACTCACACAAGAAACACACAAACGTCTGTCCTTTCATGACACATCTGCACAACCCTCACAATTTCTTAGAGGGTTCCCCTGAGGTTGGACCGAGCTCTGGGACGAAGCAAAGTCTTCATCAAAAACATGATCATGAAATAAAATCAAGATGTTGACAAGACAGATGAACCAAACTTGTTTTCTAGTCGTGACTGTTTGTCAGAGTCAAACCGGGACGTACCAGCCGCTGTGGACGTGTTGGCCTCGGAGGACGCTTCAGTCTGGACGCCGTCTGGAGCGCTGGCGCTCTGAGACGCCTCCTGCTGAGACGCTCGACTCGTGGATGGAGTCTCTGCTGAGACATCTGAAGAGACGAGGGGACGGATTTCAAGGATAAATTATCTTGCACGAAAAACCAGAGTCAGTCACATATTCTGTCCGATGTAAAAGTGATTTAAAAGGATGAAGATTTAGCAGATTAATCAACTGAATGTTTTTTTGTGGCCCAAGAAGTTTATTCTTTCTGTTTTCCACCTCCACAAACTGTTGGAAATCATGTGTCACTGTTTCACTGACTCAGATCTGTGCCGGAGGAGAACTTAATTGTGACCCTGGTCGTTTGCTGTGCTGCAGTTTACTGAGGTTGTTGTTGTTGTTGTGGGTGAAACAGGGAGAAATAAGAAACCATGCAGTTCAGGTTACCACAGTTCATGTTAGAACTTTTCAAGTATTTCACAGGAAGAATCCTTGTTTCTTCTTTTCATACAGTGACCGCAGCAGTTTGCATCAACGTCTGGAAGATTAATACAGAAATACATTAAATATGACAGGGTGTCAGTGTTATGGAAGTGGTTCAGTACTAGGTGGCGGCTGGGAGACGCTGGGCTCTGATAGGTCCCTCTCCGTTTGTGTCTCGGCGTTCTGCAGCTGGACGATTGGCGTCTGGGTTCCCTGTGATGTCACGGACGGTGTGGGATGTCGTGGCTGAAGACCAATCGCGTTCATCAATCCCATGTCTCTGTCCAATCTCCAGCCAGAACGATTAGGCCTGAAAACAGAGAGAAACCAATAAGAGGTGAAATAGACGCTGACCCCCCCGCCTGTCGTAGCTTCATAAATTTAAACTGCAACAGATGCCAACACACAACAAGGTCCATAAATGCCGATAATGTCTCATCCATGTTTAGATGCGTGATGAATCAGAATGATGAGTCTGCACTGATAGGAACCAACCAGGAGGAGGATGTGGGCGTGATGGTTAGTCTCTGATGGAGAGTGACAGGCGTAACCGTAGTAACTAACACAGCGGAGCCACAGATTCTTCCGAATATGTTTTACACAACGTGTCGGTAGTGCTGATGGTGCCCAATGAAACCACAACGCCATTCTTCACGAGTACTCATTATAAAAGCTGCGTTAGGGAGTCAGGTCAGATTACACTTCCGGGCCCCGCCCTCTATTTCTGCTGAAGATCTCTGAAGCCCCTCCCCTCAGTGCATGA
Source organism: Pseudopleuronectes americanus (assembly GCA_038501795.1). Classification (NCBI taxonomy): domain Eukaryota; kingdom Metazoa; phylum Chordata; class Actinopteri; order Pleuronectiformes; family Pleuronectidae; genus Pseudopleuronectes; species Pseudopleuronectes americanus. The sequence goes on along the minus strand of JBAMIH010000033.1, from coordinate 311,053 downwards.
TAGCAACCATAGAAAGATTCTTCTTAATGCATTACGACCTGTTGATGGAGCCAGAGGGACCCGCCTTATGTACGAGTGTATTTGTTTAAAGTTTGGCATTGCACCTTTAACACCAGCAGGAAACACAGAGTTCTGACACGTCGTAAATAAAGAGAGTTAACATCATCGATCGTGAAACTAGTAACTAGCAATACAACTATGGTCTTTATTTATTCAGTTCAGTAGTCGGATTTTAGCAAGGTGTGATTTTCAAAATAAAACTTTATTTTGACAAAACAACTGAAACATGATAAGTGTGTAGTTGATTCTGTTCTCACCCTGGTCTGTCAGAACCTCGGGTTCTGCTCGTTCCACTGTTGTTGACCGAGAATAAAGGTTCACTGCTCGAGTCTCCAGGGCCCTCAGCATCGCTGCGATAGAACCTGAGCACACACACGTTCCACTCGTTAATTCATTCCATTCAGGAAGTCTTAAAAGCAGAGGAGGGATTTCTTCGTGGAATCTCTAGGACCATGACCTCATTAAAGTCACTTATTGAGCTCACAATTAATGTTCTTCCTGTTCGGACTGAGCATTAAGATAATCACATCAGGTGACTTCTCGCTGTGGAGGAGGAAGCTCCGAGGGAAAGCCAACAAGCAAGAAGATGATTGAACAAAGCTAAGGCTTACAATTCATTCTTTGTCTCAAAGGTTTCAACGAGTTCAGAGTACGACCTTAAGATCCTAGTGAAGGAGATTTAAAACCTACGTGGAGTACGACAGGTATGCAGGAACAACAGACTCATAGAATTAAGAGAATAACCGTGGAAAGACAAAAGGTATCCATAGTCTATGAAAAACATATTTTAAGATAGATTGTTTTTACTTTGGTCCATGTCCCATCTGCTAACATGTTGGAGGCGGGGTTTATGACCTATGTCGTCCAACTATATCTGTAAGTGAATTATCAGTGTGTCTTCCTGCAGTAGCATGAAGGATTAATGGTTACTGGTTTCCATCCTGACGCTGGTGGACACTCACACTGGGCGACAGATCACCAGGTCTCCCTTATTTGTTCCATAAGCCAGACCCATCCCAGGATCCGGCAGCCAGCGAGCGGAGTTGATGCTAACATGGCGCCTCTGGTCTGGAGCCATGGGATAAACCACGTTGAAGACCATCTGAAACACAGCGGCAGGTTCAGCACATACGTGTTCAACAACAGAACGGAAAAGTGTAAATGTAAAAAAAGCTCAGCCACAAAACATACTTTGCTAAAACTGAAGCTTCATTCTAACTGCTATGTTTGAATTATGTTGTCGACAAAACAGGCAGGTTTACAAATAAACACAATAATAATGTGTGTGTGTGTGTGTGTGTGTGTGTGTGTGTGTGTGTGTACCATCTCACCCTGATCGAGGTCTCTCCTCCGTGTGGCTGTTGCAGGCGGAAGACTTGCGCCACCATGTGGTCGGTGGTAGGATGTAGCAGGATCCTGCGCGAGGCCAGACCCACCATCACATAGCAGCCCATCGGAGACAGACTGACGGAGATGGCATTCGGACCTGGTGGGGGGGGAGGGGGGGGTGTTTAGAAATAATCTTTTGAGTAAAAGATCAAATTACACATTGGGAACTACATGTGAACACTCACAGGACGAGAGCTGAACTTGAGAGGGACACTTACCAAACCTCTTGGTGTAGAGCATCTCTCCCAGGTTGTGTGGAGCCAGGGAGTAGATGGCCAGGATGCCCTCGTCTGGGAACCCCCGCTGGCTGCTGGGAATGAAGACGGCCAGCAGCTGACCGTCGGCTGAGATGTCACAACTCGCATCGTTGTAGATCTTACAGTTTGGCACCAACACGTTCACGGAGGCTGCTCAAGAGAAAAAGACACAAACGCAGGTCTTCAGTATTTCACTCTTCAGCTCTCTGACCCGAGTCATCACCACCAGATGGCAGCGTTCGTATGTGAGACAGTACAGACATGTCTTTATATACAGTGCAGACTGTGCCGATTTGAGAGCGAGCGAGAGCGAGAGAGAGAGAAACCCCTCCGAATGGCTACTGGCTTGTGTGGCTGTCTACAGACCGCCATGTGGCCGCCATGTGGCCGCCATGTGGCCGCTCAGCAGTAACCCTCAACACCTCTTCACCCTCTTTCCTGGCTAAACACTGGAAAACGGAAAGCTCTAGCAAAGCCCTCGAACAATGTGCCATAGTTCAAATACTATAAGTCCTATCTTTAAAATAAAGGTACCTTGAGAATCACAAGACTTTTCCAAATTTAAATTATAAGTATGCAGAATAGTAATATAAGGCATTGTATGCATAGGCACACATAATCAAATAAAGCCTTCCTCATCAACATCATTGACAGACTGTTCAACCCCCACTGAACACAGCTCAGTGATATCGGACCCAGGTGAGCGTCCTCGTACCGTTGCTGATCTCAGGCAGGTCGAACTTGGTGAAGTCCCACCACTGCAGACGGTAGGTGGTGTTTGCGATGTTGCTGGCGACCGCAGACTGTCCGTCACCAATCGATGCTCCTGAGAAAACAACAGGGTCAGCTCAACTTCAGATTTGCACATTTCCTCTGTTTGTCTGGCGGCTGTTGTGTTCACCTGCGAGCACTCTGTTGACGGAGGAGTGTGTGGCCAGACCAGGCTGCCCTCTCTCGTGGAAGATCCCAGCATAGGGCAGATACTCAGGGAGGAGGAAACGCCTACAGCAGAACCAGGACAACAGAACTGATATGAATCCAAACCTGAGCTGAAATCAAAGTGCGATAAAACATTTGCCTTCTTTCGTTAAGCAAATCCGAAGTGTGGCTTCGCTTCAACGCTGGTGAAATTTGACCCACAACATTCCCGGGCCCTGTTTACGCACACGTCACGTGGATTCTTTTGTACGCGACAGCGATGTGTGTTCATGCGCGTGCATATGCACCCCCACGACCTCCATAGATTATACTAATTCTGTTAGGGTCTAAAATAAAAAATCTGTTTAGATTGGAAAATCCTCTGGTGGCCAGCGGGTGTAACTCATTAAAACCTACAGAAAATATGATCAGTGTATGATGCAACAGAAGCAGTAGAGTGAAGAAGAATCATCTGAGGGATTCTCCAGATCCTTGATGAAAGACCTGAAACATCAGCATCAGATCCTCCTCATGGTTCAGGTGAGAGGTGGAGCAGCCGGGTGCAGCAGACACACACAGGAAGTGACCTGTTACCTCTGCTGCAGAGGTCACGTGATCATGTTGACATCACCTGACACGTCGTCAGCTCTGATCACCTCGAACTCTCTTCTCATCTTCATCTGTCTTCTTCGTGTGAGTCAGCACTTCTTCACCAGAGGTTTGTTTTAGTTTCTTCATGTTTGTGTCCCATGTTAGAAGATCCCCCCCCCCACACACACACACACTCACTCACTCAGTGGAGGGTCCTCTGCTGTTTAAACTGCTCCTGGATTTACACTTTATGCTGGAGCTCAGGAGGAGGAGGACAAACTGAGTGTGATCCTCCAGAGAACTGAGGAGCTCAGGTCTGAAGCAGCTTAAAACTTGTTTGTCAGGAACAAATATAAATTCAGGTCTTTCTTCATCTTTAAACTCAGGATTGGGAGACTAGTAAAAACCAGAGAACAGGTTCTGCAGAAGAAGAGATTAGAGTTCAGATCAGACCTACAAGTGGACTCACCTAGGAACAAAGCGGCCGAGCGAAGGTGCAGACATCCTCGCATTACGTGGCGTCCTGTGTCTCGCTCGGTCTCCATTATCACTGGAAAAAGAAAATGGTAAGACAGACCAACAAAAGAACCATTATTAACAAACTATACATGTTACAGGCTCAGAAAACACTTTTCAAAAAGGACACAGAATACTGGTTCTGCTGAAAATAAAAACTCAATTAAAGTTTACATAAAATATTCACCACAATATTCAACAAAAACAAGTCAGACACAGAAACTGTGCTCGTCTCTAACAGCAGCTCATTCCAACATCCAGGAAACAGTTGACAACTGTCTGGACTGTGGCTGTCTCTTTTTGACTTGACACAAAATTCATTCAAAAGCATTTGTTCTCGTTATACTCTGAATATTCATATTGCCACTCAAATCTGATTGGCTCTTGTGCAGTGCTGCACTGACGGCCTCTGCTCCTTCTTGTGAGGATGAAGCTGTGTTTTAACATGAGTCTATCCTGACTGCATAATATTTCAATCATTGTTTCTGTAAAACAAAACCACTAGAGTATGACACTGAGCTGATGTGATGATAGAACATCACTTTGCTGAAGTTGTGCTGTGAAAACACTTTTTCCTTCTTTTTCCTCAGACTCAAGTGATTAAAAAGAGATGAAACAATAGAGAAAAGATCCACAGTGAAACCTACTCCAGCTCCTCAAAGTCCATGTCACTGTTGTCCATGGAGCTGGAAGGGTTGCTGGCAGGGCTTTCTGAAGAGGACGACATGGCCCGCAGGCGGTTCTGCTGGTAACGAAGCGAGCGCTGGCGAATACTGTCTCGTCTGGAGAGATACTGGATCATCCTCTGGGCGTAGTAAGCAGCTGGAGAAAGTCTGGTCAGAACAGACGATAACTTCAGGCCCATTCTTTCAACAGCAAACATGAAGAGTAGCAGTGACCGGCTGGAAAAGTGTTGTCAGTAGTCTGACACCACGTGACTTAGAAACTGTTTCCTGACGTCAGTGTGACACTGGTTTCAAATCTCCTGGTTGTCATGAAAAGAAAAATCTCAATCTGATGTGCAGCCTCTTCTCTACACCTGACTTCTGAGCTTCTGTTCCTGCACAGGAAGTGCCTCTTTAATCCACTGAGACGTGTGAGCAGCTCACATTCATTTGAGAGGAAACTTTAAGCTCAACCTAATGAAGCGCGAGTGTAGATCGAGTTAAATGAGCGTGAGCGTACCTGGCTGGGTCAAGCTAAATGAGAGTGAGCGTACCTGGCTGGGTTGAGCTAGATGAGTGTGAGCGTACCTGGCTGGATTACGCTAAATGAGTGTGAGCGTACCTGGCTGGGTTGAGCTAGATGAGTGTGAGCGTACCTGGCTGAATGGAGCTAAATGAATGTGAGCGTACCTGGCCGGGTCGAGCTAAATGAGTGTGAGAGTATCTAAATTAATCGAGGTAAATGAGTGTGAGAGTACCTGGCTGGATCGGGGTAAAATGAAGTGGGAGAGCACCTGGCTGGGTCGAGCTAAATGAGTGTGAGCGTACCTGGCTGAATCGAGCTAAATGAGTGTGAGCGTACCTGGCTGGATTAAGCTAAATGAGTGTGAGCGTACCTGGCTGGGTCGAATTAAATGTGTGTGAGCGTACCTAGCTGAATCGAGCTAAATGAGTGTGAGCGTACCTGGCTGGATTAAGCTAAATGAGTGTGAGCGTACCTGGCTGGATTAAGCTAAATGAGTGTGAGCGTACCTGGCTGGGTTGAGCTAGATGAGTGTGAGCGTACCTGGCTGAATCGAGCTAAATGAGTGTAAGCGTACCTGGCTGAATGGAGCTAAATGAGTGTAAGCGTACCTGGCTGAATGGAGCTAAATGAATGTGAGCGTACCTGGCCGGGTCGAGCTAAATGAGTGTGAGAGTACCTGGCTGGATCGGTGTAAAATGAAGTGGGAGAGCACCTGGCTGGGTCGAGCTAAATGAGTGTGAGCGTACCTGGCTGGGTCGAATTAAATGTGTGTGAGCGTACCTAGCTGAATCGAGCTAAATGAGTGTGAGCGTACCTGGCTGGATTACGCTAAATGAGTGTGAGCGTACCTGGCTGGGTTGAGCTAGATGAGTGTGAGCGTACCTGGCTGAATGGAGCTAAATGAGTGTAAGCGTACCTGGCCGGGTCGAGCTAAATGAGTGTGAGAGTACCTGGCTGGATCAGGGTAAAATGAAGTGGGAGAGCACCTGGCTGGGTCGAGCTAAATGAGTGTGAGCGTACCTGGCTGAATCGAGCTAAATGAGTGTGAGCGTACCTGGCCGGGTCGAGCTAAATGAGTGAGTGTACCTGGCTGGACCGAGCTAAAGCTTACCTGGCTGGATCGAGCTAAAGCTTACCAGGCTGGATCGAGCTCAAGCGTACCTGGCTGGGTTGAGCTACATGAAGTGGGAGTGTACCTGGTTGGATCGAGGTAAATGAGTGTGATTGTACCTGGCTGGATCGAGCTAAAGCTTATCTGGCTTGATCGAGCTAAAGCACCCCTGGCTGGGTCGAGCTACATGAAGTGTGAGCGTACCTGGCTGGATCTGGGTAAATAGGGTGGTCTCTTGATCCTGACATGTCATAGCGAGACAACGATAACAGAGATGATTCCAAAAGTCGCCTGTATAAAAGAAAAACATGTAAAATGTCCTGAATTCCTTAATTTACAATTTGAGGTAAAGGGGATGATGATTATAAAACCATGACCAAATTCAATGATGTAAATTTCTACATAAACAGATATTAAAATTTTTAATCCCTTAACTAAGTGATGACATGCAGACTGTACCTCCTCAGGGAGTCCTCATCTGGGGGGTCAACAGGCATTTCTTGGCTTAAGGCCTCCGGTGGCTCTGCCGATCGTCCAGCAGCAGCCTGCCGGTAAACCCTCTCCCACTGTGCTGTGTCTTGGTTGTACACCAGTCCCACCGTCTGCTCTCCAGTCTGGCTGGATGATGGGGCTATCGGGAAGGCCACTGTCCCTGCTCCTCCACCTCCAGGGGGAGGCGGATGCTCGTTGGGCTCCGGAGGCGCCCTCCTCTCTTGGGTTTGAGCTTCTAGTGTCCTCCTGCTCTCCTCAGGATGCCATGGGGCTGAAGAGGCAGGGAGGGAGGAGGAGGAAGAGGAGGGCTCCAGAGATGAAGCGGAGGTGGATGAGGCCTGGTTGGTGCGCTCCCAGCGCTGAGAGTCATGGTTGAAGGTCAGTAGGTTGTGGCAGGCCCGGCAGCGGTTCAGATGGCCGCGGGAGGCCGGGGGAGTAACGTTGTCCAGACTGTGGGAGGCAGGGGGTGGGGGAAGAGGAGGCTGGTAGTGGATGATGGTAGGGGTGGAGGAGGATGAAGATGAGGAAGGCCCTGCTCTGTCTGGGTCCATGTTATTATTCAGCAGCTCTTGGCTCTGCTCCTGGCTTCCATCTGTCATGCTGCCCCCTAATGGAGGCTCCAGGTCCTGCATACGGTCAAACTCCATGAAGTAGCGGCTCAAGTTGCACTGCAGCACGTTACGGAAAGAGGCGGTGTTGCTGCGAGAGCCGTCCCAGAAAGGGTGGTGACCGCTGCTTGTACCTGCAGCATCTCGGGCCCCTGGCTCTCCTTGTTGGGGAAAACCCCGTCCCTCAGTGGCAGACGTGTATACAGGGGAGTGAGAGGAACCGTCCTGCTGACGGAGCACTGACAGAAGGCTGATGGAGGACGAAGAGGTTCTGGGAGGCAGCATACCTGGACCAACCGCTCCCTCCCTCATGCTGAGGAGGTTGCGTGTCCAGTCAGGTCCCTGTCTGGAGCTGGAGTGCGGCTCTACGCTGCTCGGTGCAGTTGGATTCAGAGACGTGCCGGCGCTGTAGTAGACTGAGGTAAAGGCTGATGGTCGTTCAGTGGGCTGTCTGGGCTCCGTGCGAGCCGAAGAGAAAGTGGAAGCAGGGGGAGGCTGGGGGGCGTCAGATGATATCCGGGGATCAGAGGGGGTCATGGAGGAACTGTTGGCAGGTAGGGAAGGGTTCCGGTTGACTGTGCAGCGACTGCACAGACAAACCATGCCCAGGTGCTGAGTGCAGCCAGGGAAAGGTGGCCCGCGTTCGGGGCTGGGGAACTGGGGCAAAGGCAAGGTGGGAGATTCTCCAACATTACTCCCATTGTCACTGAGAGGGCGTGGCTGCTCGCTTCCCACCTGAGCCCCAGGGGAGCGAGACGACAGGATGTGGAGGAAGTTGTGGAGAATCGGCGTGCGGCGAACCGGTTGGGTCGGCAGGAAGGAGCGCTGACGGAAGTGAGGCATCTCAACACTGTCCATGGGAACCTCGGAGTCCTCCTCATTCTGAAAGAGAAATAAAACACACATATAAACAAAGAAATCAATACGACATGAAGTATATGACATTTTTTTAAATGTATGCAGCAATTAATACATTTTGAAAATGCTAATGATTGATTGACTTCATAATCAATCAATCTAATAAAAAGTCTCAGCGCATTCCAGACTTCTTACCTGCTGATTGGACGGATTCACTGTCGCTGTCAGCAGGTTGTGACCCAGGGGGTCAAACCTCACCAGCCTGAAATTACACACAAAGAAACACACAAAGATGTGATGATGGTTTCACAGTGACATCATGAATCACCTGAATCAGTAACTGAACATGAGCAACTATGAAAACCACATGGAACCAGCTGGAGGACCAACTTGTATATTTTTCACTCAGAGAAATATTTGTATTCTGTCCGTTGAGTTGTGTTCTTATTTTGGAATGAAGGAAGCCCTGTCCATCACCACAGTGAGCAGTCAGACAGCTAAACCCACCGGACTCGCTCTGTCTCGCTGCCCGTCTTGACCACGGCAAAGGGCTCTGGCCGGCTCCAGTCCCAGAAGTGGAGCTCGTTGTTGGTGGCGATCAGGAGGAGCTGAGCGGTCGGGTGGAAGGCCAGAGAGGCGATGGCAACATTACTCTCTGTGAACCAACTCTCACTGCCGCCCTGCAAAAAGAACACATGCTCCCATCAGTAACCTGAGAAGGTACCACAACAACTTGTATACATCCTCTACTCACAACTCACACCTTCATGTTACAAACTCAGATTATTTCTACACTTACATAAAAATGAAGATATATCAAACAGAGAAAGACCTGAACTACATTAAGTGATGAATGTATAGAAAGAGGATCAGTGACTGTATATAAAGAGGATTAGTGACTGTATATAAAGATGATCAGTGACTGTATATAAAGATGATCAGTGACTTTATATAAAGAGGATCAGTGACTGTATATAAAGATGATCAGTGACTGTATATAAAGAGGATTAGTGACTGTATATAAAGATGATCAGTGACTTTATATAAAGAGGATCAGTGACTGTATATAATGATGATCAGTGACTGTATATAAAGAGGATCAGTGACTTTATATAAAGAGGATCAGTGACTGTATATAAAGATGATCAGTGACTGTATATAAAGAGGATTAGTGACTGTATATAAAGATGATCAGTGACTTTATATAAAGAGGATCAGTGACTGTATATAAAGAGGATCAGTGACTTTATATAAAGAGGATCGTTACTCACATGCAGGTCCCAGATGCGGACTTCTCCATCAAGGCACCCGGAGGCCACCAGGCCAGGTATTGTGGGGTGAAAGGTCACACACCAGGGGGTTCTACGATGGCCCACTAATGAATGTAGGCACTTTCCAGTCTTCACCTCAGTTATGTAAATGTTGTGGTTGACATGTGTGGAAGCCATGAGGGTCCTTTAAGAAGCAGAGGGTTCACAGGGCTGTCATGTAAGAATCTCTCTGTCATCACCACTGATAAATAACTGAGCAGCCGGCCGGAAAACAAGGTAAAAAATTCACATCAATAAAAATTATCTTTCTGCTTTTCCAGCTACATGGAACATAATGTCTGAACAGAAACAATTCTGTGATAAGGAGCCGGTTGACAATTTTAGTTGAACAATATTTCAGTGAACAGTTTCCTGTGGTAGCAGTGGTGGTGCTGGTCTCAGACCAGGAGCAGGGGTTATAACCAGGCAACTGAGCCGCAGCAGCTTGCTGGGTGAGTAAACAGGGAGTTGGTTTCTAATAAACTGGTAAATAAAAGCTGCGAATGCAAACTCCGCTGTTACAGTAAACATAAACACTTTCACGCGTTATGATGAACAGATACTTCTGAAAAATGAGGATTAGCTCACCTGTCGGGGCTGAAGGCCAGCAGGAACGTAGAGCGAGGGCTGTCCGGCAGTTCCACCTTCTGTTGGAGACACAAACACAGCTATTCTCAGATTTAACTTCTTGAGGAGATAAACCGCTTCACAGGATTATTAATAATAAAGAAGTTTGACAGTCATCCCTTAAAATGAAGCGCTATTATATCACAGGTGACAACCTTCAAATGGATGGGTTAGACTAACTAAGAACTGCGCAAGAAACCCTTCTTCACACCTTGTTTGTTTCAGCCCTTCCAGTTTAGTCTGAACCTGAATATCAGGTGTGAACGGTTCCTCAGACAGGATCCAGAGCAACAGTCCAAAATATAGTCCGATCAAAAGAGGTGGTCTGGGTTTGGATCAAACTGAACCATGTGTTCGTTTACAGAAATATCTGACAGGTTTTCTCATCAATTACTTATTGCAAATAAGTGGCTCCAACTAAACGCCAGTAAGACCAAAGTTGTCTTGTTTAGTCCGTCCTCTAGTCCGTCCTCTTCCAACACTTAGGGCCCCGGGTGCCTCACCTCCATGTCCAGGCAATAACTATTTTTCTCATCTTTGATCTCATCTTTGGCTGCCTGTTTTATCTCAGAAATATAGCCAAACTCGAATCACTCTTTTTAGATTTGCAGATCGTCCCCACTGCCTCTCGATTGGACTACTGCTACGTCCTCCTTTAGGCACCAGCCAGTCATCAGTGTCTCCCTTGCTACTGGTGCAGAATGCTGTTGCTAGACTCTCACTGGAATCAGAAAGAGGGGCAGTATCTCACCTGCTCTTGCTACCGCATAGGTAGAGGATTGCGTTCTTCCTATTGTTTTTCAAGCTTTACATGGCCTGGTGCCCCGGTGCATTTCTGAGCTTCTCTGCCTCGTTCCAGCCCCAGATCTCCAAGATCTTCAGACTAACTGCTGCTGGGCCTCGGTCAGGGGGGAGGTCAGCTATGGGGGCTCCAGCGATCGCCACAGTTTAAGGTTGAGACTTTAGACTAGACTGAAGACCCAGCTGTTCTATCTGGCCTTTGACTGCCCTTGACTAAGTCTGGTCTTATTATTTAATTACTTTTTTTTAGCCTGTTTAGTCAACTTGTATGCCAAAGGGTTTGATTTGTGAAATCATCTTAAACTTATCAGGTGGCTTTTACTTTTCTATGATTTGTTTTTATCTCCTCATTCTATTATTTTATTGTACAGCACGTTGGTCAACTCTGGTTGTTTATAAATAAACTTGATTATTATATGACTTAATTATTCTCATAACAAATTTCCTGTCTGTCGAATACAATCCAACTGTTTACTGTTATGAAGCCTGAAATGTTTTTTGTTTCACTGGCTAAAATGAGCTGGATTCTTTACATCCCCCAAAGCAACAATACGTTTTTCTGTGTTGTTTCTTTTTAAGTATTTTATTCATCTCATATGGAAATACATTTTTAATTTACATCTTTAATTGACAGTTCTCTGTACCTGACTCTGCCATTTCATCCAGCGGACTTTCTCCTCCACCAGTAGCTGCAGGAGACGCTGGGAGCCGAAGGTCTGGGAGCCTCGCTCCCGGTTGGACAAGATCCGGACCGAGTTCTTCTGAAGGGACGTCATGTTGCTACCCGGGGCCCCGGCTGATTGGCGACTCACTCCCACTGCTGCAAGTCCGTCGCCATGCAGAGTTTAGGCTGAGAGAGCAAAGCAGTTGTTCAGAGTACAGGACAGGAAGTTGGACTCAATGTCACAACCATGAACCACATCCAATATTAAAGTCAACACAAAAAAAATGAGAAAACAGTCCCAAGAAATGATATTGATGTTCAGTGAGGAAGGGCCGACTGTATCTACCACAATCACTTTAAATAATTAAGTCTATCTGCATCAATTCATTTCTCAGTTATTTTCCCCAAGAGTCTCAACTCAGTGGCGTATGTTTGAGATCACTGCAACAAGAAGTTCATTATCAAATAACAAACATACAACACAGGGTCATGTGACTAAATATCGGTCAGTACCAGTTAGAGATTGCAGTATCTCTAACTACCGAGAATTAACTGTTTGTTCATACAGTTAGTTTTATTGAGCTGCTTTGTTTAATTTCATGTCCTTTAAATGACTCTAGTTGGCGCTGGGTCTGATTGTGTGTAAAATACATCTTGTTCATCATCTCTCCTACAAGAGTCAGAGATTCACTACAAACAAGAAATAACCCGTCAAATCTGAATGCATAAAACCATCAGTGAAAGTAAAAAAATAAATAAGCCCGGTTGTTTCTTCACGTCTTAATATGATTATTACTTATGAAATTATTCAGGTTCAGGTAATCAGGACAGTCTCTTATTCAGATTATTGTCTTCTGGTTATCGACGTCCATGTAATCGTGTCGAGGTTCTCCAAAATAATTCAGCCACATAGATCCATTAAAAACAAATATTCACATCAGCCCTGAACATATCTGAGAGAGACTGACTGAGCCAAAACTATATAAGTTCATATATGTGTTAGATTCAAGTCGAGAGACTCGGAACAATATGAGTTCACATGTTTCTATAGAGATGAACAGTTTTATCTGTTATATTAACATGTTTCTATGGAGATGAACAGTTTTATCTGTTATATTAACATGTTTCTATAGAGATGAACAGTTTTATCTGTTATATTAACATGTTTCTATGGAGATGAACAGTTTTATCTGTTATATTAACATGTTTCTATAGAGATGAACAGTTTTATCTGTTATATTAACATGTTTCTATAGAGATGAACAGTTTTATCTGTTATATTAACATGTTTCTATGGAGATGAACAGTTTTATCTGTTATATTAACATGTTTCTATAGAGATGAACAGTTTTATCTGTTATATTAACATGTTTCTATAGAGATGAACAGTTTTATCTGTTATATTCACATGTTTCTATAGAGATGAACAGTTTTATCTGTTATATTCACATGTTTCTATAGAGATGAACAGTTTTATCTGTTATATTAACATGTTTCTATGGAGATGAACAGTTTTATCTGTTATATTCACATGTTTCTATAGAGATGAACAGTTTTATCTGTTATATTAACATGTTTCTATAGAGATGAACAGTTTTATCTGTTATATTAACATGTTTCTATGGAGATGAACAGTTTTATCTGTTATATTAACATGTTTCTATAGAGATGAACAGTTTTATCTGTTATATTAACATGTTTCTATGGAGATGAACAGTTTTATCTGTTATATTCACATGTTTCTATAGAGATGAACAGTTTTATCTGTTATATTCACATGTTTCTATAGAGATGAACAGTTTTATCTGTTATATTAACATGTTTCTATGGAGATGAACAGTTTTATCTGTTATATTCACATGTTTCTATAGAGATGAACAGTTTTATCTGTTATATTAACATGTTTCTATAGAGATGAACAGTTGTATCTGTTATATTCACATGTTTCTATAGAGATGAACAGTTTTATCTGTTATATTAACATGTTTCTATAGAGATGAACAGTTTTATCTGTTATATTAACATGTTTCTATGGAGATGAACAGTTTTATCTGTTATATTAACATGTTTCTATAGAGATGAACAGTTTTATCTGTTATATTAACATGTTTCTATAGAGATGAACAGTTTTATCTGTTATATTAACATGTTTCTATGGAGATGAACAGTTTTATCTGTTATATTAACATGTTTCTATAGAGATGAACAGTTTTATCTGTTATATTAACATGTTTCTATGGAGATGAACAGTTTTATCTGTTATATTCACATGTTTCTATAGAGATGAACAGTTTTATCTGTTATATTAACATGTTTCTATAGAGATGAACAGTTTTATCTGTTATATTAACATGTTTCTATGGAGATGAACAGTTTTATCTGTTATATTCACATGTTTCTATAGAGATGAACAGTTTTATCTGTTATATTAACATGTTTCTATGGAGATGAACAGTTTTATCTGTTATATTCACATGTTTCTATAGAGATGAACAGTTTTATCTGTTATATTAACATGTTTCTATAGAGATGAACAGTTTTATCTGTTATATTAACATGTTTCTATGGAGATGAACAGTTTTATCTGTTATATTAACATGTTTCTATAGAGATGAACAGTTTTATCTGTTATATTAACATGTTTCTATGGAGATGAACAGTTTTATCTGTTATATTAACATGTTTCTATAGAGATGAACAGTTTTATCTGTTATATTAACATGTTTCTATAGAGATGAACAGTTTTATCTGTTATATTAACATGTTTCTATGGAGATGAACAGTTTTATCTGTTATATTAACATGTTTCTATAGAGATGAACAGTTTTATCTGTTATATTAACATGTTTCTATGGAGATGAACAGTTTTATCTGTTATATTCACATGTTTCTATAGAGATGAACAGTTTTATCTGTTATATTAACATGTTTCTATGGAGATGAACAGTTTTATCTGTTATATTAACATGTTTCTATGGAGATGAACAGTTTTATCTGTTATATTAACATGTTTCTATAGAGATGAACAGTTTTATCTGTTATATTCACACACCAGTGACCGTGTGAAGTGAAACTAACACAAACTGCAGCTCAGTGTGAACAGAAGCGTTAACGAGCTGTTTACAGTTTCGTGAGGAGATGTTAGCCGTTAGCTGCGAAGCTACATTCCCTCTGTCCGGATACAGCCGGCAGACCGAGGACATTACAAACTACAGCTCCGGATTGTTGAGCCGGTTTGAACGAGTCTGATATTAATGGCCACGGAGACTCATCATTACAACATGTACAGGCGGAGCACACTGGTGTCAGAGCGGGGGAGAGGAGCGGGTGTGCGGCCTACCTTCCTTTATCCTGTCGCTCCCTGGCTGGGCCATCACAGGCGAGCTAACACGCTAACAGCAGCTAGGCTAGCTTATCAGCTAGCTCGGCCAAATACGGAAAATGTGGCCGCTGCAAATACCGAAGTGACCGCTGCTAACATTTGTGTCTGCCGGTGAATCTGAGGAACAACGTCCGCGGACACAAACGACCAACATCCAGAGACGCGAGCAGCCGAACAGGAAGCGTTTCTCCGGCTCGGATCTTTCATTAGCTGCCCGACGACAACTGCTATTGCGCAAGTAGCCAGCGGCTAGCTAGCCACAGGCTGATCAGCAGATCACCGATCAGAGCTCATCGAACCTGCTCTGACGAAACGGGACAAAATACGTCACCTTCTGACGTCCCGACGAACAACATAATTAAGATCCTATTTTTTTTAACTGGGAAATAATCGAAATTTCAACAGTAAGAGGAAACTTGTGCATCGATTAGAAACCCTGTCAATAATGGATGTTATTAACCAGATATTTAAATGAAATGTTTTTATTAACGAGGAAAACAGAAATACTACAAAGAAGATATTTGACTCGGGTCTACCACAGGTTTGTATGATCAAATCAAACTTATCCCCATAATAATTATAATCATGATCATATCCTAACAATGCTGTAAAGTAATTTACACGAACAAAACAATGGAACATGAGCAGAGAAAATAAACAATACATTTAAATAAAAAAAACATTGTTGAACTAGAACATCACTCAAATCGGAAATATACGTCTGTTTACATCATGAATAAAACTCTGAGAAATCAGTGAAAATAAGAAAACATGTCACAATATTTAACAAAGAGATACAAATTAAATCTACTGACCCATAATGCACATCTCAGCAAATCAAACAAACACAGATGGAACACAGCCTCCGTCAGGGAGCAAGACTTGTCAGTGGAATACATTTAGAAACCAAATAACAAACACATGACTTGTAGAGGCTTTAATAAAAAGAGGGATTTAAAAGCAGCTGGAGACTGAGGGTCACCGGTAGGACCTGCAGGGACCAGCAGCATGCGTCCACTGGTCTTAGTGGTCGAGAGACGGAGCAGGTCAATCGGTCTGCAGGTGTTTGGATGCGAGGCCATTTCAAAGTGAGCAGTAAGATCCAAACAGAGCAGGATCTGTGAGGAGGCAGCTGCAGAGCTGATGTAATGAGTGGATGGAGATCTGCTCTGTAAGGTGAGAAGATATAAAAGCATTACACATTGTTTTAGATCTGCAAATAAACGACTGAACAATGTTCTTCACTCAAAACTCAGGTTGGAGTTTTGAGTGCACACACACACACTCTCACACACACAGCCCCACTCACAGCAGCAGCCTCCTCAGAAGTTCTCCTTGTAGAAGTTGAATCCGAAGTGTTCACACTGAGCCTTGATGAGTTTAGCCAGAGCCGGCGAGCCGCAGTAGAACACGTGGACCTTCCCCTTGTTCTCCTCGGACACTTTCTGAAACACCTGACACACAACGTGTTCCTCAGCAAGTTACTGAACAACTCTCATCATTTATCAGGTGAGAATGAAACATTACAGTCGTCATGTGTGAGGATTAGCAGATGATTTTCTCTTTTATTTCACTAAAACTTTTTTCAGACTAATAATAATGATATGGGCCGACGCCTCCTGCTTCTCTCCAGGCTCCGCCCCTCGCCTGGATGTTCTCCACATGTTCCTGTTGGTGTGAACGAGTCGGAACCGACAACCTGCTGCTGCTGCTACACAAACACTGACTACACAACATGTCAGGACAACATTTCCCAGAGTTCAACTGCAGCTCAACGCCTGAGACTGTGGGATGAGTCACAGATAATTCCCTGATTGTAAAGTATTATGTATAATCATGGAGCGTGATGTCCGACACTGTGTGAGAGATGTTGCTAACTCAGTATCTTGATGTGACTCTGCTCACCTTCCCCCACTCAGGTCTCCCAGGCTGGGTTCTGGTCCTCAGCCCAGTGATGGAGTCTCTCTTCTCCTTCTTGGCCAGCAGGTCCAGCGCCATCTGCAGGCCGATGGCCTTCATGTCATTCTTACTGAGTGCTGACGTCATGTACATGTGCATCTCCAGGAATCGTCCTGTAAGGACAGAGGATTGATTCTCTCTCTCTCTCTCCTTCTCTGTGTGGTCTAATGTGTCTCGCTCACCTTCCGGCTCCTCGTCAGCCTGGTCCATCTCCAGTTTGGTCAGTAAACTCACAAACCATTCAAAGGACTTCTGGTCTCTGTTGATCCAGATGAAGTCGACCTGCAGGATCCAAACCGACTCATCAGCCCGATGTGACACACCACATGACTGGTGTGCGATGTGTTCTTACTTTGCGTAGCTTCATGTCGCTGTCTTTAACGTTTTCACACCACGAGTAGCTACAGCTGGGACAGTTCTGCTTCCTGCGTCTGTATCTGCATCAAACAAACAAGCCACCAGGTGGTGATCAGGTGACACATCATCATCATCACCGTTCATATGCTTCTTCTTCAGATGTGTCTGTCTACCCTGACCCCTGACCTCTTCCTGAGGCTACACACATCACATGACTACTCTCGTACTCTGACCATGTGTGTGTCGGTGAGTCAATAACATCTGGGGGTTATTCCATCAAAGTGACTAAATGCTAATCCTGGTTTACTTTCTAATTCTGGTTTGTTTAGATGAGAGAGAGCTGCTAACTGGAAGCTAGCCTGCTCCGCACCAGTTTAGCTATGTTCAGACGACTGGGAGGTGTGGTTTCCTGTCAGTGCGTGAAGCTGGAGCACGTGACCAGTGTGACGGAGGGAGAAGGAGGAGGAGCCTCACCGATACATGATGCTCTGCAGGATGGAAGCGAAGGGTGTGATGCCGATGCCGGCGCCGATCAGGACCGCGTGCTCAGAGGCAAAGATCTGTCGGGTCGGGGTCCCATAGGGTCCATCTACATAACACTGACACACAAAGTACACACTCACACATCTGTATGTGAGGACATTACAGGTTGTTGTATAAATGTTTCATCCCTTCGGCCTGAAGGTCAGTGTGTCACGCCGGCTCCGCCTCTCCCGTCATGTGTCAGATCACCTGCTGTCACCAGTGTCCTTCTCTGATCCTACCACTAGGTGTCAGCAGAGTGAACAGAGGTTCTTTCCGTACCTTGATGTTGCAGAACCGGTGATTTTCCCCGAACTTGGCAGAAACCTGCAGATTGAGGAGAGAATCAGTTGAGTTCAGATTAAATGCAGAAGTGACGATGGTTAGAAACTGATGAGCAGTTACTTCTCTGAGGGGAGGGGCCTCTCCTCTCTCTGCCGGCCCCAGCTCGTCAGGAAGAGACTCGGTCGGCCCCTGAGCGACAGAGAGCGACCCCGGGGCCCCGGCGGCCCGGGAGCCGTTCTGTCGGTACATGGTCAGCTCGATGGCTTGGTCCTCATTAGACGCCACGGCCTGGTTCCAGTCCGGGGAGCTGAACGAGGCGTCCTGCAGAGAGAGCAGATGTTTGAGCAGCGGCGACGGGGCCACAGTGACCTGTCAGGTGGGTTCAGACCTGGGCCCTCAGCTGCCGGCGGGTCCTCAGGCTCGTGGCCAGCCTCTGGGGCCCGAGCGTCTCGCTCTCTGGGCGTCGGAAGTACTCGTACAGGCGGTTCGTCCACTGACCCATCGAACGGATGTGCAGCCAAAGAGCGTCTAAGGGCAAAGGTCACGAGCACTCATTTCTCCAATGGTGAGAAGGTGTCATATTATTGTGTAGTTGTTTTGGTCTGTTATTGTGTTGTTGTTTTATTGTCTTGGTGTATGATGTGTTGTACTATTGTGTTATTAGTGTGTCTGTGAAACATGATGTTAAGAACAACTTGTTCCAGCTGCTGCTCAACGTGTGAAGTCAGACCCCGCCCCCTGTGTGTGATTGGCTGAGGACCTACCCCCCTGCTCCGGGGCGCTGCTGATGGTGAACGGGTGCCACTCGTACTTAGCGATGATGGGAATGTTGACGTAGACGTAATCTCCAGGTTTGAAATGAAAGAACTGAGGACGTTTGATGACCAG
>JBAMIH010000033.1:234767-289767 GCA_038501795.1 Pseudopleuronectes americanus | reverse complement strand
CGAAAGTAATCGAGTACTGAAGCTCTGATGATGTCATACCATGACAAAGGTGCAGTTAAAGTTGAGACACTGCCCGCAGCCCTTGGCGACCATCAGCCACGCCCCCCCCTGGCTGTGCTGCAGCATGGCGCAGACGAACAGCGTCAGACTGAGGCCGGCGTAGACGCAGAGGAAGAACAGCTTCCGACTGTTGTTCTGCCAGTACGCCCTCGTCAGGTAGCGAGGGGTATGACGCCGCTTCTTCTCTTCCACGTCAGGAGGCTTCAACCAGTTGGCAGCACTGAGGGGGAGGAGGGGAAATACTGGGCGTCACATATATAAGTACAGATCAATGAGTGTTTGTGTAGACAGTAACTGTGTTTGTGTACACTTCTGTTCAAGGAGGCTGGCCTTCTAGGCAGAGAGGCAAAGAAAAAGAAAAGATTGATATGAGCAAAAGAACACAGACATTAGAGGAAGATGGAACAAAGTGTTATGGACAGAAGAATCAAGCTTTGAGGTGTAGATGGTCTGACACCATCTGTCCAGCAGGGTGGAGGTCATGTGATGCTCTGGGGCTGCTTTGCTTTGGTGCTGGTACAGTGGGAGATTTGTAAAAGGTCAAATAGATTTTAAATAAGGAAGGCTGTCACTCCATTTGGAACGCCATGCCACCCCCTGTGGACACGTTTGATTGGAGCCAATGTCCTCCTGCAACAGGACAATGACCCAAAGCACCTCTTCACATGATGATAGACCTACTGAGGGAAGAAGCAGGCAGCTGGTGAGCTGTCTGTAATGGAGTGGCCAGCGCAGTCACCAGATCTCAAGCCCATTGAGCTGTTGAGGGAGGAGCTTGACCGTATGGTACGAAGAAGTGCCCATCAAGCCAATCCCACTGGTGGGAGGGGCTTCAGGAAGCGGGGGGGTGACATCTCTATAGATTACCTCAACAAATGAACAGCTAGAATGACAAAGCTCTGTAAAGCTGTACCTGCTGCAGATGGAGCATTCTGTGACAAAAGCACAGTTTGAAGAACAAAATGAATATTTCAAATAAAAATCATTATTTCTAACCTTGTCAATGTCTTCACTATATTTTCTATTTATTTTGCAAATCATTTGATAAATAAAAGTGTGAGTTTTCATGGAAAACACGAAATTGTCTGGGTGACCCCCCACTTTTGAACGGTAGTGTATGTACAGTATATATAACTGATGTGTGTATATATAACTGATGTGTGTGTGTTTTCTGACCTGATGGTGAGGTTCTCCATCACCTCTGGAAACGTCTCCAGCTCAGCTTTCAGCTCCTCGAAGGTGATGGCGCCGCTGTTGTCTTTATCGGCTGACTCGAACAGCGCCAGCGTCAGGTCGTCCAGTTTCTCCTCCGGCAGAGAGATGGCGCTCTCACGCAGACACGACTTTAGAACAGTTCTGAGCTCATCTGGGTCGATGGAGCCGCTGCCTGAGGACAGAAACAACCTGAAAGCTTAAAATCAATTAAACAAGGCATGCTGGGTAATGATAAAACGTCAGAATCAATAGGTTTGTGTGTGTGTGTATATGTATGTGTGTTTATGTGTGTGTGTGTGTGTATATATATATATAAATATATATATGTGTGTGTGTGTAGGAACTGACCGTCCACGTCGTAAACCTGGAACAGGAACTTGAGCTTGTCGGTCTCGCTGCCGTGGATCAGAAGGTCCAGAGCTTTGAGCAGCTCGTCCAGACTGATGGAGCTGGAGCCGTCCGAGTCGAAGAGGGAGAAGAACCGCTCAGCGAAGAACGACTGCACACACACGCACACACACACACAACATCAGTTACCAGAGGTCAGAGGTCAAACATCCAGCCGATGCCTCTGTAGGTCAGAGGTCAAACTCACTTCTTTGACCTTCAGAGCCGTTTTAAACTCGTGGAGGTCGATCTCCTTGTTGTCCCCGGCGATGCTCTGGAACTGTCTGGTGACCCACTCCAGCCAGCGGGCGTCCTCGTCCACACTCATGATGAGCAGCTCTGCTGGAGAACAACACACGTGCACATGGTTCTTCATCACGTTCACACTTTGTGCTCCAGCTCCTCAGAGTGTCGGTCATCCAGTCTCATCTGGAACATTTAAAACCAAACCTTCCATTCTCTGGTAGGATAACTAGGGATGCACGATATTTATCCGTCTGATCTATAATTTTGTTTTTGTTATGTTAACAATTGAATATTAGTTCATTCACATTTGCATTTTTACGCTAAGCTACAAACGACAGGCTTTCAACTTCGTTTTAACAAAAAGCGAAAACTATTATTATCGTTATCGGACATTCGAAGCAGGAAATTATCTGTGATCGGTATCGGCCAGAAAAATATTGTTATAATCGTGCGTCCCTTAGAATAATGAAACTAATCATCGCTTTATTGGGTCAGAAGAACAAAGACGTTAAAAACCAAACCAAACAAATTAATAACTGCTGTTGTTTGAGTCACCTGATGAATCAGGTGCTAGATTTAAATCAGATTTGAATCCGGTTTGAATCAGGTGAAAGGTGCATCATCACTGATGCATATGTATAATCAGAGTCAAAGAACTGAAAAACACATTGTAAACAACAACAACAGCTGTTTTGGTTTTTACTTGAGATTTTGACACGTGTGATTTTCATTTATAAAAACTCTCTTATATCATTTTATCTCGTCTCATCTGTGATGGAGGTCGAGCCTCGGCTCAGCTCAAATGGCCGCCCTTCATGAACAGCTGGAGACCTGTGGGCGTCCTGTTCCTACAGAGCAGAGGGCAGCGTCATGACGATGTTACCATGGACACGTCAGGAACACATAGAGAACCACAGTTCACATTTTAGAATTAAACCAGAACCTGCGTCCTGTGGTTGTTCTCCATCCATCAGGCTCAGACACACACACACAGACACACACACACACACACACCTGCGTCCTGTGGTTGTTCTCCATCCATCAGGCTCAGACACACACACACAGACACACACACACACACACACACACCTGCGTCCTGTGGTTGTTCTCCATCCATCAGGCTCAGTCTCTTTAGATGCTCCAGACATGTCACATTCACATGAGCTCACTGTGACCTTTGACCTTTGACCACTGAATTCTAACCATTTCATCAAAGTGAACATTTCTAAATTCCCGAGATATCTCGTTCACAACACAACCTGAACACTTCCTGTCTCTGGCCTCTAGGTGACGCTGGTGCAGAGACATGAAGAATCAGATGATCCTGATTCACACACACACAAATATTTATTTACTGTAGTAGCAGGTTCTCTCATTAGAATAATTCAGATTGTCAATTCATGTTGATTTGATCTTTAATATAAATTAGAATATATTCATATATTACTGAATGTTAAGTTTTTACAACAGATTCAGATCCATTAATATTAAGATTTATTCTATTTGAGTCTCAGCTTGTTTCCAAATGAAATAAACAACTGATGCTGTTAAATAAGAAAGTGAAGAAGCATCAGATGTTTTAAAGAAGAAAGAAACTCGAGTAAGAAGCAGAAGAAGATGTTTTACCTGCTGCGGTGGAAGAGGAGTGGAGGAGGAGGAGGAGGAGGAGGTGGAGTTCAGCTGCTCAGCTCCGTCAGCTGGACCTGACATCCTGCTTCCAGCATGACGTCACAGACACACGCGATGCAACCAACTGAACACCTGGGGGCAGCAACACCTTCCTTTTCCATTTGATTTATTAATACAGAGAAAACTGCTTATATCATCAACATGCTTATATGGATCAGAACCCGTATTCAAATACTGTTGAA
This sequence comes from Pseudopleuronectes americanus, assembly GCA_038501795.1. Lineage (NCBI taxonomy): Eukaryota > Metazoa > Chordata > Actinopteri > Pleuronectiformes > Pleuronectidae > Pseudopleuronectes > Pseudopleuronectes americanus. Next base: position 285,988 of record JBAMIH010000033.1, on the reverse strand, counting down.
ATGATTCTGTCATGTGATCAAGTAATCGTGTGTTGTGTGTCAGGTGTTGTGTGTTGTGTGCTGTAGATCCAGGTCCACATGGAAATGTAGCAAAAGGGAAAAGCGTGGAAGTGAGTGGGAGCAGGAGGCGACATCTTCTCATGGATCTGATCTGTCGTCAGGATGAAGTCTTCATGTTGCTCCACATGTGGTTTGAAGATGATCTGAGGTCGTGGAACATGTTCTTCTCCTGTGGATCTGTCAGTGAGATCAGGACACGTTCAGCCGTTTGCACTCTAACCCTCAAACAGCCTCTGCTGCTGCTCACACTCCGTTTGCACTCATATTGTAGCTCCTCCCCTCGCTGCCTGTTAGCGAACCGTTAGCTAAAGGGAAGCTAATGATCAGCTAAAGGTTAAAGGTCAAAGAGGAAGTGCACTGTGACATCATAACATTTTCCTGATCTTTAGAAGTGAGATGTTATCTGAGACAAACAAACAAAGTATTTAACGTTTTATTAAATCATACTTTTTATTGATTTTTGATAAACTGTACATATTGACATGTTTAATGATACACACACACACACAGAATCCTGACGAGGCGTTCCAGTGACGTCCACATGGTGGCGCTTCACATCCAAATACGACTTCGGCAGTTTCAGCTGGATCTGAGCAGCGTAGAGGTCGTGACCTTTCAGACCTGCTGCACAAGCCCGTGACAACCTGGGACACAACATAATTGTTGCACTTCACCAGCTGCTTCAATTGTGTGTTTCGTCACGCTTCCGATGTCATGTGATGTCGATGTCATGGTTGCGTCACACCGATGGAAGCAGGAAGGAGACAGGGTCCTGGTCCTGGTCCTGGTCCTGGTCCTGGTCCTGGTCCTGGTCCTCCATGACGGCCTGGAGAGCCTCTAGTCCTTCAACTGACACAACGAGACTGCCGACAACCTGAGAGCTGTCGACAACATCCACCACTGCACACAACACACACAGACACACACAGACACACACAGAATGTAACTATCATGGTGGAATGTAAATGTGCTGAGCGCTACAGTCAGTAAGTGTGTGTGTTTGTCTCTGACCTGGGAGTGTGTGTGTGTGTGTGTGTGTCTCTGACCTGGGAGTGTGTGTGTGTGTGTGTGTCTCTGACCTGGGAGTGTGTGTGTGTGTGTGTGTCTCTGACCTTGGTGTGTGTGTGTGTCTCTGACCTGGGAGTGTGTGTGTCTCTGACCTTGGTGTGTGTGTGTGTCTCTGACCTGGGAGTGTGTGTGTGTGTGTGTGTGTGTGTGTGTCTCTGACCTGGGAGTGTGTGTGTGTGTGTCTCTGACCTTGGTGTGTTTGTGTGTGTGTCTCTGACCTGGGAGTGTGTGTGTGTCTCTGACCTGGGAGTGTGTGTGTGTCTTGTCTCTGACCTGGGAGTGTGTGTGTGTGTGTGTCTCTGACCTGGGAGTGTGTGTGTGTCTCTGACCTGGGAGTGTGTGTGTGTCTCTGACCTGGGAGTGTGTGTGTGTGTCTGACCTGGGAGTGTGTGTGTGTGTGTGTGTCTGACCTGGGAGTGTTGTCTCCATCAGGTCTTGTCGTCTCTCCAGGATCTCGGGGATCCTCACGTAGGCCACGCCCACGTCCTCACACTCCCTCTCCTGCTCCTCCTCCTCTGGAGGTTCACTCACCACCGTGAATTTGATCCTGAAGAACGATGACACACGAGTCGGTCACACAAACACACGCACACACAAACAAACACACACACACACACACACACACACTGACAGCTCACCTCTCCATCTCAGGCTGTCGCCCCTGCAGGACGGCCCTCAGCAGCCGCCGCCTCGGCCCGTTGTTCTCAGCGTCCACAGGAACCACTGAACACAAAGGTCAAAGGTCACACAAACCAGAGAAGATGGACGACAAGTCTCCGCCTCCTCTAGAGTGAAGCCAGAATCCAAAGTCCGGACCAGACTCTGGACCGGACTCTGGACTCTGGACTGGACTCTGGACTGGATTCCGGACTGGATTCCGGACCGGACTCCGGACTCTGGACCGGACTCCGGACTCTGGACCGGACTCCGGACTCTGGACCGGACTCCGGACTCTGGACCGGACTCCGGACTCTGGACCGGACTCCGGACTGGATTCCGGACCGGACTCTGGACCGGACTCCGGACTCTGGACCGGACTCCGGACTCTGGACCGGACTCCGGGCTCGTACCTTTGCTGTGGTTGAAGCTGAGGCTCTTGCCCCGCGGGGGTTTGGGGAGGGACATTGGCGTTTCCTCTGTGGGCAGATCCAGGAGACAGTACTCCACAAAGAGACGCACCACGCTGCTGTCCATCGCCACACGAGACTCCGCCCTCAGGCTCAGAGACACCACCTCCACCCGCACTCGCTCCGAGGGCTGAGAGAGAGAGAGAGAGAGAGAGAGAGAGAGAGAGAGAGAGAGAGAGAGAGAGAGAGAGAGAGAGAGAGAGAACTGTCACTGATAGAAGATACAAACACATGATTGGTTGTGTTGGACCCAGAGAATCAGACAGAACAACATGTTGACAGGAGCTGATGAGTTCTGACACACAGGTAAACAGAGCGTTGCTCACCTGCCTCCCTGAGGCCGAGACGTGAACTACACAGTCGTCGCTGTCGGAGCGATCTGATTGGCTCTGATCCTGTTCGGCTGCATCCACATCTGGACAGATCCAGACAGGGAGCGGGGGGGGGAACAGAGAAGAAGAGGATAACAACGAGGTGATGATGAGGAGTGCGGCATCGGGGGGGCTGCTATTGATTAACCAGGAGAACTAACTCGGTCATTAACATTTATGAACTCTGCTGTCAATCAAATATTGATGAGGGTTTAAACCATTGCACCTGTAAGACACAGCACAGGGCTCAACACCTCCAGGAGATACACACACACACACACACACACACACACAGACACACAGACAGAAACCTTGTTTCCACAAAATCATTAAAATCTTTAACTGTGTTTTTTTTGGTCTTTATCGTCAGAGCAGATGATATATAGTGTATATATTAGTGCTGTCAGTTTAACACGTTATTAACGGCGTTAACGCAAACCCATTTTAACGCCGTAAAATTTTTTATCGCGAGATTAACGCAGAGCTGCCAACTCTCACGCTTTCGCCGTGTGACACACACTTTTTCATGTTGGTTGTTGACTAAGTCACAATCATTTTTTAAAACATCATCGTATCAGGCCGTCATGAAGAACAAGGAGCGGGCAAGTGTGTGTGTGTCTGTGTGTGTGTCTGTGTGTGTGGTTCCAGATAGCGCAGCGTAGCCCCGCCCCCTGCCCCCGCGCACTCGCTCAGAGAGACACAGTGAGATCAGAGCTCAGTGACTGGCTGCTTCTTAACTATGGAAACAGTGAAAACACAGAGTTTCTCTGGTCTCAGCTGATCACAGATCAGCTCCTCAGCTTCTTGATCAGAGCAGAAGCTGCTCTTGGTTTCTACCGAGCTGCAGTTTCTGTGCTCGCCTCCAGTCTGACAGGCTCTCGCTTTTTGTTTTAATATTTCGCCAACTAAAATATATATTTTTAAGCTATTAGGCTGCAGCTATATGTTTTTATTTATTTCAAAATAGGGTACTTTTTATTTCAGACATTTTCCACAAATATGGGGAGGACTCAAATAGCCCTACAAAGTTTTGTGTTTAATTTATTTCAAAGTCGGCCGACACTTGCCTGTGTGTTTTGTGTGTTTGTTATTTTGTTGCTTGTCTGTTTGAGAGGCCTGACTGCTACGTTCACAGCAAACTTGAAAAAAATAAAATATGAAGCCATGGTTCACCTGCACTATAGGCTGAGTCCTTGTTTACCTGAAATGTGCACTTTATAATATTATTTTGTACCGCCCTGTTTGGCAATGTTGTTTTTCAATAAAATAAAACATTTGCATAAAGCAAGCCAATCCACTTGTCCATGTTGATAGAGCATGAAAAAAAAATGATGGGGAAAAAATAAATGAAGGGACATTTAGAATAGATACAAATTTTCGATTAATCTAGATTAAGTTTGAGTTAACTATGACATAAATGTGATTAATCGCGATTAAATATTTTAATCTTTTGACAGCACTAGTATATATATATATATATATATATATATAATATAGATCAAAATTGATGATCTATATATATATATATCATCATAATTGATGATATATATATATAGATATTATCAATAATGAAGATTTATTTAAATATTTATTTATATATTTGATATTTGATGTATTTTCACCTTGGATGATTTCCTCAGAGATTTCAGAATCATCAGAGACGGACTGAGAGGCCGGAAGCATCTGTCCCTCCGAGACACTGGGACAGTGTGTGTCCTCGTCCTGCTGCAGGCCAGTGTCCACCTGCCAACACAAAACAGCAACACAACGTACACACACCATCAGTAACATAACGTTCACACAACAGCATCTTAACGTTCACACACCATCAGTAACACAACGTCCACACACCATCAGTAACACAGCGTTCACACAACAGTAACACAACGTTCCCACAAAACAGCAACACAACGTCCACACACCAGCAACACAACGTCCACACACCATCAGCAACACAACGTCCACACACCATCAGTGACACAACGTTCACACAACAGTAACACAACGTTCACACAAAACAGCAACACAACGTCCACACACCAGCAACACAACGTCCACACACCATCAACAACACAACGTCCACACACCATCAGTAACACAACGTTCACACAACAGTAACACAACATTCACACACCAGTAACACAACGTTAACACACCAGTAACACAACGTTCACACACCATCAGTGACACAATGTTCACACATCAGTAACACAACGTTCACACACCAGTAACACAACATTCACACACCATCAACACAACATTCACACACCATCAACACAACATTCACACAGCATCAGTAACACAACGTTCACACACCATCAGTAACACAACGTTCACACACCATCAGTAACACAACGTTCACACACCATCAGTAACACAACGTTCACACACCATCAGTGACACAATGTTCACACATCAGTAACACAACATTCACACACCATCAACACAACGTTCACACACCATCAGTAACACAACGTTCACACACCATCAGTAACACAACGTTCACACACCATCAGTAACACAACGTTCACACACCATCAGTAACACAACGTTCACACACCATCAGTAACACAACGTTCACACACCATCAGTAACACAACGTTCACACACCATCAGTAACACAACGTTCACACACCATCAGTAACACAACGTTCACACACCATCAGTAACAGCATCTTTGAGTCTTTTGAAATTTAAATATAATTTGAAGCTATCTTTATTATTATGAGTGATGAGTTTTAACCTCGGTCACAGTTTCACATCTCATCTCTTCTTATCTGAGTCTCGTGCACTCTCCTTCCACCGTGCACGGCTTTGTGCTGCTGAACACGCCCCCTACAGGAGGGTTAGAGTCAGTTCAGTGAACTGTTTAACACGAGTCACTGAACCAGGGTCTGTGAACCCGAGTTGAATCACAGCAGGTTGAAGCAGCTTCATGCTAAAGGCCCCAGGTCAGCAGTAAAGGTCGCGACCTAATGACCCTGGTCACAGAGGAACTCCACCTGATCCTCTGCAGATGAAGGATCTATGAAGGAGACCTTCTTGGCAGCGAGTTCGTCCTTCACTCGTTTCTTCTGTCGGAGTTCTGGCAGCGGAACCTAAAGAACGAAGAGACGATCAAACATCTTCACCAAGAATCTAAAGTGATGTCAAAATAGCTTAATGAATTTGGTGTTTATATTTATATTCTGAAAGTTGAACTTTGACCTTTGGATATAAGACATTTGTCTGAAAACGTGTCATAATTACTGCAATGATCTTTGTTTACGACAACAAATGTGTTTTATGTGGTCACTGTGACCTTTGACCTACCAGTGCCATTATCTTCGAGTTTAAGTGATCGATTTTACCAGTGACGTCACAACTTCTTACCACTGCTGGTGTCTGATAGACAAATGTTGTGTTGTGCTAACTAAACAGCTCAAGACAAACTAACAACAAGCTAACAACAAGCTAACAACAGGTTAACAACAAGCTAACAACAAGCTAACAACAAGCTAACTACGGGTTAACAACGGGTTACAAATGGTTTAACAACAGGCTAAGAACAAGCTAACAACAAGCTAACAACAGGTTAACAACAAGCTAAAAACAAGCTAAAAACAGGCTAACAACAGGCTAACAACAGGCTAAGAACAAGCTAACAACAAGCTAACAACAGGTTAACAACAGGCTAACAACAAGCTAACAACAAGCTATCAACAGGTTAACAACAGGCTAACAACAAGCTAACAACAAGCTAACAACAGGTTAACAACAAGCTAACAACAAGCTAAAAACAGGCTAACAACAAGCTTAAAGCAAATGACCTTGGAGGCAGAATTATCCGGCAGAGAAGAGGAGGGACGGAGCCAGAGTTCAGCTTCCTTCTCCTCCACATGGTTCCTCTCCTCTTCCAAACCTTGCTCTCTTCTCCGCTCAGCTTCCTCTAAGGACTTCTCTCCAGGGAGCGAGCGCTCGGTGGTCGTGATGGAGCCTGATGGAGGGCGGTAAGCAGACTTCCACTTCAGGGTCACTTCAATGTGTCCAGCAGTGACTCCAGAGGGATCGCTCAGCTCAAACTCTCCTGAGGGACAAAGCACACACGGTCAGAGGACCACCAGCATCCAGTTTGAAGACCAGATGAATGAGTTTCTCCTGGTGAAAGTTGTATGACCCCTAACGTGAGCCAATCAAAATGACAGTGGGACTCCTGATCACCAGATAGGAAGTTGTGTAGAGTGAACTTTGAAAGTCATCATAACCTCACCTGAGATGGCCTCGTCCTGAGCCAATGGCAGCAGATGAACTCCGGCCTTCCCCAGGTACGTGTCCATCTGCTGCTCCCTGTAGTCGAACACGTAGAACTGCAGCTGCTCAGACCTCAGGTACTGGTCCAGAACCACATCTGTCAGCACAGAGAAGGAGTGGAGGTCGTTGAAGATGGGGTCGCAGCTGTCGTGAACCATGGCAGTGGGGTAGTCAGAGAAGTCGAAGAACCTGTAGACCACGTAGGGACTGGGCTGCTGGGAGCCTCTGGACCTCAGGTCTCCACAGCGACGGACGGTGATGGACAGTTCGTTCCAGCTGCTGATAGACGGCTGCAGCTGGGTGGAGAGTTTCAGGTTTATTCACAGTGAATTTGAATTTACACAGGACTGAACTGTATAATTCTGACCAGGGCTCGGTACCTGTGCAGTGTTGCTGCAGCCCACAGGCTTCAGCCTCTCTTTAAACAGGCGGATGGTTTCTGTCATGGGAATCCTCAGCCTCAGCCAGTAATCCACAGAGCCCACAGACGTCAGCCCACCAGACGAAGCTGAAGAGGACAAACACAGACTCTCACACTGCTCCTGCCACCTTTCATTCACAGAGTTTCAAGATTCATGTAAACGCTGCTTTTCAAACCATCTCAACCACTCCTGCCAAAACCTGCTCCTACAATGATAACTAATATTATTAATATTATTATTATTATTATTATCATCCTAATAAATCCCCAGAGCTGGTTCCGGAAAGTGTCTAAATTTGTTTGTTAATTTGTCGCTTTGTTTGACGTTTTAAACTTGTGCTGGTTTCAAACCTCACTGCAGCATCTGGAGGATTAGTGCCTTGCTCAAGGTCAACACATATAGACGTTTTCTATCTTCTGGACTCAGCTGGTCTGAGGATTTCGTTACCAGACTAACATCCTGGTTGATTCAGCGGGATCATCAGTGTGTCTCTGTGTTTGTGTACTTCCTGTTGGCAGTGCCTGACTCACCGAGCAGCGGCACGGTCCCGTGAACCGTCCCGTCTTGCTCCAGCAGCTGTTGCAGGCGGAGCTGTCCCCTGGCCAGCGTCCTCCAGTCCAGGCCCAGCGCCTGGTGCAGCTCCACGGTGACAGAGCCTCTATGGAGGTAGTCGAGGAAGCGATCATCCACGCTCACCACGTACTTGGACGTGAAACCGTATTTCGGCTTGTGGCCCGTCAGCACCGGAGTGGAGTGTGGCTCAAACAGATAGAAGGTGTAAGTGCAGAAGGTGGAGGACCCTTCGTCGCCCAGAAGACCCAGGGCCGAGGGAGACAGCGAGGCACTGACGATCTGAAGCTCCACCAGGTTCTCTCCATGCTCCAGGTGAAGAGCTTCCTCTGCCTGGTCCTCGTCTGTGACGTCTGGTTGGAAGACGGATGTTTTGGTGCCGTAGGCAATGTCTCTGAGCTGAGCTGAGGGAGAGCAGGAGACAGACGATCAAAGGTTTAGTTCAAAATAAAGACGGACAGAGGAGACATCCTCTAACTGCAGTTACACCTGTTCTACACCTGAAGATAGGCTGCTTGTTAGTGAAATGCACCCTGGGAGACGTGGTTGTCTTCTGTCCTTCACAACTTGTTGTACATTCCTCTAAAGATCCAGATGTTTTCTGACTCAGTCGTTCACCTGTGGTTCTGATGATTGAACCAGTTTCATGTCCAATGAAACAAACAATTGTCTTCCCGTTTCTCTGAGCGTTTTCTCACCTTCCAATTTCTTGATCTTCTCTTTTCTCATGTCGAGCAGCTGCGCCTGACGTTCCAGCTTCTGCTCAAACGCCCCTTTGTCACTATTCAACTTCCGGACAACAGCTTCCAGCTCCACCTGGGGACAAAAGGAGACATTTCTATCACAGAAAACTGGTTTCACGTCACACATGAATCATATTTGATGTTTTGGAGTTTCAGGAACATTTTCTTATTTATTACACGACAGCAGAATCTGACAGGATGTGGGAGTGTCAGAGTCTTAGAGAATAAACAGGATTAACTTTCAATGTTTATTCTCCATAATTTAAGAGAGTAGCAGAAAGAACTGGGAAGTAACAGAAAGGACAAAGGGCTTTAACTGAACCACAGCGCCCCCTGTCGCCACATGTGGAGATTCATTCTGTTGGTCCCTGTGTCCCAGTGGTGAAGTGGTTTTCACATGTAGAACAAAGTCTGTTAATGTGTTGAGCTCGGAGACACAACTGAACGCAGGATCCACAATGAATGGGATGGACTGACAAAGTGAACACAGAATACCACGAGGGATCACAACGTTATGTAGCTGTGTCCTCTTCGTCTACCTTGTAGTTGTTGCTGATTTTGCTCTCCGTGCTCAGGATGTTTCTGGTCTTCTCCAGCTCCTGGATGGTTTCTGCGTGAGCGGCTCGAAGCTCCTGGATGGAGCTGCTCCCTCCCTCCTCCGCCTCCCCCAGGAAGCCCAGGTCACTGCTCCGCTGAGCGTTACGTTTCTGTGGAGGCAGTCATTACAAGTCAGGGGCAGGAAGGAGAAGCAGTGAGAACTGTAATAAAGTTCACCTTGAAAACATGAACAAAAGAGAATCTGTCACGTGACGACACTGATGATCTGTTCAACATCATGAACATCTCACAGCGTGAAAAAGATTCCTCTCACTTGAATGAGAAGAAGAGCCTCGGTGAGTTCAGCCTCCTCGTTCTCCTGTGAAGAGAAAAGAGTTTCGACATTCAGCAAAACAGAACAACACCAACCTAAAGAAGGATACCTGGCTAACGCTGTATATAAACTGACTGTATATATAGATGATCAGTGACTGTATATAAACTGACTGTATATAAAGAGGATCAGTGACTGTATATAAAGATGATCAGTGACTGTATATAAAGATGATCAGTGAGTGTATATAAAGAGGATCAGTGACTGTATATAAAGATGATCAGTGACTGTATATAAAGATGATCAGTGACTGTATGTAAACTGACTGTATATATAGATGATCAGTGACTGTATATAAAGAGGATCAGTGACTGTATATAAAGATGATCAGTGACTGTATATAAAGATGATCAGTGACTGTATATAAAGAGGATCAGTGACTGTATATAAAGATGATCAGTGACTGTATATAAAGATGATCAGTGACTGTATATAAAGATGATCAGTGACTGTATATAAAGATGATCACTGACTGTATATAAAGAGGATCAGTGACTGTATATAAAGAGGATCAGTGACTGTATATAAAGAGGATCAGTGACTGTATATAAAGATGATCAGTGACTGTATATAAAGATGATTAGTGACTGTATATAAAGAGGATCAGTGACTGTATATAAAGTCTCAGCCTGTTTTCATCAAATAACTATATAAAACTAAACTGATCAGAAACACTGAGATAAGAACCTGAAATGACAGAAAACATCTTTGACTTGTTTGGGGTTCTTGTCTCATCTGCTAACATGGAGGAGGAATTGTGACCTATTCTGAAGTCAGCCCCCAGGGGGCGATCATGAAACAGGGAAGCAGGACATGTGATGAATGAATCTCTTGATCAATATATCGATTATTAACATGAGGGCAGAATAAAATGAGAGCATCTCACCCTGCGGGGGGGCGTCCCACGGCCCCTGAGGTCCTCTGCTTGTTGCTTCTGTTCCAGAAACTGGATCTGAAGCTTCTTGTTTTCTTCCATCAGCTTCTCATTCATATCTACAAAAGTCTCAGTATTAACCAAACTACAGAAAAGGAGAATCACTAGGATTCGATTGGAGGATTTCTAAACCACTTCATCTTCTTGTGGTTATAAATCTCAACAGGAGGAAATGACAGATTTTTAATCATTAATTTTTTGTTCCAGATGCTGAACCCTCGTTTGAACCTCCAGATGTTCCCCAGCAGCACAGGGCAGCTGTCTGAGATGTGAACTTACCCCTCTCAGCCTTGATTTTGTCGAGGATCTCGTTCTTGTCGACCAGGTCGGCCTTCAGCGCCGTCTCCAGCTGTGCGATCTGGAGCTTCAGCTGCCGCTCCTGGATCTGCCATTTTTGTTGCAGAGATACATCGAAGGCGCTGGAGACACAAAAGAAGATGACGACGACAATAATTATAAACTAATTTGTGTAAACTCTGACACAGCAGTCCCTCTACAGTTTCCTGTTTCTTTATCATCTGTGTTTCCATCACCAACAGCTCCTCGATCTTCAACCATTCAAACATCACTACAGCTCGTTTTCTGTGTTCAGCTCCTCCTACTCTCTGAAACATTTTATCATTATTATTCATTTTAGTAAAGTGAATCAAAGCTGAGTTATTTAATGTGTTCGGTCCATCATGTTAAAACAAGCGGCTCCTGTACTTCAGCTGCTCTGAGGAGCAGAATGGAGCATCAGCCAATCAGAAGAGAGCTTCTCACCTGCTCAGCAGCTTCTCGTTGTTCTCCCTCAGCACGTCTCTCTCCTGCTGCACTTCACCGATCTGCTGCTGCAGCTGCAAAACAAAGAGTCTGAGCACAGGGCGGCTCTCATCCACTGAATAAACACTACTAATGTAAAGACTTGATCCATATCATCTGTGTCTCTTATATCTGGAGAACGTTCCTCTCATCACCTTCACACTTCAGAGTTCAGTGAAGTTCAGTGTTGAATCTACAACCTTGTATTGTTTAGTGATATTGAACGTCTCACGAGTCCGTGTGAGAGGACCAGTGCTGTGAAGCAGCAGAGTAAACCAGTAAACAGCCCATTCCAACTGACTGAGGCAGATTTTCTAAATAACTGCAGATGAATTTCTTATGGATGAACTAACTGCTGAAGCATGTCGACACCTAAAGTTGTTGTGATCATTTTCTTCATGAGTCTGAGGTCAACGCAGATGATAAGGAATCAGAGAGTGAGCGCTGAGCGTCCAGAGGCAGAGGAGGAGCTGAGAGCTTCACCGTTCTGTAGACCAGCTTCTCAGGTCTAGATCTTCTCTCTAAGTGACATGTGGACCTGATGGAGTGTCGCTGTCACCTGCTCCATCCCAATCTTGGAGGAGTTGGAGCTCTGCAGACATTTCTTCATCTCCAGACTCTTCAGCCTCTCGTCTTTCAGCTGAGCCAACAGCTCGTCCACCTTCAGCAGCGCCGCGTCGTAACTGGCCTTCAGCATCCGCTGACTCTGGAGTGAGAGTGAACAATTAATACAAAGTCAAACCCTGATCCTCAGCAGAGCAGCAAGGTGTTCCTGAGCGCCCCCTGCTGGGAAACAGTTCTTCAGTTCAATCTTCTTCTTGTCCTCATGTATTCTGTGGGAAATGTCCGGAGCAACTGACCTCAGTTCATGTCAGAAAAAAACTTTGGTTAAGAGAAAAAAGTCTGATGATTCAAATATATATTGAACATGTTTGCCTTTAACAATCATGTGATCTGTGTATATGACAGTGGAAACACAGATTGGACGGTTTGATTCTTTCAAATGAAACTAAAGACGATGGAGAAGATTCAGGAAGCTTCCTGTTCTCAGCTGGTGAAGACGAAATGCTCAGACACACTGAGAGGAAACCTAAGATGAAGTAGAAATACAGCAGGTGGAGTCTGCTCCCCTCAGGACCCCCCCCCAGTATAGATCTGCCAGTAATGAGCTGATCGCTGGGTTGGGTTGGGGCTGTAAACACATCTCACCTCTTGTAGTTGTAGGAATCGAGCCTCCAGCTCGGTCACGGCCTGGGACCTGTCGGCCAGCTGCTTCTGCAGTTTGATCATCGTCGTGTTGTCGTTGACATGTGACCTGAGAGAGAGCAAGAGACTTTCTGACATGTTTGTTTCTTACTAACTCGAATCCTCTCTCAGTTTCAAACCTGGATCAATAGTTCTCACACTCGGGTTCAGGTCCAGCCGTGTTTGTATTGAGCTGTAGACAGAAGCTCGTATTCCTTGGATGTCTCAGGTGAACCAGGTGATAAACAATGTTTCATCTCTCAGGTTTCATTAGTGAAGCGATAACATCCACACACTAATAGTGTGAATATAAACTGTAACATGGTGTACCTCAGTTTGTTGGTCTGCTGCTGTCGGACCTGCAGGAGTCTCTCCTCGTATTCGGCCTCTTTGTTCCTCAGCTGCTCCAACTCTCCCTCCATCTCCTCCATGTGGCTCCGCTGAGTCTCAATCACTTTCTCTCTAGTTCACCAAGAACAGCTTTATTAAATATGGTCTCTGCTGGATGAAGAGTGCTTCCTGAAATGTTTCCATGAGGTGAAAACCTACATTTCAGAATAATGACAAGATTTAATTGAAATAATGTAATTTAAACTTTGTCTGTATATCTTCTCATGTACATACATCAGTATGTTATTGTTTTGTTATTTTGTAACTATTTCAATCATAAAAAAATGTATAGTTGAAATAACTGCAGGACCGAAAGCAGCATGCAGTTCTTTTTAACGAATGATTTCACAGACTCATCACGTGAACCATCTCTGTCCCTCGGCCGCGGTCACAGAGCCAACAACACAAGTTTCAACTGGTACGATTGGAGATGAAAGGGTTTGAAATGAGGATTTAGAGGCTGATGGTGATGTTCCATAGTCTCCTGACCTCTGACCTATCGACCTCTGGCCCACTGGTTTGGTGTCTGCTGGTTAAGTGCAGCACTCACAGGTTGCGGCTCTCGGCCCTCGACTCCTCCAGCAGACTGTGTCCGTACCGCGGCAGCTGGCCGCTGGGAGGCCGCCCTCCTCCGTCCAGGTTCCTGGTAGCTTCAGGAGAAACAGGTGATGAGCTTCAACACAATGACGTGGTCACAATGACGACAACACACTTCACTCTTCAGGATTAACTGTATCAACGGTTTACATTAAAGCTAACGTTATCAGGTCGGTGCTCTTCTCATCTCAATGTCTGGAACTCACTTCTGGGTCGAGTTGGGGAGGGGGATGACGTGTCATCGGGCATCTTCTGTAATCCGGTGTTGACCCGTGACTGGACGTGTCTGTAGGGCGATGGCCTCTTGCTCTGCACGTTGATCAGCTGATGCTTGGCCACGAGAAGACGCTGTTTCAGTCCCTCGTTCTCTGCCTGTAGTCCCCGCACCTTCTCCTGGAGCTCCTCCATCATCTCCTCCATCTCCACATCTCGGACCCTGGAGACCGGCTGAGCTCCACCGGCCGCGAGCTTCTCCATGCGCCCTCTGTCCTTCACCAGCTTCATCAGCTTGGTGCTGAGCCTGACGGGCGGAGGAGCAGATGTGAGGTTTCAGGTGACTGTGGGGAAGTTTGCTTTATTGAACGGGAAGATAATGGCAGATCACCTATACTAGATTCTATAGTATTAATTATTCATATATTTATCATTTACTGACCTATTGTTTTCTCTTTTGGGTTTCTCCCTCTCTCGTAAACTCTGAACCGATCATGAACCCGCCCACATCTGATTTGCTTGTTGTGGGAACTGTTGTGTTTCTCTATGATATTGTCAGGTGTTAAATATTAAGTACAGTTCCAGGAGATAATGTGTGTTGTGATTTGACTTGATAAATTCTGAGGTTTAAGTTTCTGAAAGTTGAGAAAAAATTGGAACTAGTTCATCAACTCAAGGGAAAATGATGTTTCCTAAAAGTGTTTTACACATTTTCTTATTGGAACATGAACCCTAACCCTTAAGGTGAAGGGATCCTTGTGTTGTCAGCTGATTGTGGACTTTGATAACAAGACTTCTTGATATACAACTTGTTCTCCATCAGTTCATCTGCTCCTTCACCTCCATCAGACATGATGTATAAACACTTTAAACATTACAAACTGGTTCTTCTCATGTGGTGAATCCTGTTGTTGTGTTGATGTGTTCAGTTCCCTCAGCTTGTGTGTGTGTCTCTGGAGAGGATCCTCACATGGGACTGAGCTTCATCCCTGATCACTAAGTTTCTATTTGACTCTTGTTGAGTTAAGAACAGAGGAAGTTGATCCTTGTTAACGTCTGTGAGACAAAATGGGATTTGGGAATATATAGAAATAAAATGTGATGATCTTAATGTTTTGTTATTGTTTCTTTGTCTACACACTTTCATTGGAAGTCAAATGAAATTGTTCGTATTATAAAGGTAATGTTGAAAGCAGAAACAACCTTGAACCGGCGTGTGTGTGTGTGTGTTACTTTTTGATCTTGTCCTCCTGTTTGTTGTTGTGCTCTTTTAGGAGCAGGTTCTCATCATGGAGGTGCAGGAACCGGTCCTCCAGCACCTCCCTGGACACCCGCGAGATGTCCTGTCGAGTCCGAGCACTTTGAAGAGCCCACGGGTCTGTGAGCAGAAACAACATGTTCTCGTTTCCTTTGACAGGTGATGAGCAGAACATCAGGTTCATACTGTCCATGCAGCAGTGAACATTCTACCACAAGGAACGATTCCTAACTAGTGTCCCAGACCTTGTGCAGCAGCTGTGAGTTGGGACAGATCGACTTCCATGTCTCTGACTGGGACATCTGCAGCTGTCTCATCCAGCACAGTGGACATGTCCCTTCAGTGACAGCGTGTCTCCAGCAGCTCGATGTCTCTGTAACACCGAACCGTCTTCAGTCCTCCAGGAACATGGATCTGTCAGAACGGGAGAAGACTTTGAGCCAGACTCCAGTTTAAATACAGGACTGAAGAGGATCAAAGGGAAACGTGAGGACCAGACTGAGGACTTCACTGCTGCTCGTGTCTTTATGTGTGAACCCAAAACTCCTCCGTGTCTAAACTGTTTCATGAAAGTTTCTCCACATGCATCGACCATCAGTGAGTCCGCACGTGTCCAGTAGAAACCCGCTGCTAGTGGAGCCGAACCGGAACCTGGTCCTGGTCCTGGTTCCTCTCTGGACTCACGTGTCTGGTGAACGATCCTCAGCTCTAGTTTAATGATGGTTGTTAACGGGATGCTAGCCACACGAGCTAACGCTAGCTAGCCTCTGCTCTGTGGGGAAAGCTAACAGGCTAACCCGTGCTAACCCGTGCTAACACTTAGAAAGCTCCTCTTCGAAGTCATCACAGGAGCCTGCTCCTCATGAAGAAGGAGAAGATGAAAGAAGCGGAGCGACCCTCCAGACTGAGGAGAGGGAGGCGTTAGACCGGGTTAGCTCGGGTTAGCTCGGGTTAGGGTTAGCTCGGGTACCGAAGGCTCAAAGATAAACGGACATGATGTTTCTCACCTCCCGACGCGGAGCTCTCCTCAGTAACCGTTGCTACACAAACAAACCAGCGGCTCGTCGCACGCATGCGCACTGGGAGCTCTGGGAAATGTAGTTTTTTAAATGTGTAGTTCTTTTCTTCTTCTGTGAGGTGTCATGGCGGCTGGGATCCATTTAAAGTCTCTATTCACATATCGGAACCAGTCAGGCCATGGAAACACTTCAATCAGCTGTAAAGAGCTGGAGTCCATCTGTTAATGTACAATGTTTTATTTCTTATGATATTTGTTCTGGTCCATGTTGGTTGTGTCCAACGAGATCTATGAATAATCCTTGACTGTGATCATGTGATCAGCTGGTGAGAGACTGAGTCAGAGGGGACTCCGGCAGGAGAACTTCTTCTGGAATGAATTCATCTTAACATGATTATTATTTAGTATTTTTTAATGGGGTACTGTTGCTGTGAGTGAGTGGTTCCTCTCCTGTGAACATCAGCTCCATGTTCTACAGAACATGTGAGAACAGCTGTGCCGTGACAGTCTGCCATCACTGCTGCTTCTTCCAGCCCTGACCTTTGACCTGTGAGTCCCACATGGGACACTAGGTGGCATCTGGTCAACACGACTGAAGAGGTGACTTCATCCACACTGTGTGGACGGAGTCCCACTGTAACTACTTCTTTGTTGCTTTGGATTTAAAACCACACTGCATTAATTTTCTTATTTTATCTTTATTACTATTATCAGTAGTAGTATAACTGTTAGTACTAGTAATAGTATTCATTCCCATCAAAGCCATCAAATCATGACACACTTCCAGTTTCTGTTTGAAACACACGTCTGAACAAATACTCAGTTTTTCTCACGTTGACACATGAACATGTGAAACCTGAGTTTTCCTTTTGTCTCTTAAAAGTGATTCAGTCGTGACCCAGTTCCAGGAGGAGACGAGTCCCAGTGTCTTCAAACCTCAGATCTTCATCCTCTGTTTAAAGACAGTTTCTCACTGACTCTATTTATCTGTCTGAAAAGAAAAATAATCTCATCAAGCAAACTTTGATTTAATATTCCAGCTGATATTGAATTTGAATCAGTCCCAAGCTCTAAAAGTCTGTTTTTTAAATGATGTGAGTGGAGGAAGCAAATTCTGTTCTTTATTTTGGAGAAAACTAATTGAAACAACTTCTTAAAGTCAACTCTATTAAATTAGTGTCTGGACTCGTTCAGTCATCCTGACGTGAGGTCACCGCTCTCTTGTCTGTCCCCTGACCCTGTCCTCTTGTCTGTCCTCTCGTCTGTCCTCTCGTCTGTCCTCTCGTCTGTCCTCTCATCTGTTCCCTGACCCTCTCCTCTCATCTGTCCTCTCATCTGTTCCCTGACCCTGTCCTCTCGTCTGTCCCCTGACCCTGTCCTCTCGTCTGTCCTCTCGTCTGTCCTCTTGTCTGTCCTCTCGTCTGTCCTCTCGTCTGTCCTCTCGTCTGTCCCCCATCCCTGTCCTCTCGTCTGTCCTCTCGTCTGTCCTCTCGTCTGTCCTCTCGTCTGTCCCCCATCCCTGTCCTCTCGTCTGTCCTCTCGTCTGTCCCCCATCCCTGTCCTCTCGTCTGTCCCCTGACCCTGTCCTATCGTCGAGAGGGGACAGACGAGAGGACAGAGGAGAGGACAGATGAGAGGACAGAGGAGAGGACAGAGGAGAGGAGAGGACAGACCAGAGGACAGATGAGAGGAGAGGACAGAGGAGAGGACAGATTAGAGGACAGGGTCAGGGAACAGATGAGAGGACAGATGAGAGGACAGAGGAGAGGAGAGGACAGACCAGAGGACAGATGAGAGGAGAGGACAGAGGAGAGGACAGATTAGAGGACAGGGTCAGGGAACAGATGAGAGGACAGATGAGAGGACAGAGGAGAGGAGAGGACAGACCAGAGGACAGACCAGAGGACAGATGAGAGGAGAGGACAGATGAGAGGAGAGGACAGAGGAGAGGAGAGGACAGACCAGAGGACAGACCAGAGGACAGATGAGAGGACAGGGTCAGGGAACAGATGAGAGGACAGACCAGAGGACAGATGAGAGGACAGGGTCAGGGAACAGACCAGAGGACAGATGAGAGGAGAGGACAGATCAGAGGACAGACCAGAGGACAGACCAGAGGACAGACCAGAGGACAGATGAGAGGACAGATGAGAGGACAGGGTCAGGGAACAGACCAGAGGACAGATGAGAGGAGAGGACAGACCAGAGGACAGACCAGAGGACAGACCAGAGGACAGATGAGAGGACAGATGAGAGGACAGGGTCAGGGAACAGACCAGAGGACAGACCAGAGGACAGGCCAGAGGACAGACCAGAGGACAGATGAGAGGACATGGTCAGGGAACAGATGAGAGGACAGATGAGAGGAGAGGACAGACCAGAGGACAGACCAGAGGACAGATGAGAGGAGAGGACAGATGAGAGGACAGGGTCAGGGAACAGATGAGAGGACAGACCAGAGGACAGATGAGAGGACAGGGTCAGGGAACAGACCAGAGGACAGACCAGAGGACAGACCAGAGGACAGATGAGAGGACAGGGTCAGGGAACAGATGAGAGGACAGATGAGAGGAGAGGACAGACCAGAGGACAGATGAGAGGACAGGGTCAGGGAACAGATGAGAGGACAGATGAGAGGAGAGGACAGATGAGAGGACAGACGAGAGGACAGGGATGGGGGACAGACCAGAGGACAGATGAGAGGAGAGGACAGGCTCACAGTGCTTTAAAATGTTGTTGTTGCTGTTGTTGTTTTGTTGTTGTAATCCTGTGTGTGTATTACCTGTGCAGATGTTGTTGATGTTTTTGCAGATGAGCTTTGTGAGTCGGGGTCAGTGAGGGATGTGAGCGGAGCAGCTGATTGGTCTGAAGGATCATGTGCTCATCATCACGTCTGTGAAGACTGTGACATCGTGTGTGAACCAGTCAGTGGAAGTTAAGTGAGATTTGAAAACTTCACATTAAAGCGTCGGAGCTGGAACTGCGTGACATTAACAGGTCGAAGAGGTCGACACCTGGAAGAGAAGAAGCTTTCGATCGTGTGAGATGAATCACGTCTTCATTCCACCCAGAAACAGGATGGCAGACAATTCATCATTTCCACGAGTTACCAGCAAATCTCTTTTCTGTTTCAAGTTTGTGGGAGAAGTGAGCGAGTGACTTTCTTCTTAACTATAATCGTCTTGTGAGTGAACAGTCAAACTCCTCAAAGACACTAAAACCATGTTTGATCTGAGCCTCCTGGGGCCCGAGCAGCTGTCGTGAAGGAGAGGAGGATGTCACTTAAGAAGAAAACACTTCAAAATGGAGGTGATTCAACTTTGAAATCTTTAAAAGCTCCCTGCTGAATTGTCTTCAGTGTGGAGAAGGTTGTTAAAGTGCACAGCTTCACTCAGAGCGGTTTTTATTTACTGAGCCTCCGCCTGTCAAAGCTTCTGAAGACTCTGACGTGTCCCATCAGCTGTGATGACATCACTCGTAGAAGAGTGAGCTTCAGTAAAAACACTGAATAACACACGTCTGGAATTATCTGCTGAGAAGTTTGACAGCTGGATTCTAATGATGGTTTATTTCAAGTGTGTTAATAAAAACCACGTTACAGACAGCGGCTCGTAAACCTTAGCAGTTTAAAGAGACTGAAGACGTTTAAGACCAGAACTGAAGTCTGGACATGTTCCTGACAAGTTCCTCACATGCTCCTGACATGTTCCTGACAAGTTCCTCACATGCTCCTGACATGTTCCTGACAAGTTCCTCACATGCTCCTGACATGTTCCTGACAAGTTCCTCACATGCTCCTGACATGTTCCTGACAAGTTCCTCACATGCTCCTGACATGTTCCTGACATGTTCCTCACATGCTCCTGACATGTTCCTGACAAGTTCCTCACATGCTCCTGACATGTTCCTGACATGTTCCTGACATGTTCGTCACATGCTCCTGACATGTTCCTGACAAGTTCCTCACATGCTCCTGACATGTTCCTGACAAGTTCCTCACATGCTCCTGACATGTTCCTGACAAGTTCCTCACATGCTCCTGACATGTTCCTGACAAGTTCCTCACATGCTCCTGACATGTTCCTGACAAGTTCCTCACATGCTCCTGACATGTTCCTGACAGGTTCCTGACATGTTCCTGACAAGTTCCTCACATGCTCCTGACATGTTCCTGACAAGTTCCTCACATGCTGCTGACATGTTCCTGACATGTTCCTCACATGCTCCTGACATGTTCCTGACAAGTTCCTCACATGCTCCTGACATGTTCCTGACATGTTCCTGACAAGTTCCTCACATGCTCCTGACATGTTCCTGACAACTTCCTCACATGCTGCTGACATGTTCCTGACATGTTCCTGACAAGTTCCTCACATGCTGCTGACATGTTCCTGACATGTTCCTGACATGTTCCTGACATGTTCCTGACATGTTCCTCACATGCTCCTGACATGTTCCTGACAAGTTCCTCACATGCTCCTGACATGTTCCTGACATGTTCCTGACAAGTTCCTCACATGCTCCTGACATGTTCCTGACAACTTCCTCACATGCTGCTGACATGTTCCTGACATGTTCCTGACAAGTTCCTCACATGCTGCTGACATGTTCCTGACATGTTCCTGACATGTTCCTGACAAGTTCCTGACATGTTCCTGACATGCTCCTGACATCTTCCTCACATGTTCCTGACATGTTCATCAGATGCTCCTGACATGTTCCTGACATGTTCCTGACATGTTCATCAGATGCTCCTGACATGTTCCTGACATGTTCATCAGATGCTCCTGGACGTCAGGACCCGACTTAGTCGGCTACCTTGAAAGGTCCCTGTGACCTTTGACCTTTGAACCCTGAGATCTAGTCAGTTCTTCATTGAGTCCAAGTGAATGTTTGGAACAAATGAAAAAAGATTCCCTCAAGGCGTTCTGCAGATATTATGTTCAGGACAAACAACCTGAAACCATGATGTCTCTGAAGACGGGTTGGAGACGCAACATAGAAACCTCAGAGACAGGCAGCAGGGCTCGTCCTCTGGGGAACATGAATTCTGACACTGAAATGAAGCAGGTGTTATCAGAGCCACATGTCACTCACCCGAGCAGAGTAAATAACATCTGAAATCTTCCCTGTGTCCTTCATGGTTTGTCTTCTACTGGTCTTTGTGTGTCTTTGTCTCTCTGCTGCTCTGTTGTGTCGTCTCTTCAGCTCCATGTGGATAACGAAGCGTGAAGAGAACCTGTTTGTTCCTCAGGGTTTATTCAGCTGTCGCTAATTATTTAGATCATATCAAGATTCCAGGAGCAACTCAGATTCCGTGGGACTGGCTGATTTATTATTTTACGGTCTTTATTGCATTTAGAGAATTACTCATTGACAATTGTTCATTTATTTTAACAAGTTTGAAGACATATCAAAGAAGTGTGATTGGCTCATGTCGGCAGCAGCTCTGTGGGTCAGTGGTAAGTGAAGGAGCCTGAGCAGAGGAACCAGTGGACGTGGATCAGGATCTTTGTCTTCAGCTCGTAGGAACACAGATCATCCTCATTAGGGAATGTGTTAATACAGAATGATCATTTGGTTTCTTCACTAAAACACACAACATTTTCTGAATAGAGATTTTTATTATCAGCCGTAATATTTAATTCACGATGTAAAAGAAGCAGTACTACACTACCCACAATCCTCAGGTGTAGTAGCGATGTCTCTGATAGGTGGAGCTCGCTGTTTCCATGGAAATGTTTACCAAAACCACCAAAATCAGAAACAGCCTGAACATGTCAATCATCACGTTCTGTTTGTTTATTAACAAGAAGTGACCTCGTCTGATCTTACGCCTCGAATAGAACAGGAAGTAGAGTCTGAGGTGACGTCACTTCCTGTTCAGGGACGGAAGTGACATCAACAGAACAACACGTCTTCACCTGAACTCCTCATTCAACAATCTGTGTCTCAGAGTCTCTGACGTGTCAACCTCCCTTTTGTCCAGCAGCTGTACGTGTGCACCGATCAGCCGTGTGCACGTGCACTCGGATCGCTCCTCAGCACGACCTCTCACACCCTCTACACCTGAGCTGTCCTCCAAATGACTGTTGACACTGTGGAGAGGCTGAGATCCATCTGCTGAGCTCCACATGGAGGAGCCTCTAATCTGCCCTCAAGTAATTAAAGCTCAGGACGTCCAGAGCATCGACCTGCGGCCACGAGCAGCTGCCACCAGCTGTGTGTGTGTGTGTGTGTGTGTGTGTGCGTGTGTGTGTGTGTGTGTGTTCACAAAACATCTGTATTAGGTTAATCACCTCCACCCGTTCATCAGTCCATCAACACCAATTCATTCAAGCACACTAAAACACACACACACAGACACACACACACACACACACATTCTCATTTGAAAACATGTGACTCAGCTCGACGGACCTCATGTCCAATGAGAGGACAGAACATCAGCCCAGCTGAAAACACTGAGGTCCTCAGTTTATCAGTTGTGTGTCTGATCTTGTGTTATGAACAGGAACTAGGTTTGTGTATTATAGAAGATGTGATGTTAAGTATTGACTGGTTGGTGTCCAGCGGCAGGAAGTGGTTCGTTTCGTTTGTTTCCTCTCGTCTTCCTCTCGTCTTCCTCTCGTCTTCCTCTCGTCTTCCTCTCGTCTTCCTCTCGTCTTCCTCTCGTCTTCCTCTCGTCTTCCTCTCGTCTTCCTCTCGACCGTTGGACAAAAACATCCTCGTGACTTTTTTTCGGTCTTAAATCCCAGCGTAATTAAACTGTGAGAAGCTTTGGAGCAGCAGGGATACGAGCTATCAGCGAGGAGTTACTTTGGTTATTGATTTGATTAAGAGGCTTAAACATTGTTTAATGAGTTTTGCACTCAGCTGCTCTCCCTCTAATCAGCCTCTCCCTCTCTCTCCTCTATTCTGTCTCAGTGTCTCTCGCCCCTGCTGCAGTTTACTAAAGAATGATTTATCTTGTTATCCTGTGAACCTTTCAAACCTTTTGTTCTTTACCAGTTTATTGTTTATTTGCTTAAATCTATTAATTATCTGTTGATAATTATTGATGTTTGATAAAAATGTAAACGATGATGATTTATAGCTGAATTTTAGACGAGCATCACATAATAATGATTGTATAGATATGAAAAAGAAATAAAAGAAAACTGTGTCATTTGAAGAGAAAGATTTAGGATCTGTGTGGATTCTGTTTGTCTGTGGTCGGGGGGGGGATGTGGGCGAGCCACAGGTCACATGTTACATCTCTAAGCCTCATTAAAGAGGATCGTTCTCTTGATGCTGATTAAGAATTAAACTGTCAGCAAATAAAAGCTTTTCTTTTCCAGATGTTTCCTCTTCTCTCTAAAATGTGCAGGAAACATTTTCACACATGAATCTGCTGCTGCCTGAGGGGGGGCCCAGCGGGGGGGCCTCCTGCAGGGGCCTCAAACACTGGAGCTGCTCCCCTGTCGCACACGTGAAGAGGAACACGTTCTCTGCATATAACACATGATGTCTCCACCGTGATGACTGCTGGGTCCCAGTGACACAGGACAGACACATGTGTCTCCTGTCCCAGTGACACAGGACAGACACATGTGCCTCCTGTCCCAGTGACACAGGACAGACACATGTGTCTCCTGTCCCAGTGACACAGGACAGACACATGTGCCTCCTGTCCCAGTGACAGAGGACAGACACATGTGTCTCCTGTCCCAGTGACACAGGACAGACACATGTGTCTCCTGTCCCAGTGACACAGGACAGACACATGTGCCTCCTGTCCCAGTGACACAGGACAGACACATGTGTCTCCTGTCCCAGTGACAGAGGACAGACACATGTGTCTCCTGTCCCAGTGACAGAGACATGTGTCTCCTGTCCCAGTGACACAGGACAGACACATGTGTCTCCTGTCCCAGTGACACAGGACAGACACATGTGTCTCCTGTCCCAGTGACACAGGACAGACACATGTGTCTCCTGTCCCAGTGACACAGGACAGACACATGTGTCTCCTGTCCCAGTGACACAGGACAGACACATGTGTCTCCTGTCCCAGTGACACAGGACAGACACATGTGCCTCCTGTCCCAGTGACACAGGACAGACACATGTGCCTCCTGTCCCAGTGACAGAGGACAGACACATGTGTCTCCTGTCCCAGTGACACAGGACAGACACATGTGTCTCCTGTCCCAGTGACACAGGACAGACACATGTGCCTCCTGTCCCAGTGACACAGGACAGACACATGTGTCTCCTGTCCCAGTGACAGAGGACAGACACATGTGTCTCCTGTCCCAGTGACAGAGACATGTGTCTCCTGTCCCAGTGACACAGGACAGAGACATGTGTCTCCTGTCCCAGTGACACAGGACAGACACATGTGTCTCCTGTCCCAGTGACACAGGACAGACACATGTGTCTCCTGTCCCAGTGACACAGGACAGACACATGTGTCTCCTGTCCCAGTGACACAGGACAGACACATGTGTCCCAGATCAGGGCGGCGGGCTCCCAGGGCTCATCTTCCTCTGCCTCTCAAGAACACTCTTCACCATTAGATGAAGAGTGTTCCTCACTCCTCACTCCTCACTCCTCACTCCTCCTCACTCCTCCTCACCCCTTACTCCTCACTCCTCACTCCTCCTCACCCCTCACTCCTCACTCCTCACTCCTCACTCCTCACTCCTCCTCACCCCTCACTCCTCACTCCTCACTCCTCACTCCTCACTCCTCCTCACCCCTCACTCCTCACTCCTCACTCCTCACCCCTCACTCCTCACTCCTCACCCCTCACCCCTCACTCCTCACTCCTCACTCCTCCTCACTCCTCGTCACCCCTCACTCCTCACTCCTCACTCCTCCTCACCCCTCACTCCTCACTCCTCACTCCTCACTCCTCACTCCTCCTCACCCCTCACTCCTCACTCCTCACTCCTCACTCCTCCTCACTCCTCCTCACCCCTCACTCCTCACTCCTCACTCCTCACCCCTCACTCCTCACTCCTCACCCCTCACCCCTCACTCCTCACTCCTCACTCCTCACTCCTCACTCCTCCTCACCCCTCACTCCTCACCCCTCACTCCTCAGTCCTCACTCCTCACCCCTCACTCCTCACTCCTCACTCCTCACTCCTCACTCCTCACTCCTCACCCCTCACTCCTCACTGCTCACTCCTCACTCCTCACTCCTCACTCCTCACTCCTCACTCCTCACTCCTCACTCCTCACCCCTCACTCCTCACTCCTCACTCCTCACTCCTCACTCCTCACTCCTCACTCCTCACTCCTCCTCACTCCTCCTCACCCCTCACCCCTCACTCCTCCTCACTCCTCCTCACCCCTCACCCCTCACTCCTCCTCACCCCTCACCCCTCACTCCTCCTCACCCCTCACCCCTCACTCCTCCTCACCCCTCACCCCTCACTCCTCACCCCTCCTCACTCCTCCTCACCCCCTCACCCCTCACCCCTCACTCCTCCTCACTCCTCCTCACTCCTCCTCACCCCTCACTCCTCCTCACCCCTCACCCCTCACTCCTCCTCACCCCTCACCCCTCACTCCTCCTCACCCCTCACCCCTCACTCCTCCTCACTCCTCCTCACTCCTCAGGACCGAGGTGGCGGATCATGATGGATCCTAATAAGCAGCAGTGGACAATGACTGTGGACTAAAGTGGATCTGATCTGGATGGTGGATCATGATCTTGCTGACTATGATGCAGCTGGACTGCTTGACAGATCATATTGAAGTGATCCTTCAGAATGTTGCTAAAACCTTTAATCTTGATGTTTTCCTACACGTGGCATCTGTTGACTTGTGTCCGTCCTGGGAGACGGGTCCTCTCATGTGTCTCTGAGGTTTCTACGTATTTTTACCTATCAGAGAGGACCGACATTAGACCTCATCACCAACCTGAGGGCAGAATGATAACATCTGGGATCTAACATTTTATCAACAGACGGACAGACCACCGCTCTACAGTCACGTGATGGAGAGAAGAAGAGGAAGAAGAGGAAGAAGAGGAAGAAGAGGAAGAAGAGGAAGAAGAGGAAGAAGAGGAAGAAGAGGAAGAAGAGTTGATCTTTAAACTTATACATGAGAAAGATCCTCTTCTGTTTTCACCAGCTTCTCTTACTTCTTCTTCATCTATCAAAACTCAGATCGCTGCTTTACCTATTTCCCATCTTCATGCCTTTAAGTTTAATATTTATGTCAAGTCTTTATGCTAAGCTACGATTTACCATTGTTTATGCTAAGCTAAGCTAACTAGGGAGGGATCAGCATCTGGATAAGACGATTTATATAAATAAAATAAATGAAACCAATTTAGTTCAGATTTTACATTGACAAACAGATGTGAAATAATGATAAAGAATAAAGTGTGTTTTGAAAAGAGAAACAATAAAAGGAAATGTATGAATATCTGATGTTTAATCAGTTTCACAGTGAGATAAAGACAACGAGCAGATTCACATGTGATATGACATCATCATACATGTTCACCTGTTAAATCACAGATCTGTTGAGCCTCAGTGCTTTTGATTCTGTGATTGGTTTATTAATCAGATCAGTGGAGTGAGTGTCTGCTCTGAATAAATATGTGTCTGTAGCTCAGTGGAGAAAAGCCTTGATTTGTCCGACTGCTCCTAAACGAACACGCTGAGCGTCCCGTCTCTGCTCCGGTGAAAACACGCTGCCCGACACCCGGCGCAGAACCATACCAGTTTCCTGGTGATCAATGGCTCCTCAGATTTCCTGACAACTGAACGTGCTCACAGAGGGAATCAAGCCGTCGACACGTGTTCCCTTCAGTCCTGCTCCTTCTGAGGAACTTGTCGAAGGAAATTAGCATCTAATGAATAATTGTTGTCAGAATGAAACAAATGTTTATGAGGCGACGTAGCTTTGAAGCACGGACGTTCAGACATTCCTCATAATTAGAGCTCAGTCAGATGCTTTAAAGAACCTTTTGACAATAAATCCTTTATTCATCTGTTTGAAACCCAGAAACGTTAAACATTGATTTACACTGAAAATTCAGCTGTTTTATTAAAAGATGAAGGACGAAGACAGAAAATCGTCATCTTCACAGAGGAAGAATAAAAGTCACTTTCAGTCCACACAAAGGACTCGTTCACACCTGGTTTGTTTCAGAGCTTCAGACTTGTCAGTTCGTTCCTAAACATCAGGTGTGAACGGTTCCTCAGAGCAGGAGTTCTGGGTCTGGATCTGAACCAGGTTCTGTTGGTTTGCAGTGAAAACACTTTGTTGGATAGTTTGGACTTTTGGACCAATCATAGGAAGTAGAGACAGAATTAAACAATAGAAGAAGAAGAATGTTGCTACCATGGCAACCAATGACCATTTACACAGACAGACTACTACCCCCTCTTTAAGGAATCCGAACGGTGACACCTCCATGAAGGAGGAGTTGGTTTGGAGGATAAACTGAGTCTCAGTCTGCTCACACATGATCCTCCAGAGAACTGAGGAGTTCAGGTCTGAAGCAGCTCTAGTGGAAGCAAATATAAGGTGAAAGAAATGCTGCCGAGCACAGAGCCCTGAGGAACACCATGGTTACCTTTGGTACACACAGATGATCATCAGTCATTTTACAAATTGGAATCGATCTGAACATTTTTCTTTAAACCAGTTTAGAGCGGTAACCCTAACCCCATCATCCGAACTGTCGAATGCTGCTCTACGATCTAACAGGACGAGACACAAACCCTCCATCTGAAGGTCATTGGTGACTTTAACCGAGACTCTCTCCGTCCTGTGATTGGCTCTAAACCCTGACTGAAAGTCTACATATTCATTTCCTGTAGAAACTCACACAGCTGATTGGTTACAGCCTTCTCAGAATTTTAGACAGGAAGGGGAGATGGTATTTAGTTAAGTATGTTTTATTACTTGTAGAATTTCTTTCCGTTATTTTGTAGGAATGGGATCTAAGATTCGAGGGGAATCAGACAGAAGCTGTCTCAATAAATAACTTGCTTTGTTTTTGTGATGATGATGTATGAGCATCAACAAAACGTTCCTCTCTGAACGCTGAGTGACATGAACACACACTGTTATGAAGGTTTCATCCAGTACGTCCAATCACAATGAAGAAGTGTATCGGCCAGAGAAGAAGAACATCAGAGGAAGATTTCCCAGCAGGAGTGAAAACTCAAACATGTAGGTCCAACATGTCGTGAACGGACGACTGAGGCGCCGTCCCAAACTCCAGGTGCGTCCGACCCTGACTCCGAGAACGAGTCAACAGCAGCGAGGGGCGAGCGGAGCGCTGCGTCCGCCGGCCTCTCTCACCTGAAACACATCAGGTCAGAGTCATTCAAAAACTCAGCACCATACGAATCCATCACCTCCTGGTGACTGGCTGCAGTAAAGGCATCAACCCCTCCTCCTCCATGTTAGTAGATGGGAAATTGATCAAACCAAAAGATCAAACTATTTGTTAAATAAATGTCAAAGATGTTTCTGTCATTTCAGGTGGTTCCACTCTGACCTGCCTGAGCCTCTGCTGAGGTGAAGACGCCGCTGCAGCTGCTCCAGTAGTGAAGAGCCGTCTTCCCATGATAATCCCTGACGCTGGTTTTAGCATCTGTCGACCAGAAGAGACAACGTTAGGGTGACGCTCTTCAGACTGAAGACGTGTTTCCATGTTCTGCTGTTGGTCACTTATTAGACAATAGTTCAGGAAAATCTGCTCAAGATATATTTATATGAATGAGGGTCGATATGGATGAGTGTGGTCTGGATCAGCGAAAGTACATTTTTATAAATCTCTAAAAGATATCAACATATGAAAATGAAACAGTTTTAACGTAATGCTGTGCTCTCCGACTCACAGCAAATGTCTGACAGTGGTAATGATGGGGGGGGGGCCGGAATCATGGGTTAGGGTTAGGGTTAGTATTGACTCTCTGCAGGTGGATGTATTGACTCACTGCAGGTGGATGTATTGACTCACTGCAGGTGGATGTATTGACTCTCTGCAGGTGGATGTATTGACTCTCTGCAGGTGGATGTATTGACTCTCTGCAGGTGGATGTATTGACTCTCTGCAGGTGGATGTATTGACTCTCTGCAGGTGGATGTATTGACTCTCTGCAGGTGGATGTATTGACTCTCTGCAGGTGGATGTATTGACTCTCTGCAGGTGGATGTATTGACTCACTGCAGGTGGATGTATTGACTCACTGTAGGTGGATGTATTGACTCACTGCAGGTGGATGTATTGACTCACTGCAGGTGGATGTATTGACTCTCTGCAGGTGGATGTATTGACTCACTGCAGGTGGATGTATTGACTCACTGTAGGTGGATGTATTGACTCACTGTAGGTGGATGTATTGACTCACTGCAGGTGGATGTATTGACTCTCTGCAGGTGGATGTATTGACTCTCTGCAGGTGGATGTATTGACTCTCTGCAGGTGGATGTATTGACTCTCTGTAGGTGGATGTATTGACTCACTGCAGGTGGATGTATTGACTCACTGTAGGTGGATGTATTGACTCTCTGCAGGTGGATGTATTGACTCACTGCAGGTGGATGTATTGACTCTCTGCAGGTGGATGTATTGACTCACTGCAGGTGGATGTATTGACTCACTGTAGGTGGATGTATTGACTCTCTGTAGGTGGATGTATTGACTCACTGTAGGTGGATGTATTGACTCTCTGCAGGTGGATGTATTGACTCACTGTAGGTGGATGTATTGACTCTCTGCAGGTGGATGTATTGACTCTCTGCAGGTGGATGTATTGACTCACTGCAGGTGGATGTATTGACTCACTGCAGGTGGATGTATTGACTCACTGCAGGTGGATGTATTGACTCACTGCAGGTGGATGTATTGACTCTCTGCAGGTGGATGTATTGACTCTCTGCAGGTGGATGTATTGACTCACTGCAGGTGGATGTATTGACTCTCTGCAGGTGGATGTATTGACTCTCTGCAGGTGGATGTATTGACTCTCTGCAGGTGGATGTATTGACTCACTGTAGGTGTTGACGAGGGCGTGGACGACCTGCCGGTGGGCGTGGATGGCGGCGAGGTGCAGCGCTGTGTAACCCCTGTAAATAAATGTGATTAATTAACTCCTTTCAAAGAGATTTCGTTTGAGTTCAGTTTTCAGTGACAGAACAGACTCTCACGTCTGTGTCTGCAGCTTAATGACAGACAGCTGATGAACAGGTCTGTAGTTTAAAGAACATCTTCATCGTGACTTTAAAGGTCGTCTACATCCTGCCACAGGTCGTTTACAGGTCGTATACAGGTCGTCTACAGGTCGTATACAGGTCGTCTACAGGTCGTCTACAGGTCGTCTACATGTTGTCTACAGGTCGTCTACAGGTCGTCTACTGGTCGTCTACAGGTCGTCTACAGGTCGTCTACATGTTGTCTACAGGTCGTCTACAGGTCAGTCTACAGGTCGTCTACAGGTCGTCTTCATGTTGTCTACAGGTCGTCTACAGGTCGTCTACATGTTGTCTACAGGTCGTCTGCAGGTTGTCTACATGTTGTCTACAGGTCGTCTACAGGTCGTCTACATGTTGTCTACAGGTCGTCTACAGGTCGTCTACAGGTCGTCTACATGTTGTCTACAGGTCATCTACAGGTCGTCTACAGGTCGTCTACAGGTCGTCTACATGTTGTCTACAGGTCGTCTACAGGTCGTCTACAGGTCGTCTACAGGTCGTCTACAGGTCGTCTACAGGTCGTCTACATGTTGTCTACAGGTCGTCTACAGGTCGTCTACAGGTCGTCTACATGTTGTCTACAGGTCGTCTACATGTTGTCTACATGTTGTCTACAGGTCGTCTACAGGTCGTCTCAGGTCGTCTACATGTTGTCTACAGGTCGTCTACAGGTCGTCTACTGGTCGTCTACAGGTCGTCTCATGTGTCTACAGGTCGTCTACAGGTCGTCTGCAGGTCGTCTGCAGGTCGTCCGCAGGTCGTCCGCAGGTCGTCCGCAGGTCGTCCGCAGGTCGTCCGCAGGTCGTCCGCAGGTCGTCTACATGTTGTCTACAGGTCGTCTACAGGTCGTCTACAGGTCGTCTACAGGTCGTCTACAGGTCGTCTACAGGTCGTCTACATGTTGTCTACAGGTCGTCTACAAGTCGTCTACAGGTCGTCTACAGGTCGTCTACAGGTCGTCTACAGGTCGTCCGCAGGTCGTCTACATGTTGTCTACAGGTCGTCTACAGGTCGTCCTGAACTTACCCCCTTCACAGGGACACATGTGAGCAGAGGGGAGAGAGGGTGAGGACAGTGAGGGTCAGAGGTCAGAGGTCACAGACCTGAAACACTGACTCTTTAACTCTTTAACTCTCTTTAACTCTTTAACTCTTTAACTCTTTAACTCTACTCTTTAACTCTTTAACTCTTAACACTCACATGCTGAAGTCACGACGAGAAACAAACAAGGAAAAAGACGAGAAACAGAAAAACAGTTAGACACAAACAAAAGATTCTCAATTAAAAGCATTATATTTATATAGATAATTATATTTAATCAAGCTGGGTTAGGAGAACCTGTGTTTTCATTGTTTCATTTTGGTAATAAAATAAGAATGTTCTGATTTCAGTGAGGTGGCTGACCTGTGTTAAAGTGATCGTATGGATTACTGATATTCGATTGGCTGACGCTCTTGTTATCAGAGCCATTAACTCCTAAATGATTCCTGACTAAACGTTCATTTTCTTATTAAGTAGGCAATTATTGATTCTTATGTTTTGCTTTGCTCAGCTGGAGCTTAACTATGATCTAATTATCGTTATGAACATTATGTGAACACATTTTAACCCTACAGCCAAAACGTCCCCATAAAGACGTCTGTACAAGAACACACAGACCACTCACTGATCGGGCGTTGACGTCGGCTCCGGAGCGAAGCATCAAGTCCACGACCTCCAGACGACCCTGCTTCGCCCCCCAGTGGAGAGCCGTCTGAAACACACACACACACACACACACACACACACACACACACACAGAGCGCACTATAACATGGACGACATGAGGGCTCCAGTCGAAACCAGTGGCCCCCTGGTGGCTGGCTGCAGTACATGTCATTAACTCTTCCTCCTCCATGTTAGCAGATGGGACATAACGTTCTAAATGGAGCCAAAAACCACCAAGACACAAACACAAACACAGAGAGAACATTGAATGAACTTACAAACTGGACGAGTTCCGAGGAGCGAGAAACAAACAGAAGACGACAGAAACGTGAGACACACACACACACCAGTCACAATGTCCACTCACACTAACACACCTGCAAATAACATCAGGTCATGTGGTGTAAACAGGAAGTAGATTGATACTGGAGGAGCAGTGGTGATGAATAGTGAGAGCAGACATTTCATTTCGTTGAAAACTGTCGACGACCACGAGCCACAAACGTGTGACACGTTTTCACACATGACGGACACATGTCTGTCTCAGCAGGAGGGAGAACCAGCAGAACTAGCGCAGGATGTGTGAAAGCAGCAGGACGAAGAACACACGTTACACCTGAAGTGAAGCATGAACAGAAGATAACGAGTGAGGAGCGGAGCGAGGGTCAAACCACTGATGGCAGCGAAGGGGGGACGCAACAGGCGGGGAGGTGGGGGGGGTGAGGGGGGGGAGGGAGGGAGGGGGAGGGGTGAAGGGGGTGGGGAGGGGGTGGGAGGAGGAGGAGGAGGCGCAGGAGGTAATGGCAGCAGATAGTGATGAGAACACATCATGAGAATATATTTTTAAATTTAGGAACTCAACCGAACAGCTAACATAGCACATGAATATTGTGGTACACTGTGTGGTTGATGACTCACCCCCTTCATGTGCGATGAGGTCACACAGGACGTCACCAGGAGGAGGAGCCAACAGAGGAGGAACATGTGAACACGGCAACAACATCAAAACACACGTGTGGAAACTGTGACATCATGAAAACATCTAAAATTCTGTTCACATCACTTCCTGATTCTCATACATGTTATGATTTGCTAAAAGCAGCTGCTGCATATTCATTGGTTGATTTCAGGCACTCTATGACCTCACTGTTGTCACCCTGAGGTCAAAGGTCACAGTGACCTCAAACTGCTCTGTTTGGTGAAGTCAAACAAACACAAGGAGGCGATGGTTTTAAACAGGAAGCTGTTACTTTAGGTGTAAAGTCTTATTATTAACTGTCCTGTTATGGTTTATCTGCCCCATTGCCTGATGGGATATCTCTTCGTCATCTTCATCATCTTCAGCGTCTGTCTGCAGCTTCAGATTTAAACTAATAGGATGGATACAGCAGATCACTGACTTGTTTACTGCTCTGCACGGAGCTGATGAAGACGAGGAGGCAGATCTCCGGCTTCATCGCGATGACGGACTCGTTGTTACTTCTGTGTAAGAACTTTTCACTTGTCGATGTTTGTAACTAACTGGGTTAGGGTTAGATCATCGTGAAGAGATGAAGATCTACTCACTGTGATGAAGTCCTGACGAGAGCAGAGAAGAAGAACAAGTTTCATTCAGCATTTAAATCATGGGTAAGTTCCTCCTCTCTGATTGGCTGACAGCTCTGATTGATTACAGGAGCAATCGATTGGTTCCTCTGTGTCAGTTGTTGTGAACGTTGTGTTACTGTAGTTTCCTGTGTGATGAAGACGCTCTGTGTCGTTACCTTCTTCACCACGAGGCCGGGCTCCTGAGCGAGCAGCTGCTGCTGAGCCGCCGTGTTCCCCAGAGCCGAGCTCCTCAACCAGGCCTTCTCCAGAGGGTCCAGCTGCACCCTGTGGAACAGAGACTGGAGAACCGGGGGAGCCGTTACTGCACAGAACACATTGACATTACATTTCATTTAGCTGATGCTTTTATCCACAGCAACGTACAATGAGTTCATCAACCAAGAGGGAACCAACCCACAACAGCCAGACAAAAGTCGAAAACAATCCAACAAAGTGTTTCCACACTGGAACAGAACCTGGTTCAGTTTGATCCAGACCAAGAACACCTCCTCTGCCCTGAGGAACCGTTCACACCTGATGTTCAGAGCTTCAGACTGAGGTGAAGACTCTGAAGCTCTGAACATCAGGTGTGAACGAGTGAAACAAACCAGCAGCGTTTCCAAAAGTCTCTGATTCAGAGAATGAATTAGTGTGGACGCCAGGTGTAACCATAGCAACAGTAAAGATTGTTAGTTTTTTACTGAAACATGTTAGCATGGGTGGAGCTTGAGGTCTGTGTGTGTGTGTGTGTGAATGTGTGTGTGTGTGTGTTTGTGTGTGTGTGAGAGAGGGAGGCTTTTAACAAACAGTGAGTATAACAGAATAAACACACACAGATTAGTGTGTAGTGTGTACTTACTGTGACGGAGGAGGCTGTCACACTCCTGGTGTCGTCGTCTTCACTCTGCAACACAAACAAATTATAATTATCCACATTGCTGCTGAACCTGCAGCTGTTTCAAAGTAATAGAGTACATTACAAGTTGGGTCAATTTTAACCATCAGGGAACCACCTCCCCATGAACAGCACAGATACATGTTCTAGTCCCGAAACCCCAGAACCACCTGTAGAACCAGATCTACATCTGGACCTCTTTTCTTCAGTTGATCTTCTGACCTGACGTCACTCGTTTCATCCTCTGAACCAACCACTTGTCTTCTACACTCTGTCCCAACTGGACGGTTTAAGGAAGTTCTCCAACTATTGACAGTTTCATATTGAATCAGATTAATGTCTTTGTTGACCGGCTGCGTTCCACAAGCTTTTAAAGTAGCTGTAACTAAACCTGTGTTTAAAAGCCCACTCATGATCCAGAGGCTTCAGCTGATTGGACTCACATCAAACCTTCATGTCTAGAATCCAGAAGAAGCTGTTGCTAAGCAGCTGTTGCTAAGCAGCTGTTATTAATTGAGGCAGAAATGATCTGTTGGAAACCTTCAGTCAGGATCTAGAATCATCACAGAAACAGCTGTTAACAGTTACTAACGAGCTTCTCATGTCCTCAGGTGATGGACGTGTCTCTGTCCTGGTCCTGTTGGATCTTAGTTCAGCATCTGACCCCACAGATCATAGGACTCTGTTACAGAGACTGGGACCACATGTCGGGACCAGAGGAACATTAGACTGGACTAGACCCTAACCCTAACACTGACTCCTCACTGCACACACAGGTCAGTCATGGAGTTCCACAGGGTTCTGTCCCAGGACCGATGTTCTTCACCTTATATCTGCTCCCTTTAGGTGACATCATCAGAAAGCCCCTCGTACACGTCCACTGTTACGCAGACGACACCCAGCTGTACATACATGAAGCTGATGAATCTAATCACTGAGTCCAACTTCAGAAACGTCTCGAGGACATCCATCTAAGATGTTCTCAAACCCTGATGACTGAAACGTTGTTGAGGTTTGATAATTTCTTATAATTACATACAATTTGAATAAACAAAATAAACAAACATTTACATAAATATTGATTTAAATGTTCATGTTTTCGTTTGTTCTTTCAAATCAAACTTTGTCAAATAAACAAACACCTGAAAGTTCCCGAAATGTTCCTGACGTGTCCTAGAGGAGATAAAGTGTCAGATTGAGTCCATGAGAGGAACCAGCAGGACAATGTGTGGAAGCTTCTCAGTGAGCGAGTGGACGTGTTGATGAGGTTTCTAACACGTGACGTGAAACTGAAGAACACAAACATCTCAGGATGAAGAAGAGGAGCAGGACACGT
This sequence comes from Pseudopleuronectes americanus, assembly GCA_038501795.1. NCBI lineage: Eukaryota > Metazoa > Chordata > Actinopteri > Pleuronectiformes > Pleuronectidae > Pseudopleuronectes > Pseudopleuronectes americanus. Next base: position 250,208 of record JBAMIH010000033.1, on the reverse strand, counting down.
AGAAGATGAAGACGTCAACTTGGAAACACGAGGAGGTTCCAGATCTTCTGGTGATGGAGCCAACCCCGGTGTGGAGGAGCTGTAAACAACAACACTGATCTTTCCACAACAGAGTTTATACGTCATGTCCGGCCTTTCTACAGGCTCCGCCTCCAGCTGCTCTACAGGCTCCGCCTCCTGCTGCTCTACAGCTGATTCTGAGTTTTTCTCAGAGTGTCTCATGTTTGAAAGTGGATAAAATAACCTAAAATAACAACGTGCAATATAATCAACTTAGAGTTGTTGTATAATTGTTGCAGTGTGATTCCTTGCAGACACACAGTGAACCTCCCTGAAGGAGGAGGAAGGGGTAAAATCGAACACACTTCAGAGAGGACCAGGCAGCTTTCATCTTGATTCACTGTCTTTGTTCGAGCAGCAGATTGGAGAGGTCTCCTCTTAACGTGTTAATGAGCATCAGCCCATTGTGGGATTATTCTTTCATTCTCTCCATCGGATACATGAAGGAATCTCTCTCATGTCTCCTCTTCCTCTCTTCAGCTGTTTCTGTGTTTTCTCTTTAAACTGGAGAAGCTCAGTTGAGTCACATTCGGATGTCTGAGGACTGAGAGGACTTTAAACCTCCTGACGAGGAGCTCTTTATCATTTTATATCACATCATAAGAAATAAAGGTTCAGTTAGTTCACACCTTTCTGTGAGAGGGAGGAGGAGCAGGAGGAGGGGGAGGAGGGGGAGGAAGAGGAGGAGGGGGAGCATGTCGTTCTTTATGATACAGACTGCATGTGAGCAGGTGGGGGGGGCAAGACATCCCCCTTCATGGACCAATCGGGCACAGGCTCCACCCATTTGAACACACCATAAATCGTCTGATCTAAAGAATATAAAAACATGAAGGTTTTCAGCGCTGATGTGAGACAGGACGGACGTGTCTCACTCACCTTCCTGGTCGTCTCGCTGCCCAGAGACACGGAGTCGCTGCGGAGCGACAGGAGGTCGCAGCAGGTCATGTCTCCTCCGTCGCTGCTGGAGCTCAGATCGGTGGACAGGTTCTCAGGGGCCCCCTGGTGGGCAGGTCTCTCCGCTCTGTGAGGCTCTGATGGCGTCGGACTCACCCGGGTCCCAACCCCCGTCCCTGGAGCTGGACACTGGGAAATGCACAGGAAACACATGGGTCGGCACTGCAACGGAATATTATTTTCATCTATATTCATCAATACTAATGATGTATTAATATTAAGGACTTATATTCAAATGTGTTTTAATTCAAAGTAAAAGCAAGAGATTTGTCATCTGCCTCCTGTCAGCTGCTTTCACCCGGGGGGGGAGTGAGTTTGTGAAGCAGCAGCAGGTTGTTGGGTCTGACTCGTTCACACCAACAGGAACATGTTGGGAACACCCAGGCGAGGGGCGGAGCCTGGGTAGAGGGGCGGAGCCTGTAGAGCAGCAGGAGGTGGAAAGATCAGTGTTGTTGTTTCCAGCTTCTCCACACCGGGGTCGGCCCTCATCACCAGAAGATCTGGAATCTCCTCGTGTTTCCAAGTGGACGTCTTCGTCTTCTACGTGTCCTGCTCCTCTTCTTCATCCTGAGATGTTTGTGTTCTTCAGTTTCACGTCACGTGTTAGAAACCTCATCAACGTGTCCACTCGCTCACTGAGAAGCTTCCACACATTGTCCTGCTGGTTCCTCACATGGACTCACCCTGACACCCCTGTTCCCACGTGCAGAACCTCCAGAACATCAGGAACATATGTGAGGTTCAGTTCAAGTCTGAAAACATCTTCAGAGACTCTAAGTACAAACGATCAGTCTGAGCATGAATTTATTTTCACATGTGAGTTTGATGAAGCTGGACGTCTCTGATGTTTTCGTTGTTGGGACATGAACGTCCAGCTCTCGACTCCAGTCTGCACTTGTGTCCCTCACACAGCAGCATTAGCATATAACAGAGTGTTTACACTACACAAAATGTCCGTCTGCCTGAAAGCGGCGTTCATCTTCACTCGCCGCTCGGAGCGAGACAATGAGCTGCCTCGGCCTGTTGAGAACAATTAGGCCTCAGGCGGCCTCAGACTTCAGCTGCAGCAGTTTAACATCTAACAGAGACACAGTTGTTCTTTAACTGTTCAGGACGGGCTTCCCAGGAGAGCTAATTACTGCCACACACACACACACACACACACACACACACACACACACACACACGACAGAGTTATACAGGTTCCTGGTTCTGACTGAATCTTCACACAGAGCGTCACGTGTTCAGAGAAGCGTGTTGTTTCAGTGTGAAACCCACTGTGTACAAACTATGAGACACACACATCGATAGTGTTTAAAAGACGTTCTGATGAAGACGAGTGTGAGGAGACGTTCTGATGAAGACGAGCGTGAGGAGACGTTCTGATGAAGACGAGCTTGAGGAGACGTTCTGATGAAGACGAGCGTGAGGAGACGTTCTGATGAAGACGAGCGTGAGGAGACGTTCTGATGAAGACGAGCGTGAGGAGACGTTCTGATGAAGACGAGCGTGAGGAGACGTTCTGATGAAGACGAGCGTGAGGAGACGTTCTGATGAAGACGAGCGTGAGGAGACGTTCTGATGAAGACGAGCGTGAGGAGACGTTCTGATGAAGACGAGCGTGAGGAGACGTTCTGATGAAGACGAGCTTGAGGAGACGTTCTGATGAAGACGAGCTTGAGGAGACGTTCTGATGAAGACGAGCTTGAGGAGACGTTCTGATGAAGACGAGCGTGAGGAGACGTTCTGATGAAGACGAGCGTGAGGAGACGTTCTGATGAAGACGAGCGTGAGGAGACGTTCTGATGAAGACGAGCGTGAGGAGACGTTCTGATGAAGACGAGCGTGAGGAGACGTTCTGATGAAGACGAGCGTGAGGAGACGTTCTGATGAAGACGAGCTTGAGGAGACGTTCTGATGAAGACGAGCGTGAGGAGACGTTCTGATGAAGACGAGCTTGAGGAGACGTTCTGATGAAGACGAGCTTGAGGAGACGTTCTGATGAAGACGAGCGTGAGGAGACGTTCTGATGAAGACGAGCTTGAGGAGACGTTCTGATGAAGACGAGCGTGAGGAGACGTTCTGATGAAGACGAGCTTGAGGAGACGTTCTGATGAAGACGAGCTTGAGGAGACGTTCTGATGAAGACGAGCGTGAGGAGACGTTCTGATGAAGACGAGCTTGAGGAGACGTTCTGATGAAGACGAGCGTGAGGAGACGTTCTGATGAAGACGAGCTTGAGGAGACGTTCTGATGAAGACGAGCTTGAGGAGACGTTCTGATGAAGACGAGCTTGAGGAGACGTTCTGATGAAGACGAGCGTGAGGAGACGTTCTGATGAAGACGAGCGTGAGGAGACGTTCTGATGAAGACGAGCGTGAGGAGACGTTCTGATGAAGACGAGCGTGAGGAGACGTTCTGATGAAGACGAGCGTGAGGAGACGTTCTGATGAAGACGAGCGTGAGGAGACGTTCTGATGAAGACGAGCGTGAGGAGACGTTCTGATGAAGACGAGCTTGAGGAGACGTTCTGATGAAGACGAGCTTGAGGAGACGTTCTGATGAAGACGAGCTTGAGGAGACGTTCTGATGATGCTCCTCGATGTGGCAGCAGATCTGATTTCATCAACTCAGAGGTTTGACGATGAAGATGAAGAGGAGAAGCTGTCACAGCGTCTGAACCTGATCACACAGCTTTTAAACAAAGAACATGAATAAACATGAAACCCTCATCTTCACTTCCCATAATGCACTGCTCTGACCTCCTCTGCCTGAGTGACAACCAGCGCCGGGACACTGCCACATGACTCCCCGGCTCCGTCCTGATTGGCTGCTGCAGGTGTCAGGTCAGGGAGTGAGTGATGGACGACTCGATGCTCGCCGTCCTGACCTGAAGCTTCATGTAAACAGTTAGACCTTCTGATTCAAAACTCTAGAGGGTGCCACTTGTGATACGACTCAACGTGGGAGGGTTCCTGTAGAGGCCACCACAGAGCTCAGAGTAGAATACAAAGTGGATCGCCCCCTGGTGGTTGACTGCAGTACAGAAACAAAGGCTTTTATCATTTCAGTTTAAACAACAGTTACTTCTCACCTCTGTTAGGATCTGATCCAGACCAATCCCGGAGGACGACTGGACTCAGGTCTGACTCACTTAAATGTCCTCCACCCTCTGGACCATCGTGGACATCAGGTGAATCAGGACAACGTTCTGTGTGACCTTTGACCTCCAGATCACAGAGAGGATTCAGTTGCTCCTGGAGCTTGGTCAGACCCTCATGGTTCTGGTTTGGTTGATCCTGGGACACCAGGTCCGGTCCTGGATTTGAATCCTCCTCGTCTTGTGTCACATCAGAGCGCAGGAGGTCAAAGTTCACTGGAGACTGGAAATCTTCCTCCATTGTCCAGAGAGTCTTCGACTGTCGACGAGAGTTCGACTCTGGAATGAAAATGAGATTAAAAATAAAAAAGTTCAGTCGACACCTGAGAGTCTGAAGCTTCACGTCTTTGATCCATGTTTCCTTTCATCTGTTACTTTTGGTTCACATTGTAATTTAGAGACTAAAGAGTTTTGTCTGTATCCTGTGGTCATCACCTACGTGGGCGGAGTCTACCTATACTTGACTCTGATTGGTTTGTAGATGCCGTCTGACGTGGGCGTGTTGTCAGTTGGGGGGGAAGTAGGCTTCATCTGGTTTCCATGGTGACATCATGATGGTATTATTTCCAGCATCAGCACCTTCAGGCAGTACTCCAGTACTCCACAGTACTCCACAGTACTCCACAGTACTCCACAATACTCAATACTTTTTTGAGGCGGGCCAATTTAAAATGGATGGCGGGCCGCAGATGGCCCGCAGGCCGTAGTTTGGACACCCCTGATGTATGGAGACTTCTAGCCTTTATATATATATCTATATATCTATGGAGACTTCTAGACTTTATATATATCTCTATGGTTTTCACTCTGGAACCGAACCAGGTTCAGTTTGATCCAGACCCAGAACTCCTCTTCTGCTCTGAGGAACCTTCACACCTGTTCATCCATCAAAGGGAATCTAAATAAATGGGGACTATATCAGGAGCCAGTTGATAAACAGTAGGTGGCGCTAAGTCTCCAGTCAGGTGTCAGTGCACCACTGCAGCAGAGACGTCATTAAAAGGGTCAAAGGTCAAAAGAAGGAAAACCACAATGACAGAATCTGAATGCCATCTCCTCATTGGTCGACATGTTTCCCTGCTCCTGGAACTTTGATCACGATTGTTAACGTGTGCTCAGTCTCTTCATCTTCAACATCCCAGAGGTGGTAATTACGTTTGAGCTCAGATAACAGGAGCTGCTGCTCACACTCACAACAACTGATAAGCAGCGTGTTAATGGATCTGAACATGGCCGCGGGCGCAGATCAGTTATGAGGGAAAACAAACAAGTTCTTCTTTCATCTGAAAATCTGTGGAGTGAGGACCGAGGAGAATATGGCGGGAAACACACTGCGGATTTCCCTCAATATTCCCCTTGTACATTCAGATGTGATAAAACAACCCAGTGTCATTTCAGGGGCTCAGAGCAGGGATGGAGGATCCGAGCAGGGATGGAGGATCTGAGCAGGGATGGAGGATCCGAGCAGGGATGGAGGATCAGAGCAGGGATGGAGGATCAGAGCAGGGATGGAGGATCAGAGCTGGAGGATCAGAGCTGGGATGGAGGATCCGAGCAGGGATGGAGGATCTGAGCAGGGATGGAGGTTCAGAGCAGGGATGGAGGATCTGAGCAGGGATGGAGGATCTGAGCAGGGATGGAGGATCAGAGCAGGGATGGAGGATCAGAGCAGGGATGGAGGATCAGAGCTGGAGGATCAGAGCTGGGATGGAGGATCAGAGCAGGGATGGAGGATCAGAGCTGGAGGATCAGAGCTGGGATGGAGGATCTGAGCAGGGATGGAGGATCTGAGCAGGGATGGAGGTTCAGAGCAGGGATGGAGGATCCGAGCAGGGATGGAGGATCAGAGCAGGGATGGAGGATCAGAGCAGGGATGGAGGTTCAGAGCAGGGAGGAGGATCAGAGCTGGGATGGAGGATCCGAGTTGGGATGGAGGTTCAGAGCTGGGATGGAGGATCAGAGCAGGGATGGAGGATCTGAGCAGGGATGGAGGATCTGAGCAGGGATGGAGGATCCGAGCAGGGATGGAGGATCAGAGCAGGGATGGAGGATCAGAGCAGGGATGGAGGTTCAGAGCAGGGAGGAGGATCAGAGCAGGGATGGAGGATCCGAGTTGGGATGGAGGATCAGAGCTGGGATGGAGGATCAGAGCAGGGATGGAGGTTCAGAGCAGTGGTTTTATATCATGGCAAATATGATTATTGCTGTTTTAAATTATCATAAAGAGTTTTTTTTAAATGGTTTTCTGAAGTTTTTTTATTTCAAATATAATTAAGTAAAGATTTCACACATAAGCAACAAATGAAACTAACCAGTGTTTTGATCGCTCAGACGAGCAGATCGGATTCTGCTCTTACCTGGAGACCTGGAGATATGGAGACCTGGAGACCTGGAGACCTGGAGACCTGGAGACCTGGAGACCTGGAGACCTGGAGACTGGATGGAGACCTGGAGACCTGGAGACCTGGAGATCTGGAGACCTGGAGACCTGGAGACCTGGAGACCTGGAGACCTGGAGACCTGGCGATATGGAAAAAACCATCGACTGCTTCGGCCAGAGCAGACGATGAGAGGTTGAGTCCAGGGAGCAGAGGGCGACGCCCCCTTCCCTGAGTCCTGCTGAGGAGCCTCCAGTCACAACCTGTTATTTTTAACACACTAATCAGATTAAACACTGAGCTCACACACCTCAGCAGCTGATTGGACGAGGTCACAGCTCGTCATGTGACTCAGGTGAGAACCAATCAGACTGAAACTCTCACTTCAGCTTTTCACAAGCTCCTCTGCTGTGGAATCATCTCAGCTTCAGTTCGGAAAGCAGACTCCATCTGTGCCTTTAAGAGTAGAAACCTTCCTTTATGATAAAGCCTATAGTTAGAGCCGGTCCAGGTTTGTCTCAGACCTGGTCTTAGTTCTGCTGCTATAGGTCTAGAAGGTCGGGGGTCACATGACACACGGAGCTTCTCTTCCCAGCTTCTCCTTCCTCTTCTCCATCCTGATCTCATCAAAGATATTAATATCTCATCACTACATGTTACTGACTTGACTTCTTCCCCGGAGTCCCTCTGCCTCATCGTCCACAGATCCACATCGTGGATTATGAAGCTGGATCGAGAATCAGAGATCGTGATCGTACTGATGGATCCTGTATCATGTTGGCATCTGATTGTGGTGGTGGACCAGGATCGAGGAGGCATCTGATGGTGGATCCTGACCGTGGAGATGATCACATCAAGACAGCTTGATATGGGACACGTCTCCTCAGAGACTTTTACACTAATCAGGTCATTGATCTTCAGTTCTGCTACAAAGTGTTGATTCTAATCAAAGCTGTGAATCCTTTGATCTCTGTGATGTCCTCTGTTAACGGGACATCTGTGGACTAGTGTCCGTCCTGGGAGACGCGTCCTCACATGTGTCTCTGAGGTTTCTACCTTCTCCACCTGGTGAAGGTTTCAGGAGTTTGACTCTTGTTGAAGAACAGAGGACGTCTCACCTGGTTAAAGACCATGAGACAAACTGGGACCTGAGAATATGAAACTATACTAATATTGATTTAATATAGATGATAACCTGGAGAACTGATGATGTGGAGTTACTGTTCGCTCCTCCTCCTCCTTGTCTTCTCCCCTCTCCCTCATCCTCCTCTTTTCCTCCTCCTCTCTCCCTCCTCTTCTCCTCCTCCTCCTCCCCCTCTCTTCTCTCTCTCTCTCTCTCTCTCTCTTTCTCTCTCTCTCTGTCTCTCTGTCTCTCTCTCTCTCTCTCTCCCTCCTCTTCTCCTCCTCCTCCTTGTCTTCTCCCCTCTCCCTCATCCTCCTCTTTTCCTCCTCCTCTCTCCCTCCTCTTCTCCTCCTCCTCCTCCTCCCCCTCTCTTCTCTCTCTCTCTCTCTCTCTCTCTCTCTCTCTCTCTCTCTCTCTCTCTCTCTGTCTCTCTGTCTCTCTCTCTCTCTGTTCTCCTCTGCTATTAAAACTTTCTCTTTTCCTCCTCTATACTCTTCCCCTCCTTGTCTATTCCTAACTTCCTCTCCTCCTCCTCCTCATCTCTCTCTCCCCCTCCCTCCTCCTCTCCTCCTCTCTCCCTCCTCCTCCTCCCCCCTCTCTCTCTCTCTCTCTCTCTCTCTCTCTCTCTCTCTCTCTCTCTCTCTCTCTCTCTCTCTCTGTTCTCCTCTGCTATTAAAACTTTCTCTTTTCCTCCTCTATACTCTTCCCCTCCTTGTCTATTCCTAACTTCCTCTCCTCCTCCTCCTCATCTCTCTCTCTCTCTCCCCCTCCCTCCTCCTCTCCTCCTCCTCTCCTCCTCCTCTCCTTACCGGTGGTTCAGTGTGCGTGTGCTCGGTGGTCATGTCGTACCCTCGGGCTTTTCTCCTCCAGCCCTCCGTGTCCGTGTCTCTTCCTCCGGCTCCGTCCTTCAGCTCCGGCCTCCTCTTGGCCCCGAGGACCGAGGATCTGACTCGCTCCTCTTCGGGCTCCGCCTTCGCTCCGTACCCGGGATCAGCGACTTCTCCCGGCTTCAACCTGCGCCTCCGGTACGGGTGGAGGAAGAGGAGCAGGAGCCGGAGGAAGAGGAGCCGGAGGAGGAGGAGAGGCGCGGGCCGCCGAGACCCTCAGCGGCTTCATGGTGAGTGATAGTTTATAAGTTCAGAGTATGAGTGATGATAACAATAATAATAATTTTAATAATAATAATTAATAATAATAATAATAATAATAATAATAATAATAAAATAATAACCCTAACCCTAATGAAAATAATATTGATGGAAACAATATAATAATCCCTGTGTGTGTGTCTGTATGTGTGCGTGTGTTTGTGTCTGATAAAGCGGTTTTAATTACAGCTGCTTTAAATTGTTCTTCACAGAAACATTAATAATAATAATAATAATAATTTTAAAAACCTTTTATACTTTATAAATATTATACACACACACACAATTAAATAACATTATCCAGAGTTTATCCAAATATAATGAAGTGTGTGTGTGTGTGTGTAAATTAATCTGTGATTTTGAAGTTTTATTTAACTGCAATAAGAGAAAACGTCTTAGATCCTGAATTAAATTACAACTAAAAAACATAATAAAAAGATTTACCACTATTTCTTATGGAAAATTTATACAATATCTCTTATGTACAAACTGTTTTTCTATCTAATCATCCTGATCCATTTTATATTTTATTCTCTACTTCATTCTGAGCTGCTGCTGTAACAACTGTGTGGATCAATACATTTTATCTTATCTTATTAAATCGAAAAAAAACTAATTTAAAGGTAAAACTAAATCAAAATGAATTTAAAAGAAATAAAATGAGGAAAGTCACAAAGTATGATCATTATAAAATCTTTTAATTGTCATGACAACGCCCCCCTCTGTTCTTTCTTAGAGTCCAGGGTTCGACCCCTCCTCAGGGACCCCCCCCTCCTTAGACTACCTCCCGTTCGGGGCCCTGGGGCCCTTCCCGTACTGTGACCCCGCCTACAGGAAGAACGCCACGCGGGACGCCACAGCCACGCTGAAGGCCTGGCTGAACGAGCACAGGAAGAACCCGTACCCCACCAAGGGCGAGAAGATCATGCTGGCCATCATCACCAAGATGACCCTGACGCAGGTGTCCACCTGGTTCGCCAACGCCCGGCGGCGGCTGAAGAAGGAGAACAAGATGACGTGGACGTCACGGAGCCGGAGCGAGGACGAGGAGGAGGAGGACAACATCGAGCTGGAGCGGAACGATGAAGACGAGGACACGCAGAAGGCGAAGAGCGAGGCAGGTGAGAGAGAGAGAACTGAGTGTGTGTGTCTGTGTGTATAATCTCTGACTTACTCCCCTGTTGTGTTGTTGTGTAGCTAGGGGCCGTCCCTCCTCGGTTCTGGACTCCACTGATCTGATGATCAGAGACGGAAGAAGCAGTGGCGTTGATCTGGACTTTAACGAGTCGGGGGACAGGAGCCCCCACACCCCCGGGCCCCCCCACTCAGTGACGCCTCCTCACAACTCACCACTAGGGCCCAGAGACTCCTTCGCCACCAGCCAGGGGCCCGACCCGGCCCCTAAACCCAAACTGTGGTCGCTGGCTGAGATCGCCACGTCGTCGCACAAAACAAAAGGATCTAATGAGTCGTCTGAGAGCGGGGGGGGTGGCCCCGCGCCACAGCCCCTGTACCCCCACAGCCCCTCCCTGCCCCAACACCTCTACTACACCTCCCCCTTCATCCCAGCGTACTCTCACTATGGCCCCCTGGGGCCCCTGCACAGACGGTAAACTGCAGTCAGCTGCACAAACTCAGGAGGGCCCCACCAGCATGTAGGGGCCACGTTCTGCACAGAGCCTGAACTGTTGCATTGTGGGATTGTTCACTGGTTTCATTAAAGTCTGATTCATACTCGACTGATCAGCTGATTCAACACAAACAGGATTCAAATCCTCAGATCAGTCAATCATTTGTATTTGTTTCCAGTTTCATTTTTTTTTACTCCTGAGTTGGTTTTAAATTTCAAGGATTGAAACATCTTCTGATTTATGGATCAGTGATGTTTCATCTGTCAAATTATTTGATCAGTTTATTAATCACCAGAATAAAAACAGAGTTTTCACCTGTTGTATCATCAACTTTAATCAATCAATCCAGTTTGATTTGTATAGTCCATATTCACAAATGTAGGGATGGAGAAGAGGAGAGAGGAAGGAGAAGCTCCCGTGTGTCATGTGTCATAAACTCCCTTTGAGTCTTAGGGCTCATCTGAGGTTTTTACCTTGTAATCAATGACACAATGATACAGGCTGAACTGAGCACACTGAGGCTCAAGGTGAATGTGACTGGTTTGTAGAACGATGAAAACCAGTTGGCCCACTCAGTAGATCAGACATCAACACCTCTAGGCCTGTTTAGACTAAACACTTCCTATTCTAGAACATAGAACACACTGTCTTCAGAGACAGTGGTGTCTCAGAGACAGTGTGTCCTCAGAGACAGTGTGTGTCTTCAGAGACAGTGTGTGTCAGTGTGTGTCCTCAGAAACAGTGTGTGTCTTCAGAGACAGTGTGTGTCCTCAGAGACAGTGTGTGTCTCAGAGACAGTGTGTGTCCTCAGAGACAGTGTGTGTCTTCAGAGACAGTGTGTGTCAGTGTGTGTCTTCAGAGACAGTGTGTGTCAGTGTGTGTCTCAGAGACAGTGTGTGTGTGTCCTCAGAGACAGTGTGTGTCTTCAGAGACAGTGTGTGTCTTCAGAGACAGTGTGTGTCAGTGTGTGTCTTCAGAGACAGTGTGTGTCAGTGTGTGTCTTCAGAGACAGTGTGTGTCAGTGTGTGTCCTCAGAGACAGTGTGTGTCTTCAGAGACAGTGTGTGTCCTCAGAGACAGTGTGTGTCCTCAGATTCATTGCAGATATTGTGTGTCAAACTAAAAGTCATTATCATCAATCAATCAAACTTTATTTGTATAGCCCATATTCACAAAACACAATTGGTGTCAGCGGGTCCTCAGATGAACTCCTGCACCACCAGCTCCTTCAGGGAGCAGGAGGCCTCCTCCCCTCGCTCCTCGTCCCTCAGCCGGCTCAGCTCCTCCTGGAACTGGGCCACCGGTCGCCCCAGCTCGTACCCCACATCCACCAGCAGGCTCAACAGCGCCGCCCGGTGGCGCTTCAGGCCGTAGCGCCGGACCGCAGGCAGAGCCCGCAGCGCCGCGGCGTGCGCGTGCTCCGGCTCCTCCAGGTCCCGGTGGCACACGGCCAGGGCGGAGAGGGTGGGCACGAGGAGGGTGGCGCTCTGCCATGGTAACAGCTTCTCCTCCATCACCAGCACCTCCTGCAGCTGCTGCCGCGCCGCCTCGAACTGCCCCGCACGCAGCAGCGCGTGAGCGCGCCTCTGCTCCCGCTCCGTGAAGAACGCGGGGAACAGCCCGCAGCGGCGCACGCAGCGCACGCGGGACACCTCGGACAGGTAGTCCTGCAGCGCCACGCGGCGCTCCGGCTTAGCTTTTCACTATGTGTCTTGAAGTTAGAGAGGCTCGAGAAGTTATGATATCTGTTGGGGGATGATTTTGTTCGCGTGTTAACCGGGGGTCAGTCGAGTTATCTTTTGCGGTGGAGCAAAACGCGCGCTCTGTCGAGTAAATTAGACATTCGATCGAGTCATACTCTTCTTACGGATCATATATCGTAGATCTTCTGCGGTGATAAAGTTGCTCGTGCTTGCCTTCATTGCGCATTTGAATCAGTTTATGATAACGTACTCATTACTCTCTTGCTCTCCCACCTCACACCCCGCTTTCTTGTATAACTTAACCTGCCCTTGTATCGCGCTTTTTTCACTAATTCATCGCTACCTTGACTCCCTATTTACCTGGTGTATTACGTTTGTCTCAATCTTGTACTTTCTTTTACACTTTACTTTATTTTTATACTAACTCATTTATGATATATACTCTCCGCATTAACAACCACAAGTTTCCTCTATAAATATTTAAATCATCATTTCCCAATCCCACATCAAACAATTAACCAATTATAAAACTCCATTTTTATACAATATCTTCCCTTCCTCGAATTTTCTTAACACAGTCTAATTAATCATAGCTCGCCGTTTCACTGTAATATTCATTATATACCTCAACGCCATTAATAACAATATTATCCCAAAAACTTCAAATTCATAAACCCCCCCAATCCCCCCTCCACGTTCACTAACATACGTGTGTCACCTAATTATGTATATTCCCTGTTTTACTCCGACACTAACCTTCGCCGTACTATAATTAATCATAATTTTTCGTTATTGATTGCACTACTGCCATTGTTATGTTACTTTTATAGAACAAATCTTTATTGTGCTATATCCTATTTATTACCAAGATACTTTACTGATACAGACCACCTTCATGCTAGTGTTTCTTCTCATCCGCAAACCCTATATAAAGGTATGGTTCGGATGTACCATTAATCAGTCATCGCTACCTATGTAAAATTTGATGACTTTTGTATTGGTGTTCGTTTTCATTGTGTTTAGTTTATATTCTATTTTTTATGTGTCTATGTATAGTTTATTTATACATATTATATAAAAAACTCTTGTTAGTATCGTTCTGTATGTACCCACTCATTTTAATCGTACCTTGATTATTCGCATTTCTGATAGATCCGCTTATGCCTCCATGTGTGCGCGCATACCCCTCTCGAGCGTACAACTAGCATGTATTTTTTGATCTCGCTGCTTGGAGCCATTTAATTGTAACTTCTAATAGAATGATAAAGTATGCAGTATATAACTCCTAGTTCAGTTTTCGCATATCATTTTGGCGAATTATCCTCTCTCTGCAATCATAACTTTAAAGACATAGGTGTACTTATAATTACTTTGTTTTTATTTTGGTTTCTATTCTCGACGTCGCTAAGTTATTTTCTAAAATGTGTCTTGTATATATATTTTCAATGTTGAAAATAGTCTTTTCAATTTTGTTAAGTTTAGCAATTCTTATGTATCTACTCTCTCCTATACCTCTAAATTCACATTTAGTAATTCATAGATGTACAGTATTCTCTCTGATGACATAGGTGCTATTGTCTTATTATCAGATCTTAATCTGCTATCTCGTTATAAGTGTTATCTCTTTTATGACTCTTATTGGACCTGTTATTTGTTGTTAACGAGTGTGTTTCTGAACTTTTGAGCGCACTATTTCGATTGTGGTACGAGACGAAGAGTTTTGATATGCGTTTGGTCCGCGGTAATCATTGGTGACGGTGTGTGTGATCGCGCGTAGTGGCGCTGTAAGACTTAAGAGACTGTAGGACCCCCACAGGCCTCTAACCTTCCAGAGTGTGACTTATCCCCACCACACCCCTGGCATCCACCACCCGCACAGGTCCAGTGAAGACGCCGTGAAGCTTATGATCGACCTGTTGCCCAACCCTGCTTCGCGCCCCCCTCTCCCCCCCCCCCCCCTCCCCGTAGCCGTGGCCGTGCCGTTGTTATATTATTCATGATAAACATTTATGAGATGTTAATATAGATTCAAGAGCTGTATAGTTGTGGTATTTAGTGTTGGGGGTCGTATTGATGGGTCTATGCAGTTTGGTGGTTGTGTGTTTTGTGACTCGATTGGTGTTGTTGCAGAGGTATGCGGTACGAGGAGGGAGTGGTGATGACGAGATTTAGTGTCGATGTAGTGGTGTGTACGAGCTTTATTGGGAGTGTTAGGGAGAAGGGTGTTCGCTCTTGTTTAGTACTCGCTGGCGCGGTGGATGGCGACGCATGGTTGTGTTTGGAGATTAGCAGTGGGTATGCTACAGTTGGGGAGTGGGTATATAGACGTATGCGACAATAGGTGATGGGAGCTCTGTGTAGAGGTCAGTGTGTCAGGAGTGGTGAACCTCCGGTTCAAAGAACCTAGTTTATGTGGATGGCGTGACCTGCGGTGGTGGGGGGGGGGGGGGGGGGCTGGGGGGGGGGGGGGCAGATAGTGTAGCTGTGAGGTGTAGTTGCAGTTATGTGACAGTAACCTGACATCATGGAGTTACATGTACACACATGTAGCTCAGAGCTAACACACCACACATGGACGCATCTAGCCGAGCAGAACCGGAGAGCGGGCCGGCTCCCGGCCGGGATCAGAATATATTTGAGACAATCTTTCCAGTTATGTCGGGTAACATATTTCTTAAATAACATTATGGAAGCCAAGACCTTCAAAACAAGTTTCTATAGAGAAAAGTATCTATTAATAACTTGAGTATATAAAGTGGGGCGGCTGTGGCTGAGGGGTAGAGTGGTCGTCCTCCAACCTGAAGGTCGGCGGTTCGATTCCCAATCTGAACCATCTGCATGCCGAAGTGTCCTTGGGCAAGATGCTGAACCCCGAATGGCCCCCCCTTAGAATAACAAAGTGCTGGGATAGATGCACTGTGTGAATGTGTGTGTGAATGGGTGAATGTGAAACTGTGATGTAAAGCGCTTTGAGTCATCAAGACTAGAAAAGATCTATATAAATACAAATCCATTTACCATAAAGCACCTTTTAAGAGACCAGGACGTTTTGTCATTAGGGACAAAAGTAAAAAGAAAAGAAAATGATCCACAGAAAACAGGACTGTTGTCTGGTCCATTGATTGGTCAAGAAAAAGGGTCTAAAACCAAACACATCACGTTGAAGGCCCCTGACTGGAACGTCAGACCGGTTGCTGCCGTGTGGCCCCAACACCAGAGATAGAGGATCTGTGTCTATAAAGCATTATGAAATACATATGGTCAAATAAAAACTTATATCTC
>JBAMIH010000033.1:182500-234567 GCA_038501795.1 Pseudopleuronectes americanus | reverse complement strand
ACAACCGCCCCCAGTCTACCCACACCCCCCCCCCCCCCTCCCCCCCTCCCCCTCCCCACCCTGCCCACCCCCCCTGCCCACACCCGAAAACACTTGTGGCTCACCCCCCCCACCTGCCCCCCCCCCCCCCCCACCCACTCAGCCCCCGCCCCCCACACATCACCACACAATCACACACTAGTTATAGTACTCGTATATAGAGTTTAATAGAATACTAAGTTACCTCTTCCACTGTTGGTGTCATGGTATTAAATGTGATAGAGGTAAACGGTTTTCAGTTCTGGTGTCAAACTTCCTGTGCAATTTCTGGTAGTCACTTCCTGTGTAATGGAGAGTGGATTGGGATGTTGTAGAGGCAGCAATAAGCAACATGATCGTCACGTGTTTTTTCTCCCCCTCCCACCACAGACGCCAGTCCTCCCCTCGCGCTCGCACAGGAATCTGATGATCAGCGCAGGAGAAGAGTTTTGTGAGTTTGTGTTTCCGTGTGAAAGATCTGAGGTTCGGCCGCTCTGCCGATTTCGTTGTCCTTCAGAGGATTCAAGTCCCTGCAAGTGGAGGTTTGTCATCTTACTCGTGTCGTGTGTCCTTAAAAACCGATCTTTTTCGATGAATCAAGGTTTCTACGACATCCTCTCGCTATGCCTACTGTATATACACAATCATAATGATACGAAAGATAAAGAGGCTATTTCATTGTCCAATTTCAGCATGTACAAGACATACAGGAAATCGAAATGACGTTTCCCACTCTCCCACGGTGAAACATATAAAGTGCACAGGCACAACAAATAACACAAAACATTTCTATAATTAACTAAACATACAGATATTTTAAGTACAGTGGCATAAGGTTCTCTAAAAGTGTTAAAGTGGTCATTTGTGATAAAAGTGCAAAAGTACCAGACAGTTTGTAGCAGAAGTAAACATACAGATTTTTTAAAGTAACAGCAGCATAGGGTTTTATAAGATGTAAACATAGTCATTAATGTGATTAAAAAGTGCAAAAAGTACAAGACAGTTTGTTTCAGAGTAACATACATATTTTTTAACGACAGCAGAATTAGGGTTTTCTAAGATGTAAACAGTCATTAATGTGATAAAAAGTGCAAAAAGTACAAGAGAGTTTGTTGCAGAAGTAGGTAAACAAACAGATTTTTGTGTAGCAGCATAAGGTTTTCTAAGGTGTAAACGTGATTTAAAGTGATAACAGTGCACAAAGTACTAGAGACAGTTGTTGCAGAGTCCTGAGTGTATTTGGGGGGGGTTCAGCCTTCTGTCTGACTGGGGGATGTGGCTGGGGGGAGAGAGGGGAGAGAATTTAGCTTCCTAACAGCTTGGTGTATAAAGCTATTCCTGAGTCTGGTGGTCCGACAAACGGAGGCTCCTGTACCTTCTTCCAGAGGGTAGGAGGCTGAACAGACTGTGTGCGGGGGTGGCTGGTGTCACTCACAATCGCGGTGGCTTTCCGGGTGAGGCGGGTGGTGTAAGAGTCTTGCAGGGAAGGGAGTGAGACACCAATGATCTTACCAGCTGTGTTAACTATGCGTTGCAGTTTTTTCCTGCTGTGCGCAGTGCAGCTACTGCCCCACACAGTGATGCAGCTGGTCAGGATGCTTTCAATGGTGCCCCGGTAGAAAGTTTTCAGGATGGGTGTGGGAGCTCTCGCTCTCTTTAGTTTGCGGAGGAAGTAGAGGCGCCGCTGGGCTTTCTTGGCCAGTGATGCAGAGTTGGTGGCCCAGGAGAGGTCCTCGCTGATGTGCACCCCCAGGAATTTGGTGCTGCTCACTCGCTCCACAGCAGCACCATCGATGGTCAGTGGTGGGTGTTCAGTGTGGCTTCTCCTGTAGTCGACCACAATCTCCTTTGTCTTGCTGACATTCAGAAGGAGGTTGTTGTTTCTGCACCAGGTGGTCAAGAGGTTTACCTCCTTCCTGTAGTGGGTCTCGTCGTTCTTGGTGATGAGACCCACCAGAGTTGTGTCGTCCGCAAACTTCACCATGTGATTTGTGCTGTGTGTTGATGTGCAGTCGTGAGTCAGCAGGGTGAAGAGCAGGGGACTGAGCACACAGCCTTGTGGGGCCCCTGTGCTTAGTGTGATGCTGCTCGAGGTGTTGTTTCCGACCCGTACTGCTTGTGGCCTCTCGCTGAGGAAGTCCAGGATCCAGTTGCAAAGGGAGGTGCTGAGCCCCAGCTGGTCCAGTTTGCAGATGAGTTGTTGTGGGATTATGGTGTTAAACGCTGAACTAAAGTCTATGAAAAGCATTCTCACGTGTGAGTCAGCTTTTTCCAGGTGGGTGAGGGCTGGGTGGAGAGCAGAGCAGATTGCGTCCTCTGTGGAACGTTTGGCCCGATATGCGAACTGAAAGGGGTCCAGGGTGGGGGGGGAGGATGGACTTGATGTGAGACATGACTAGCCGTTCAAAGCACTTCATAACGATGGGGGTCAGTGCCACAGGGCGATAGTCATTGAAGCAGGATGGAGCCGGTTTCTTTGGTACAGGTATGATGATGGAGGTCTTGAGATGTGATGGAACAGCAGCCTGACTCAGAGAAGTGTTGAAGATATCCGTGAAGATGTCTTTGAGCTCCTCTGCGCAGTCCCTCAGTACACGGCCTGGAATGTTGTCTGGGCCTGTTGCTTTCCGGGGGTTGATAGTGGCGAGTGCCCTCTTCACACTTTCGGCGGACAGGCACAGAGCCTGGTCGTGGGGGGGGGGTGGAGTTTTCTGTGGGCTTGTGTTGTTTGTTGCTTCGAACCGTGCGAAGAAGCTGTTGAGGTTGTTGAGCAGAGAGATGTTGTCATCGCAGGTCTGTGATGCAGGCTTGTAATCCGTGATGGTCTGGATGCCCTGCCACAGGCTGCGTGTGTCTCTGCTGTCCTTGAAGTGGCTGATTATTTTTTTGGAGTAGTCTAGTTTTGCTCTTCTGATGCCACGGGACAGGCTGGCTCTTGCTGTTCTCAGGCCAGTTTTTTCCCCGGCTCTGAAAGCTTTGTCTCTGGCCCTCAGCAGCCGATGGACAGCTCCTGTCAGCCATGGCTTCTTGTTAGCCCGAGTGGTGATGGTCTTTGTGTGGGTCACATCATCTGTACATTTGCGGATGTAAGAGAAAACAGTGTCTGTAAGCTCCTCATTGTCTATGTGGTTGTTGTATGTAGCTGCTTGCTTGAACATATCCCAGTCTGTTGTCGCAAGACAGTCCTGAAGTGCACACCTTGATCCCTCCGGCCACACTGTAATCTCTTTCCGGACCGGTCTTTCCTCCTTCACTCTGGGCATATATGCTGGCATTAGCATGACAGTGATGTGGTCGGAAAGTCCAATGTGGGGGAGGGGGGGAGGCCTTGTATGCTCCTTTGTGTGTGGTATAAACCAGGTCTAATGTGTTTTTCTCCCTTGTTGGGAAATTAACATGCTGATGAAGTTTTGGTAAGACAGTTTTAAGATCGGCATGATTAAAATCTCCAGCGACGATAATAAATCCATCTGGGTGTGCGGTCTGTTGTTCACTGACAGCCTGATAAAGTTCACAATAATAATAACTATCAATAACGCTAAATGTTCGATTGATTGATATTTTCTAAATAAAAGCCAGAGGATGGCAGAGTGACGTTTCTCGTTGTCGGACACAGAAGCTGATGACGTTGATGAATCCGAGTGACGAAGGCCCAGCTGAGGAAGAGGAGGTGACGAGCAGGATGCCCACAGACGTCACAGATGAAGAAATGGCTCTGAGGTAACAACATTTACTCAAGTTCTGTCAAGTACATTTTCTACTTCCTGGAAATAATACTACAGGAAATAACTATGAAAAACATTTTATCAAAGATATTTTCATTATTTAAAAGTGTGAATTTGAACCGGTTAAAGATTAAATAAAAGATTTTCGAATGTTTGTAAGTGAAGGAGTTTTAAAGAAGTTTAATGAGCTAATGTTTTTTTTAAATCAAACACTATGAAATATGATTTTAACTGATTTGACAGAGAATTCAGTGTCGTAAGTTTTAAATTCCCCATCATCGGCGTTTCAGGTACGAGAGTTTGGTCGGGAGCATGAAGAGGAAGTTCGTGAAGAAGCGTGAGCGAGCGGCGACGGACGAGGACGTCAATCAAAACCTCGTGGAAACAAACACAAAGAGAATTTTTCTGAAACCTCAGGACTGAACTTACAAAACATGATTTCATGTAAATGTTTTTGGACATAGTTGTGTTTTACAGCCGAGTGGATGTTATACATCCGGTCCATTTTTTTTTGTGGATTATCTTTGAGAAGCTGTGAGAGTTCAAATGTTTTCACTCATTAAACTCTCGTTTTTAAAACTTTATTTCAACTGATTAATTTACAGTAAGAGAAACACAAGAGAAAAAGAAAACAGGATTCATTTGATTGAATTTTAAGACTTTTGTTCTGTCTTTTCACAATAAGAGTCTGCTCAGCGATAGTTATTTATCAACAAACTGGTGAATCAAGACAAATCTAACTCTCCCACATCCAGACTTATACAATTAATCAATAAGAGTAACATTTGTAACACAATAATATTATTGACAATAAATATCATTCATAATATATTTTATAGTATTGTTAAGAACTGGGAGGGTTAGACCTGGACGGACATGAATGTGGACGGTGTCTCAGCTCGTCCTCAGTCCCGCAGGTTCACAGTCGCTATATTTAGTTAAAGTCTTGATGATGATGTCAAAGATGGCGGTGGGACAGTGGCGGTGGACAAACGGCAGCAGCCATCCCATCTGTCCGGGGGTGTACAGAGGTCGGGGGTGGACGGACAGCAGAGCATGACACATGTCGTCCACCACAGGGGACAGATCCTCCGCTGAACGCTGGGACAGTCTGGACAAACCACTGGGGAGGGACGAGATGTACGCGTCCCCATAATCCTCTCTGGCCTCAGGAGACGCTGCCTCCAGGATCTCGTCTCTGTAGCGACTGACGCTGTCACTGGTTCCAACGATGTCTGAGAGGAAGGAGACGGTCAGAGAACCAATCAGATCCTTGATCATTGATTCAAAGTAAATAAAGCAACATGAAGGAGAATCAGTTCATCTTCACATGAACAGGGACAGAGTCACTGGGATTCATCTTGAGTTTACACTTATGTTTTAGTGATATGCTTGTAAAAAAGTGTCTTAATTTTACATGTTTATGTTAATTTGCACATTTATTTAATCTGGAGGGCTGTGATCAGGAGCAACGGCCTGCGTGATCCTAACGTGATCCTAACGTGATCTTAACGTGATCTTAACGTGATCCTAACGTGATCCTAACGTGATCCTAACGTGATCTTAACGTGATCCTAACGTGATCCTTACCTGATCCTAACATGATCCTGTGACCCACATCTAGAACAAGACTCTAGAGCATCTTTCTTCCACCTGCACAACATCATGAACATCGTGAACATCAGGAACATCATGAACATCAGGAACATCTTGTCTCTGAAGGAAGATGAGAAACTCGTCCATTTGTTCCCTTGAGACTGGATCAGTGAGATTCTTTATTATCAGCAGTGTTGTGCAAGTTCACATGAACTAGTTCAAAGTTCAGTTCATACAAGTAAACAAGAATAGTTCACGTTCATAGTTCACCAATTTAAATTCTGAATAGTTCAGTTCATTTCATAGTTTTAAGGTGGAAAGTGAGAATTAAAGACTTAACTTGTTTCTTAAAGAAAACTTTATCCGTCACTACAACTTGCCTTAAACTGTACTTCATATGTATTAATTCCTAAAATAAATATTTTTTTATTTAGTTTTATTATTGCTAATTTTGCCTGTTTATTTATTCATTCCCTCAAACAAATCATAGTGCTATGCCTTGTTATCAAACCAGTTATAAGGCTAGACCTTAAATTCAACCATTAAATGTATGAAGTAAATGTGCTGACAGGACGAGTAGCTGTTCCCATTTTTATATGAGACCGAGAGCTAGTTGTCCTGGAATGTGTTTCTTGTTTGGTCTGCGTGTGTGTGATGAATCATGGGTAACGTAGTGCGAAGTCGAGGGAGTTGGTTCAGGTCCGGCTACATCACGGACATTTCACAGGCACTGAACAACCACATGGTGGAAGCTTTGATTTAGACAGCGTCTCTCCTGAGGAGAAGGAAATCATCCTGTAACGTTCTAGAGCTCAGATGATTCTGTAACTGACTGGTAGTTTGGTTTATGTTCTGTTTGACTGCTCTGTGTTTGTTATGACTTATGTTCAGCTAAGTTCACCATGTTAATAAGTATTGAGATGTCCTGAGGGTCTCCTGGCAGCTCTAGACCAATGGCTGTCGGGTTGTGTGGGATGGCAGGCTCTCATTGGCTGATGAGTTGGCGGGTCGAGGGTGAATGAGGAGGGGGGGTGAAGAATACGGTGGTGGATGTGAGGAGTGTCGGAGTTACAAACAGGAAGTGTGTTGTGTTTGTTGGACTTTAATAAAGTTACACATAAAGAGAGAAGGTCCCTGTCGTCTAAACGCGAGGACACATCTCTGCTCTGAGCTTCTCTGCACTGGCTCCCTGTGGAGCTCTGAATATCAAGATCCTGCTCCTCACAGAACCTCTGCTCCTTCACATCTAACAGGTCTGGAGGTTCATCCAGTCAGAATCCTGCTGGACGCCTTCTGATGGAGGTTTACCAGGAAACTGTGGAGATCCAGAACTACATATCTCCTCAGGCCTGAGGAGGCCTCAAAATCCAGAGGACCCGAGTAAATGGAAAACAATGGAGGGACTTTATTTCATACTCAACATTCACCAGGACAGTGAAACTTAATCTAACACAAACAAATGTCACCGGAAGAATACAACTTCCAGAGCGTTTTAATCAACAACAAAGAATCGTATAAAATGAAGAAACAACAGAAACCAACACTTTCAGTTTGTGTTGATATTGGCAACAGACACACAAACAGCTTGTGATCATGTGACCTACTTGTTCTGAATCCTGCAGGTTGGATCAAAGCGACTGTGACGCCCCAGCCCGACAGCTCCAGCCTGGTCACGTGGGAGAAGACGCTCAGAGCAGCTTTGGACGCTCCGTACGCAGAGAACATCGGCACCGCAGCTGCAGGACGGACACACACATCTGGATCAGAACATGATCTGAAGCTGGATCTGAGTGAAGAGTTGGACTTCCTGTTGACCTGCCATGCTGGACATGTTGACGATGCGTCCTCCGGCTCGTCTCAGCAGAGGGAGGAAGACCTGACACATGGTGACAGCTGACAGGAAGTTGACGTCCATGCAGCGTCTGCACGCTGAGAGCGGCTGAAGCTCCGCGTCCATGGGACACTGGAGGACTCCTGCATTATTCACCAAACCCCACAGACCTGCAGGAGGGGGACAGCTGAGAGGTGTCCTCTGTCCTTTATCTGCTGACCACTGTTCTGTCCTCTGTCCAGCAGACGAGTGAAGACTGAGACATGCTGGTGGACAGAGGAGCTCATACCTGTCTCTAATGTAAGAGGTCATACCTGTGTGTCCCACCTGAGAGCAGATGTCCCTGTGCACCGTCTCTACTTGGTGTCTGTCCGTCACATCCAGCTGGAGGACGTGCAGGTTCTCAGACGTCCCTCTGAGCCGTTGAGCTCCAGGTCCGTCCACGTCCAACACGCCTGCAAACACCTTCACTCCCATGAGACTGAGACGCTTTGCAAGAGCGTGACCGAAGCCCGAGTCGCAGCCTGAGGAGACACAGCAGGTCAGAGACGTCCCAGAGACACAGCAGGTCAGAGACGTCCCAGAGACACAGCAGGTCAGAGACGTCCCAGAGACACAGCAGGTCAGAGACGTCCCAGAGACACAGCAGGTCAGAGACGTCCCAGAGACACAGCAGGTCAGAGACGTCCCAGAGACACAGCAGGTCAGAGGAGACACAGCAGGTCAGAGACGTCCCAGAGACACAGCAGGTCAGAGACGTCCCAGAGACACAGCAGGTCAGAGACGTCCCAGAGACACAGCAGGTCAGAGACGTCCCAGAGACACAGCAGGTCAGAGGAGACACAGCAGGTCAGAGACGTCCCAGAGACACAGCAGGTCAGAGACGTCCCAGAGACACAGCAGGTCAGAGACGTCCCAGAGACACAGCAGGTCAGAGACGTCCCAGAGACACAGCAGGTCAGAGACGTCCCAGAGACACAGCAGGTCAGAGACGTCCCAGAGACACAGCAGGTCAGAGACGTCCCAGAGACACAGCAGGTCAGAGACGTCCCAGAGACAGGTCAGAGGAGACACAGAGTCCCACAGAGTCCCAGAGACACAGCAGGTCAGAGACGTCCCGGAGACACAGCAGGTCAGAGACGTCCCAGAGACACAGCAGGTCAGAGACGTCCCAGAGACACAGCAGGTCAGAGACGTCCCAGAGACACAGCAGGTCAGAGACGTCCCAGAGACACAGCAGGTCAGAGACGTCCCAGAGACACAGCAGGTCAGAGACGTCCCGGAGACACAGCAGGTCAGAGGAGACACAGCAGGTCAGAGGAGACACAGCAGGTCAGAGACGTCCCGGAGACACAGCAGGTCAGAGACGTCCCAGAGACACAGCAGGTCAGAGGAGACACAGCAGGTCAGAGACGTCCCAGAGACACAGCAGGTCAGAGACGTCCCAGAGACACAGCAGGTCAGAGGAGACACAGCAGGTCAGAGACGTCCCGGAGACACAGCAGGTCAGAGACGTCCCGGAGACACAGCAGGTCAGAGACGTCCCGGAGACACTCATCATGATGGAAAGAGTCGAGGGTTCGAGTCCCTCAAACATTCGATTGTTGTTACTCAGACGTTTGTCATTCTAAGATCTTCATCCTCCTCCAACCTGACACAAGTTGTGTATCAGGTTGTGTGGTTGTGTGTTGACCTAGTAAAGTTTCCTCATTCTCATCATGTCTTTGTGTCGTGGGTTGTCGTCACTATCTCTTCATCAACATGGAGGAATTTTATCACAACACACACACACACACACACACACACACACACACACACACACACACACACACACACACACACACACACACACACACACACACACACACACACACACACACACACACACACACACACACACACACACACACACACACACACACACACACACACACACACACACACACACACACACACACACACACACACACACACACACACACACACACACACACACGATCTGTGATGAGCACCCTTCTCATGTCCTGTGTGTGTGTCTCTGTGTTGTGTGTCTGTGTTGTGTGTCAGACCTGTGATGAGCACCCTTCTCATGTCTTGTGTGTCGTTCTCTGTGTGTGTCTCTGTGTTGTGTGTCTGACCTGTGATGAGCACCCTTCTCATGTCCTGTGTGTGTGTCTCTGTGTTGTGTCTCTGTGTTGTGTGTCTGACCTGTGATGAGCACCCTTCTCATGTCCTGTGTGTGTCTCTGTGTGTGTGTCTCTGTGTTGTGTCTCTGTGTTGTGTGTCTGACCTGTGATGAGCACCCTTCTCATGTCCTGTGTGTGTCTCTGTGTGTGTGTCTCTGTGTTGTGTGTCTGTGTTGTGTGTCTGACCTGTGATGAGCACCCTTCTCATGTCCTGTGTGTGTGTCTCTGTGTTGTGTGTCTGTGTTGTGTGTCTGACCTGTGATGAGCACCCCTCTTGTCTTGTGTGTCGTTCTCTGTGTGTGTCTCTGTGTTGTGTGTCTGACCTGTGATGAGCACCCTTCTCATGTCCTGTGTGTGTCTCTGTGTTGTGTCTCTGTGTTGTGTGTCTGACCTGTGATGAGCACCCTTCTCATGTCCTGTGTGTGTCTCTGTGTGTGTGTCTCTGTGTGTGTGTCTGTGTTGTGTGTCTGACCTGTGATGAGCACCCCTCTTGTCTCTGGCAGTAGCAGCTCACATCTCTTCCTGTCCCAGATCAGACGGACGCTGCAGCTGAGGAGAACCAGTCCACACAAAACTGGAGACACAACATAACACAGGGAGGCCCCCAGGGGCCCGAGCAGGGCCCCAACCCAGGCCCCGGAGGCCCCGGGGACCGAGGCCCCATGACCAGCATCATGTCCCCGGGACAGTGTCCACAGCACAGTGAGGACATAGAGACCTGCAGCTGCCACGCTGAAGCAGACGTCCATCATCGGTCTGTCACCTGCAACACGGAGGCCACACCCCTCTGAGACACCTGTTCAAGTAGGCCCCGCCCACCAGAGGAAGCACATGACACCTATGACACGTGGCAGCTCCTGAATCAGCTGATGATCGATTATCAGTCGTCACTTTGATCTGGCAAGAAACTCAAGCTGATCAGTGATCAGCTTCTCTGATCGATTCAGGTTTAAAGGTTTTTATTTGTCTCACATCAAACTCAAGCTTTTTGTAACATTGTTTTCTAATAAAATAATAAATCATATTAACTGATTAAGATTCAGTTCTGTCTATCAGATCAAAAACAAACAACATGATTCAGGGACAAAGGGTTTTTATTTTGGTTCAGAGTGTGTGTGTGTGTGTGTGTGTGTGTGTGTGTGTGTGTGTGTGTGAGTGTGTGTTAGTTAGTAAGGGGGGGGGGTCACCTACAGTAACAGTTACTTTTATCTTGTTAATCTGATTAATTCTATTCCAGTGAAAACACATGAACAGACAAAGTGCTTGCTCCACAGCTCGGGGGGGAAATCCAACCAATCACAGCGGACTAAAGGGGGAAGGGGGCGGGTCCAGGACTCAGTTGAAGTTCTTCTTCAGGAAGTTGATGAGGCCGTTGGTGGACGAGTCGTGGGACGAGACCTCAGAGTCGTCCTTCAACTCCGGCTCGATCCTCTTGGCGAGCTGTTTCCCCAGCTCCACCCTGTCAGGGAGGAAGGGGAGGAGTCAGTGCACAGGATGGAACGGCTGCAGGTGGAGGTCACACCCGTGTTCTGTGTGATCAGGCCAGTTCGACATATCCAGGATCAGTTTATACTGCATCTGACCAATCACAGACATGGACAGTTTGACTGACAGCAGAGCATTAACCAACCACACATTGATTTAAACTTCCCTTGTCATTCCCTATAAGGAGAGTGTGCGCCACACAACGGTGAAGAGTCACTTTGGTGAGTGTTCGAGTCCCAGGAGGGGAGCGGTCACAAGGTAAATCTGGAAACTATCTGTCCCCCAAATAAATATGTCATAGGTTCGAGTGATGCATCATCATCGGCCTCCATGTGAACCCTCCTGAGCAGAGTTCCAGTAAATCAGGAGTTTTTAGTTATCTAGTTATTAGAACCCGACTACCGCCCTCTGCTGGTAAGTGTGGTGCAGCTCACCCCCACTGGTCGTAGCTGTTGATGTCCCACATGACGCCCTGAACGAAGATCTTATGTTCATACATGGCTGAAAAACAAAACACATCAATGATCAGACGACGTATTGACTGACTCGCTGACTTCTGTCCTCGGACGTCTCACTCACCAACCAGAGCTCCCAGAGTGAACGGACTCAGCTTCTTGAAGACGATGGAGTTACTCGGTTTGTTTCCTTGAAAAACCTGAAGTGAAAGAAATGTGAGTTTGAATCTACTTGAGTGTGAGTGATGAGTCCTGAGGCCTCACAGAACCATTTGACCTTGTGAGGCAGCAGCTGCTCCAGAGCGCCGCCCTTCAGGCCGCCGGCCTCCAGCTCTTTACGAGCCTCGTCCGTGGTTTTTCCTTTCATCAGAGCTTCGGTCTGAGCCAAGAAGTTCGCCATGAGGATCTGAGAAGGACAAAGATCACATGACCCTGAGCTCAGGGTGAAGGTCAAAGGTTAAAGACTCAACCACGACCAGCTGATCATCAGCTGGTCGTCATGAGCTAATGTTCGGTGCAGTGGAGGCGTGACCTTGTGGTGGAGGTTGTCTCTGATTGGATGCTGAGACTGAGCAGGAATGAGGAAGTCGGCAGGAATCATACGAGTACCTGAAGACGACAGAATCCGTTAACGCTTCACTCACGCATTTCACCAACAGCCAATCACAGAGCTTCACAGTCAGCCAAAGGTCAACGTTTAACAAACTCATAAAATGTAGGGGAGTGAATCTCATGATTCCATTATTAACTATTATCGATTAAACTAACCCTAACCACATATACTTAGTTGTTAATGGGTGACGTCGGATCATGAAAGCGGATCATTCTGTTTAACCCTGATGTTGTGTGTCGCGTGTTGTGTAGCAGATGAATTATATGTGTACGTATGGTTTTGTAGCTCAGAAATGAACGTATATGAAAACATGAATCGATTATGTTGAGTCTCTACTAGGACGCAGAGTCGGTGGACCTTGGTGGATGAGCTGGTAGAAGGCGTGCTGTCCATTGGTCCCCGGCTCCCCCCACACGATGGGGCCCGTGTGGTAGTTGACACGACTTCCGTCGGTGGTGATGTACTTCCCGTTGGACTCCATGTCGCCCTGAGGAGCAGAACGTGTGAACCCGTCACTAAGAGTTTGAACGTGAAGGAAACGACGCAGACGAAGAAACATTAGAACAAACTGATCTGGACCTAACCCCCCCCGGGTTAAACTCCCTGACTTTGTTCAACCTCTCTGTGAACAGCGCCCCCTGCTGGTGCCTCCTAACATGTGATTTCAATCTAAATCTACTACAAAACTAATGATATTTAGAAGATTCATTGTGTTTGCAGCAGAAAGTCGAGGATTCTGTCAAAAACAAGTTAGTTCAAATAAGTTAGAAATATTCAATTAATTTGTCTATAAATAGAATCGGTAGGAACAGTGCTTTGTACATTTAATGATTAAATATTTCGTATTTATTTGATTTATAATAATGTCGTTCTTTTTTTTATTTATTATGGTTTATTAACTTAGTGAACCTTTGATCTCAGGTTCTAAAGATATGAAGCTTTTGAAGTTTCTCCAGGAAATGACATCATAGGAAGTAAAAATACCAACGTATGCGCTGGAGGAACATTTCTACTGCGGAGTGTTAAACCAACAGGAGGCGGTAACACAAACATGAAACCACTCTGTGTCTGAATGTGTGTGTCTGTCTGTGTGTGAATGTGTCTGAACGTGTGTGTGTCTGAACGTGTGTGTGTGTGTGTGTGTGTGTGTGTGACCTGCTGGAAGTAGGCAGCGAAGCGGTGCATGTACTGGTCGTAGGGCAGCATGACGTGTGTCTCTGCCTGGAACATGTTGATGTACCAGACTCCGAGCACGGCGAGCAGCACGGGCACGTTGTCCTCCAGGGGGGTGCGGCGGAAGTGGTTGTCCTGCAGAGGAGAGCATGCTGGGTAACGATGACATCACAGAGCTCACTCTATTAAAACATGTTTTAGTAACACTGTCATAACTAAGGGACATTTAATTACTAGTAATATTTATATTTCATGATTGTTTAGTGATGAAGTATTCAATGAAGACCAAGATTTAAGTTCATGTCATTTTCATGTAGGTTTGACTATTTTAAATAAAAATCTGTGTGTATGTCTTTGTGATTGTGTGTGTCTGTGTGTGTA
Organism: Pseudopleuronectes americanus; assembly: GCA_038501795.1. Lineage (NCBI taxonomy): Eukaryota > Metazoa > Chordata > Actinopteri > Pleuronectiformes > Pleuronectidae > Pseudopleuronectes > Pseudopleuronectes americanus. Next base: position 221,104 of record JBAMIH010000033.1, on the reverse strand, counting down.
TCTGAGTCTGTGTCTGTGTGTGTATCTGTGTCTGTGTAATTTTCTGTGTGTGTGTGTCTGTCTGTGTGTGAGTGTGTGTATCTGTGTCTGTGTGTGTGTGTGTGTGTGTGTAATTTTCTGTGTGTGTGTGTCTGTCTGAGTGTGTGTGTGTGTGTGTCTGTCTGTGTGTGAGTGTGTGTATCTGTGTGTGTGTGTCTGTGTGTGTGTGTGTGTGTGTGTGTGTATCTGTGTGTGTGTGTCTGTGTGTGTGTGTGTCTTACCATCCAGTGAGCTCCTGCCAGAAGCTGCTCGAAGTTTTCAAATCCTGAAACCCAGCAGAGGTCAGAGGTCACGTGTGATAAACCGATGAGATATACAACTTGCATGAAACTCTAATTCCCATGATGCTTTGTAGGATGTTAACAGGAAGTGTGATGTTGTCATTGATCCTGTGGGGTTTGTTCACACTGAGTCAGACTGTCAACTCCAGAGATGATGTCATCTTCAGGAAGTGATGTCACACTGCCTGGTGTGTTGAGTCATCGATCAATCTCATGGCCCAACCCCCAGCAGCCCTGATGTGAGACGTACCTATGTGCAGAGCGATGGACAGACCGATGGCCGACCACAGCGAGTAACGACCTCCGACCCACTGAAACATGACATCACACAGTCACTCCACCAATCACAGTCAGGACACTGGGGTCAAAGGTCACCGACCGGCCACTGCATCAAACATGGTCACATGATCACACACTTACGTCCCAGAACTCAAACATGTTCGCCGTGTCGATGCCGAACTCCCCGACTTTGACCTGAGGGCGAGAGAGAGAGAGAGAGACACAGGGGGGGGGGCAGACCGTTAATGTTTTTTTATAGTACAAACGATGATCTTTATTAATAACCTTTAAATAATAATAATCTATAATAAGCAGATTCACAGTGAGACGGTTCCACAGGTTGAGCAACGTGCACGAACACGTTTCACCTGAACCAATAAACTATGAGGAAACGTTCTCAGGGTCTCGTTCAGTTCCTGCTCTGGTTCCTCTGGACCCTCTGGACCCTCTGGACCCTCTGGACCCTCTGGACCCTCTGGACCCTCTGGACCCTCTGGACCCTGATTTCAACATAAACAGTCGCTGGGGGGGGGGAGACTTACTGCATTGGTGGAAAGAGCCACGAAGTGTTTGGCAACAGCAGATTTCTGTGGAAAGCAGAGAAACATGAGAAGACACAAACATGACGATGATGAATCTGTCTCTGCGCTGAGGATGAAGATGATGAAGATGTGAACTCACGTCATTGGCCGCCTGCAGCAGCCAGTCTCTGGCAGACTCTGCGTTGGTGATGGTCTCCTGAGTCGTGAACGTCTGCAAGAGGGTGGGCCACACAAAGTGGGTCAAGGAGACGTTTACACACTGTGTGTGTGTGTGTGTGTGTGTGTGTGTGTGTGTGTGTGTGTGTGTGTGTGTGTGTGTGTGTGTGTGTCGTCACCTTGGAGGCGATGATGAACAGCGTGGTCTCTGCGTTGAGCTGAGCGAGGGTCTTGGACAAGTGAGTCCCGTCGATGTTGGAGACGAACCAGACGTTGGGTCCACCGCTGGAGTACGGCTTCAGAGCCTCCGTGACCATCAGAGGTCCCTGAACGCACCACCACAGGTCACATGATCACAAACTGGGAGGTTTCTGTTTGATTATGTGTTAAATTCCAGTTTCTTTTTACTAATAGACCGAAACAGCCGTTAAAGTGTTTCCATGGAAACACCAGTCATGTGACGTGCATGGGGCCTCACCAGGTCAGAGCCTCCGATGCCGATGTTCACCACGTCAGTGATGCTCCTCCCACTGAAGCCTCGCCACTCGCCACTACGCACTTTCTGTGAACACAACACACACGTCACACACACGTCACACCAACGCACGCGTCACACACACACACACACACACACACTTACGTGACAGAAGGCCTTCATCTTGTCCAGAACCCTGTTCACCTCCGGCATCACGTCTTTACCGTCCACATTGATCGGTGTGTTGGAGCGATTACGCAAAGCGATGTGGAGCACGGCCCGACCCTGTGAACAGACACACACAGACACACACACACACACACACACACACACACACAATGGTGACTATTATACCTTGCCGAGCACACAGGTCCCAGTGACCCTGGGCTCTGCAGTGAAGGATCATGGGATACGTGTGGGCTTCATGTGACCGTACCTCTGTGAAATTGATCTTCTCTCCAGAGAACATCTTGTCTCTGGCCTCCTCCACCTTCCTGGACCTGGCCTGAGAACATGAGAAGATAAAACACACAAAGTCAAACAGACACACACACTTCCTCACCTGTCGTAACTGAAACTGTTGCTTCACCCTGTATGTGTGTGTGTGTGTGTGTGTGTGTGTGTGTGGGTGGGGTTTGGTGTGTTTGTGCTGAAACACCACCTTCCTCCATGTCAACACAACATTTCTGCACAAAGCCACAGGCAGGGTGTGTGTGTGCACTCTTACAAAACAAAATGTTGTAATCTTCCTGTTTTACAGAATCAAGAGAGAGCTGGTGGAGTTTTCAAGCTTCTGGATCAGAGACCAGTATGAACTGGTCTCGTTCCAGTTTGAAAACTCTGGCTTTGTGTTTGAGTCTGAACAGAAACTGAGAATTTAGTAAACAATAACACGTTCTCCTCCTGAGACCATCTACTTCCTGTTTACATCACATGTGGTCAGTATGGGCGGAGCCTGAGGGTTCAGGTTGACCAGAGACGACACGTTACCATGGCGAGCAGCATAGCCATGACCTCCTGGTTGATGAGGTTCTTGGAGTAGTCCAGCAGGATGTCTCCATCATCTGTCTTCAGAGTGGTGCTGTCCAACAACAGACAAAGATTCAGAGGCGACAGACAGAGTCACAGACGACAAACACTATTGTCCAAAGCGACTGACATTTCTAGTCCACTCAACATTCATGAGGGGTCATTTAGGGGTTCAGTATCTGGCCAAGGACACATCATGCAGATGGGGGAGAGTGGGGATTGAACCGGCAACCTTCATGTTGGAGAACCCCCACTCCCCCCTAAATCATCTCCCGTCTCTGAGATGTTTGAATTTGAAAATCAGATCTGACCAATGAACTTATTTTAAAAATAAAGATGAACAACTTGATCGCCCCCTGGTGTCTGTCTGCAGAATAGCTCATAAACCTCCTCCATGTTAGCAGATGGGACATGGACCAAAGTAAAAGCTGCAGGAACCTGTCTGTGGTTCATTACAAACATTGAACAGCTGAGGTCCTGTTCTACTGAGGACACACACACACACACACACACAGACACACACAGACACACACACACCCACCATGTTTATCATGTGAACATTGTTCTTCTATCTCTATAAGGACCAATGTGACCGATACACAAACACAAACGGAGCCGCCTGGGCCTCTTGCTGCCGGTGTCTATTATCGGACAGTGCACCTTCGGTTAGCGTCCGTTAGCCACCGCCCCTGTCAGACAGCCGACCGTATGAATCAAGCACCCAGCTGAGGGTTTAACGTCCAGTCTCTTTGACCCGGAGTCACCGACTCTATCACCGACACACCCCGGCCCAGCCCCCCGGGGCCGAGCTCAGCACGGGTTCTATGAGAGGCCTTACCTCGCATGCTAACATGAGCTGTGGTGGACAGACACCGACAGACAGGTGGACAGACAGGTGGACAGACACCGACAGACAGGTGGACAGACAGGTGGACAGACACCGACAGACAGGTGGACAGACACCGACAGACAGGATCGTGTCAGACACTCGGTGACCTTCATCCGGAGCGAACACGGAGACACACCCGGAAGCCCCGGGGTTGAGCGGACAGCAGCCTCAGTCCTCCCCCGGTCTGTGGCCTCCTGTCCCGGGACATGTCTCACCTGAAGCGGGAGAATCTGTCCTTGTCTTCATCGAACATGTCCCTCATCTTCAGACCTGCTCCATGGTCCTGGTACCACTGCTGCAGCTTCTGGAAGTTGGGGTCGCTGGTTAGAGCCATGGTTCTGCTGGTTCTGGTCCCTGTCCTGGTCTGGTCCTGGTCTGGTCCTGGTCCCTGTCCTGGTCTGGTCTGGTCTGGTCCTGGTCTGGTCTGGTCCGGATGTCTCTTCTGCCTCAGCTGTGACGAGTTGGTCCAGGGTAGAAGGAGGAAGGGGAGGGGCTAAAGGATATGGTCACATCATTCTGGACCAATCACAGATCAGTCTGACTCAACTGTAGTTTCTGCAGCCGTGGAAGTAACTTAGTACAAATACTTGAGTACATGTCACATGTCTGTTCTTTACTGGAGTTTAGATCTTTTGTGTTTATCTGTTGTTATCTGTGGGAAGTAACGAAGTACAAATACTTAGTTCTGTACTCAAGTAGATTTTTCACATATCTATACTTTACTTAAGTATATATTTTCCTGACGACTTTGTACTTTTACTTTCTACATTTGCAATCACTGTACTTTCTACCTCTTATATTCTCAGAAGGGGCTCCCCCCCCCCTCCAGTTGTTACGGAGTGTGAGTCGGGTCAGTTCTGACGTCATAGATTCAGTGAATGATCTGTCTTTTTGAAACTACTTCTCCGATGTTGGACTTTTTGATTTCTCGTTTGTGCAGACAGCGCCGTTGAAGTTACTGAATTGTTTTATATGTTGTGTTACCTTGTGTCCTTAACATGCACTTTTAGTTTTATAATTAAAATGCAGCTAATTGAGCGTAAAGGGAATATTCCCCTCTCCAGCAGCGCCACCTGCTGCTCGTTTTAATTTCTCCTCAAACTTGGTTTGTGTATATTGTGATATTCTGTATCATCTCAGGTTCGAACTGCTCCGTCCTTTCATTCATTAAGTTTGAGAAGTTTAAGATGTTCCTTGGTTTGGGTCGCGGCTTGACATTAAGGGGTGATGGTGGGTCCCGAACCCAGACCAGCTGAAAACCACTATCTTAGAGGACCTGGTGTGGATGGTCCGAGTCTCTGAGGAGGACCAGGGTCTTCAGAGAGCCACAAGATCCTTTGGGCTCCTCGGAGGAGGTTTTGAAAGCTCCAGATTCTCCTCAGATGATGAACCTCTGTCAGCTGCTGGAGCCCAACAGAACCAGCCTGACCAGTGAAGTGCTCCCAGTCCCAGACTGCAGCTGCTTCACTCAATGATACTGAACCACACATGTCTTTTTAAGCGCTTTAATGTGAAGGAGAAACTTCTGCGACAGGAAACAGATTCAACTCCACCTCAACATTTCAGAATAAAAGTCCTCAGCTGTTTTCTGAGCGGTGACGTCATTAAAGGTAAATTAACTTGTCTTCACAGGAAAAATAAAACAAATGAACATTTTACATTTGAAACTAAAAACAATATTTGTCTTTAAAGAACAACGCACGTGTTTTAATCCTGTTCTGTGTTGGAGGAGTCGGTTACCATGACAACATTCGTCTTTATCAGAAACATGTCCGTCCACGTCAGATTATTACGTTTCTTACTCAGAAATGAAAATCATGAATGTTGTTCAGAAACTTTTGCTACACTCGTCGTATGTGACATCACACGGCAGACCAGACCGTTTCTATGGTTACAGAGCTGCGAATGGTTTAATGGGGAAGGCGAAGTGTTAGTCTGTCTTCATATATTTCTACATTCAATGTGTCAAAGGAAAATACATCAATAACAAGCATGAAGGGTTTTTTTCAGATGGAAGATGTTTGTTGAAATTTCCATCAAAGGAACAAGAAATCCAAAACACAACTTCAACTCTTTTTGGGACAGTTGTGTTATTTTCTTACTTTAGATCTAGAAAACGTAGAAAAAACACATCGTCTGCCTTTAAATATGAATACACGTTTGTCTGCTTTATGACACATTAAATGCAGAAATAATGTATATTAATCAATATTCTTTATTGATTAATGTGTTGATTATGTTTCAATGAATCAAAACATTTAATCTGTAAAAATTCACAAACCACAGAATATTTAATTTTGTAACAGAAAAATAGGAAATCTTGCGAAAAGAGGATTTGTCGCTGTTTTAGCTTGAAAAGTTATTTCCTGGCGATCAATCAAATCTGTACTTCACTGATGTGATCAGTGAAGTACTGGAGCCAATGAATTTACAGCGTCACATGTGAACCTCTCTTTTATTGACGATCGACCGATTGTGAAAATTACAGATTATTTAACTTTTACCTCGTCAATGGCGTCAAACACAGAAGTCAACTTCTTATGATCGACAGAAAAAGACTTCAGGTGAAAGTCACGAGCACTGTGGCGAAGGACCCGGTAGAAAAACCTGGTGCTCGACTCACAGAAATACAGAATAAAGCTACATACGTGAGAGTCACAGGAAGTCATGTGACCACACTGGACAACACAATCAAATACAGGTTCAGGGGCAGAAAATGTATCCAAAACTAAACCATCATATGAAACGTGAATATTATTATTCAGGACTCTTTTGAACTAATGTTGAGTTTGTGATTTAATGGTTTCGGGGATAAACTGCATCATAGTCGTTTCCACCTTTGAAAGATTCTGAGTTAAGTTGCTGTGGAGCAGTCGACCCCAGTGCTGGTGACAAATATACAAGTAGTAGACAATCTTCAAGTGTTCCACCTCAGAGTAGAAGCTTCGTCCACAGAGACTACGCAGACACTTTGTTGTCCTTCTGCAGGAGAAAAGAAAACACTTTTACAAACTGATTTAAAAACACGTCTGTGCTTCAGCCACTTTCACAGATTCTTTACCCTGTAAGCTGACAAGTCGGCGAACTCCCGGCCCGCCTGGTTTCCTCTGTATCCTCCCCTGAAGCCGCCTCCCTGTGGGGGCCCGAAGGACCCTCGGCTCACCGGACGCCCCCGACCTCCACGGAAACCCATCCCGCCGCGTCCACGGTAACCTCCGCGGCCGCGACGCTGAGGGATACCAAACGTTTCAGCGTTCATCCGCCTCTCCTCCGCCCAGGTCTGCCTCCGCTCCCTGCAGGATAAGAGAGACAGAATGGAGGGAGAGAGAAGAGAGAGAGACAGAGAGAGAGACGAGAGAGAGAGACAGAGAGAGAGAGAGAGACAGAGAGAGAGAGAGACAGAGAGAGAGAGAGACAGAGAGAGACAGAGAGAGAGAGAGAGAGAGACAGAGAGAGAGAGAGAGAGAGAGAGAGAGAGAGAGAGAGAGAGAGAGAGACAGAGAGAGACAGAGAGAGAGAGAGAGAGACAGAGAGAGAGAGAGAGAGAGAGAGAGAGAGAGAGAGACAGAGAGAGACACGATCTGTGTTTAACTTCAGTTGAATTAACTCTTATCTAAAAGAACAAACAGTTGGAAACACTTTATTTTGAAGTTTTCATTTCTAACTAATTACCTGACAGACGACAAGTGATCTGATAATGTACGTTTTTTTATTGGGCGAAATTGAGTCACATGACAAGACCAACACTCACCGTGGGAACACGGAGCCTCCAGTCTTCTCGTTTGCTTTCCTGGAAAAAGAAGAAACAATTGTGAGTGGGTTCAGTGGTGAAGACCGTTAACACACGCCACCGTTAACACACGCCACCGTTAACACACTCCACCGGTAACACACGCCACCGGTAACACACCGCCACCGTTAACACACTCCACCGTTAACACACGCCACCGTTAACACACGCCACCGTTAACACACGCCACCGTTAACACACGCCACCGTTAACACACGCCACCGTTAACACACGCCACCGTTAACACACGCCACCGTTAACACACGCCACCGTTAACACACGCCACCGGTAACACACGCCACCGGTAACACACGCCACCGTTAACACACTCGTACCTGCTGTCGTCACACGAGATGTTGTCGAAGAAGGACTTGGACTTGTCGTAGTAGCAGTTGGGGCCGAGCGTGTCGCCCTCCTCATCAGCAGTGACCTCGCTGTTCTGAGTCTCCACACCGGGATCGCCTTTGTCCTCGCCGTTCACCGTCTTCTCCGTCTTCTCCGTCTTCTCCGTCTTCTCATCTGAGAGGGAACACACTTGGTCTCTTAACGCGTCTGAGAGAACGCAGCCGTCCGCTGTGGAACCAGATTTGGAACAGAAATGTAATATATACCTTTCAGCTTCAGTTTGCTCTGGAACTCTCGGTCGATCTCCTCCTTGTTGAACTGGGCGTTGGCGCTCTCAAAGTCAAAGTCCTTCTCAAACTTCATGGGTCCGTCCCGGCGAACATTGAAGCGCCCTCGGCCGCGGTGCCCGCCTCCTCGCCCGCGGCGGCTAGCCGGCGCTCCGGCAGCTGCTGAAATAAAGAAAGAAATTTGAACATTTCCATGAGAATGTGTGAAATCTGATGAGTCTCCGTGGGGGGGTGAAAGTGGAGCAGCTGCACAGACGTCTCACCTGAGTGGCTAAAGACAGAGTGGGTCAGGCCTGCAGGGGGCGCCCTGTCTACAGCAGCGATGTGAGAGGTGGAGAGGGTTCGGGGTGCAGCCCAGCCCTGGCTGCCGCGGCCTCCTCTGACAGTCTCCCCCCTCCTTGGGTCGACACCATCCTGGTGCTGGACCTTCTGACTGATCTGCCCGGCGCTGAGGGGGGTCGTGCGAGGGTGGGTGGGGCTCCTGCGTCCCAGGCCAGGAGCCGGAGCGATGGGGGCGGCGCTCGGGGCTGACGGAGCAGCCTGGATCACCTGCTCTAAGGTGGGGCTCTTCCTCAGAGGGTCCAGGGGGGGGCTGTTGCGGCCTGGACAACAGATGTGTGTTAGTTTACATCTCATTAAACTACAACGAGCTGGGTCCTGCTTCCGGCCTAAAGGACACTATTCAATAAAGAGTTCACTGACACTTTGATTCTGTCAGAAGGAGAAGACACAACCGGCCAGACTCAATCTTAACGTGACGATAAAAACAAGTTAAAAAAACTCTCGTGAGAAAATGTGTCAAATAGAAAAGAACTGGCTGCGACTACACAGTTCATTTTGTTAACTACAAACTGTGTCTGAGTCAGAAAACAACAGCACACACATGGATCTGGGATTCCCTCTCACTCCTGCAGATGTTTACTTTCAGTTACCAGAGACCCAGAGGGCGTGAGTCACAGCAGGAGTCAAACACCACCACTGTCCTGTGTGAGAGGAACAGCAGGAAGAGACTGAAGCTGTGTTCCTGTAAACACACCCATCTGATCTGCAGCTCTCTGTGTGAGTGAGTGAGTGTGTGTGTGTGTGTGTGTGTGTGTGGGGTGCAGGACTGAACCAATCATCATCTCTCAAATGGCGACTCAACAAAAAGTGAGGCTCTGTTCACACCTGGTGTTAACATCTGTCCTTGGATCTGAAGTGTTCAGTTCAGCAGTTCACACCTGACGTTAGAATGAGCCGTGAACGTGTCTCCTGTGAGCGTCATGATCAGAAGCAACATTAAGACCCAAGCTGTGAGACTTGTGTGGTGCCGCTGTAGAGGAGAGTGCCCCCCCCCCTCTGTGGCATGAGTAACGTGTCAGAGACCTGAACCTTCAGATGTTAAAATAATACAATCACACACATTGATCAAAAGTCGTGTTCCTACCGACACCAACAGGTCCAAACTGAGGGGAAACCAGAGGGCTGGTGCTGAACTGGTTGTAGGCAGGAACTGGGGCCCGATTGAAGAGTCCATAGGAACCAGCTGCTTGGAACGGGGTCGGGCCGGCGGAAGCCGAGGACGAGGAGCTGGAGCCCATGGACGACTGAGAGAGAGAGAGACAATCAACTACAAACACCAAGAGGAGAAGGAGGCGTGTGAGGCGGAGACCAACCTGGACGATGGCCGGGTCCTGTGGGAGAGAACTGGTTTGTTTGGGAGGCTCGCACACCGTCAGGTCCTTGATGTCACTGCCTCTGAAGATGATGTACTCGAAGGTGTCATCTCGAGGAGGGATGGGTCTGTCTGTGGGCCGGTCCTCGGTCCCGAAGGAACGAACTGACAACAACAGACAGTCACAGTCTCAACCTCTGGGCACACATTCACTGAGTCACTCTACTCAGCTCATATCACTGACTTCTGAACACATTCTAATTAAACTGCAAACGGTTATCAATTCATCTCCTTATGGTTTTGTGTTGATAATATTACGAATGTTTGTCTAAATCCTCAAGTGAGAAACCAGCGTCAGTGACGTGTACGAGCTGAACTGGTGAATGGATCTGTTCTAACTGATTTAGTCAGTGTGAGTTCCAGTGGAAGATCCCAGTAGAGGAAGGAACCACCGACTGGTTCACAAACCAGTGACACTCCGGCTTCCACACGTGTTTACACACATGGCTGCTCTACGTCACTAGCTGCTGCTCTGCCGTCACGAACAGGTGAGTGACGTCACGTCAGGATGCAGAGCAGCAGGTGACAGAAAAACATTACAACCCGCTGCAGCTAGCCTCCATGCTAACGTTAGCTGACTCATGTAGCAGACCCAGGTCGGAGTTAATCCGCCCACAGGTGGTTAAACTGGGCCGAATGGCGCCTCTCCCAGGCGGCTGCCCCCCCTCAGCGACCCGCTCCATCGCTCTCCCTGCCGGGCGAGGTGACGCTGCTCGGAGCGGGACTGACGCACCGCGCCGCTTCGGCTGTTAGCATGTTAGCTCTCGTTAGCAGGCTATCCCTAGCCTCCTGGCTAACGTCTTTTGAATCAAACCTGTGGACAAATTAACTTCCTCTCGGATTCTCTTCGAGCCTTTCATTCTGAACCGCGGTCGGGCTTTGCACCCCGCCGGGCCCAGGGTCCCGGGGCTGGGCTCCGGGAGCAGCTTCACCTTTAGCCAGAGCCACGGTGGAGTTCTCGGTGTCGATGGTGTACAGGATCCCCTCATAGCGGATCGCGGCCTTCGAGATCAGGCTGATCTTGCTGCCCAGGTACGGCGTCCCGCCGCTCATGGTGTCGTCTGTAGCCCGGCGCAGTGACGGGGAGCAGCACGGACGGTCCCGGAGGAGGGTGCGGTTCACAGGGCCGGGTCAGAGCCGAACGTCTCGGGTAGTGATCCCACTCAGCCTCTAGATCCGTCGCTACAACATGGCCACCTCCTCCATCAGAGGCTTGTGTGCGCGGGGCTAACGTGAACTCAAAACTCTCGCGAGATTACGCGGCGCCGTCACCTAGATCTGTGCAGGACAGAAGAAAAACACAGGCTGCGTGTACTCTGGCCACAAAGTAACTGAGTACCGGTATGACTGTGATGGAAAGTAACTGATTACCATTCCCCTGTAGGAGAGAGTAACCGAGTACCGTTCCCAGGATCATGTGCTCACACATTCATTCAGATTCATAAATAAAGTATTGTTTCCTTATAATGTTCCTGTGAATGAAGGACTTTACATCTTATGGAGTATATTACATATTTTCACTGGGGCTTTTAAGTATATTAGTTAATTATGTTTCAAACCTTGGGGCGGCTGTGGCTGAGGGGTAGAGTGGTCGTCCTCCAACCTTAAGGTCGTAAGTTCGATCCCCAGTCTGACCCATCTGCATGCTGAAGTGTCCTTGGGCAAGATGCTGAACCCAGAATGTCCCCCCATAGAATAACTGTGCTGCGTATAGATGCACTGTGTGAATGTGTGTGTGAATGGGTGAATGTAAATCTGTACTGTATAGAGCTTTGAGTCATCAAGACTAGAAAAGCTTATATAAAGACAAACCCATTTACCATTTATGTTTACAATGATGTGAGAGGAAGTTGAGACTCTTCAGAAATAACCTTAGATCAAATTTACAGAAGAGACAACATTAGAAAAACTGTTGATAAACTCTTCCAGCCCCTGATACGAGACCACACACACAAACATCAGAAAAACCAAGGAGCATGTGGAGTTCTGACACAGGAGGATATCCCCACCCCTGTTGTGATTAACGGGGCAGCTTTAATGTCCTGGAGAGGTCAAAGCAATCTGGACTGGTCAGACAACAGTGACGCCCTCTACAGGAAGGTTTTACCAGTCTGTGGTGGTCAGTGTATTGTAGGAAGCTGTGGCACCAACAAACAGCTGCGTGCTGGGGATGGAGGTGGACGGGGCCTGAGAAGAGGGTGCAAGGACAAACTCAAAGCCACCTTCAGCGTTTGGGCTGAACTGAGGAGCTCAGGGGCTCGATCACACTCTGAACCCCGGAGGGGCTCGATCACACTCTGGACCCCGGAGGGGCTCGATCACACTCTGGACCCCGGAGGGGCTCGATCACACTCTGGACCCCGGAGGGGCTCGATCACACTCTGGACCCCGGAGGGGCTCGATCACACTCTGGACCCCGGAGGGGCTCGATCACACTCTGGACCCCGGAGGGGCTCGATCACACTCTGGACCCCGGAGGGGCTCGATCACACTCTGGACCCCGGTGGGGCTCGATCACACTCTGGACCCCGGAGGGGCTCGATCACACTCTGGACCCCGGAGGGGCTCGATCACACTCTGGACCACCGACCCCGGAGGGGCTCGCATCGATCACACTCTGGACCCCGGAGGGGCTCGATCACACTCTGGACCCCGGAGGGGCTCGATCACACTCTGGACCCCGGAGGGGCTCGATCACACTCTGGACCCCGGAGGGGCTCGATCACACTCTGGACCCCGGAGGGGCTCGATCACACTCTGAACCCCGGAGGGGCTTCTCTGGCCAATCAGACTGTCAAACATCACACAGACACATAGTGAACATTCTACGTCCCAGTTACACCACCTGTTTCCTCAGCTTTATGTCGTACAGACTTGTAGGTAGTGTTTCCTTTCCTATTCTAGTTTTCCCCTTGTGCCACTGTGTCAATTGTGAACTTTCCATCAGAGGTTTTAATAGGTTTATCTTATTGGGGCTTATCTAGAAAAACATTACGGTCGATGTTCTTCATCATCCGCATCAAATATATATATATGGATGTATCTATATGATCTGGTTCTATGCTGGAAAAGCAGCCAGATCCTCGGCGCATGCGCAGCTTCGAAGATACGATTTGCACAACGGAGCGACATCAAAGATGGCGGGAGCCTCCGACCCACTGGAGGACATGCTCTTCACGGAGGTGGATGAAAAAGCCGTCAGCGACCTGGTGGGTTCGCTCGAGTCGCAGCTGGGCGACAGGAAGACTCCTGCCCCTTCGCTTTCCGACGGGACCCGGGAGGCAGCGCCGGCGGCCGCGGCTCAGTTCTCAGGGAAAGTGCGCGACCAAGTGGGGTCTGCTGAGCCGCAACAAGGGCATCCGAAAGCGGGGTTAACCCAGGAGCCCGGCGCCAAGCCGCCGCTGTCCGCTCCGAGCCTCTCCGCCTCTACCTCCTCCGTCGCTACCGGGGCTGCGATCACCACCGGAGCCGGGCTACAAACTGCTGGAGCTGCTCCCCCGACTGCCTCCCCGGGACCCGGACCCGTAACTTTGCCCACTCCGCCCGCCTCCGCTGCTACCTTCCCCCGGGCGGCTGTGGCTCCGAGCGCGGCTCCCAGCCCCTCCGCCGGCCCGGTGGCGGACGGGTCCCGGAGCGGATCTCCCGCTCTGCTCAGTTTAAACGGAAACGGCGGATCTGCAAAGTTGGTGAACTCGCCCGCGGTCGCGCCAGCGGCCGGAGGCAGCACCGTGATCAGTGCTGTCAGTGCCGGGGGGTCCGCGGTCATCAACCCCATGACTTCTCAGCCCACTTTCCCGGGACCGGCTCCGACCGTGGTCCTGCAGAGACAGCCCGGCCCCGCGGCCACCGTCACCCAGAACGGGATGGACCCTAAGGTGGTGACCCAGGGCGCCCCCCCGGCCTCCAGCCCCCAGGTGATGAACCACAGCACGATGCACACCAAGATGCTGGTGCCCAGTCAGCCTGTGTCCGGAAACACCGTCATCCTGACCAGCACCGCCTCTGCAGTCCAGTCCCCCATCACCCAGACCGTGTCCAGTCCGGCTGCCATCACCCTGACGGGGGTCAAACCGGCCATGAACGGCCTGGCTCAGCCCGCGGTGGCTGTGGTGAGGCCTCCGGGCGGCACCTTGGTGGCAACCTCCCTCCAGCAGCAGAGACCCGCCATGGTGGCGAGCTCGACCCGGGCAGCTGCCCCCCAGCTTCCTCTGGCTGTCCGGCCCCAGCAGCAGACCACCATCCAGCTGCCCCCCGGCTTCACCATGCCTGCAGGTGAGAGAGCTGCACCTCCACCTGAGGGTCACTTCCTGTCGACCCGAGCTTCCTCCTCACTCCTCAAAGGAGGGAAACCAATCAATCGATTCATTGTCAGAGAATTGATCAGAAACTGTTGATGATCCGAGGTCCGGTCGTATGATCAGTGAATCAGAAGCATGGCTCACAGATAGTTTCAATCAGAGCTCCGGGTCATAGGAAGTGAACGTCCACCATCACTGACGACGGGGGGGGCATGATAAAGAACAGCAGCTGGGTTTCTGACCGGTGTCTCCTCCTCTCTCAGGTATGGTTCTGGTACGGACGGAGACGGGTCAGCTGGTCATGGTCCCACAGCAGGTCCTGGCTCAAGCTCAGGCCAAAACCCAACAGGCCCAGACGGTGGCCAACCTCAACCAGAGACCTGCCACCCCCACGGCTGGGGCCGGCATCCGGGTCAGCACCGCCACCACGGTACGTCAGGTACTGACCATAATCAGGAGCTCACAGGTTCTGAGTTCAGTGGCTGCTGGTCCGATTCATTCTTTATGATGTTAATAATTAGTATGAATTAACGCTGAAGTTCAGACGAGTTCAGCCCTGATGATGCTGCAGCAGCAGATTCCGGGTCAGTGTGAAGGTCCACATGTGAATTTACATATCACAACAACAACAGCAACATGTGGGAACATCCAGGCGAGGGGCGGAGCCTGTAGAGCAGCAGGGGGCGGAGCCTGTAGAGCAGCAGGGGCGGAGCCTGTAGAGCAGCAGGGGGCGGGACATGACGTATAAACTCTGCTGTGGAAAGATCAGTGTTGTTGTTTCCAGCTCCTCCACACCGGGTGCATCACCAGAAGATCTGGAATCTCCTCGTGTTTCCAAGTGGACGTCTTCATCTTCTACGTGTCCTGCTCCTCTTCTTCATCCTGAGATGTTTGTGTTCTTCAGTTTCACGTCACGTGTTAGAAACCTCATCAACACGTCCACTCGCTCTCTGGAAGCTTCCACACATTGTCCGATTAGATGATGTCATTTATTAAGAAACAATGAACATTCAATTGGATTTTCACTCCCATTTTGTTAATCGAACAGAGATGTTCATCATCCCTTGTGTAAATTAAATAATATAAACCAAAGCATGAAACTATCAGCAGGTAACTTGATAGTTAAAGTGTGAAACAGGTGAACTGCAATGATCTGGTCTGTGACGTGGTGTGTTTCTCCCTCCGTGTCGTCTGCAGGCTCCTATCACATCTCACACCGTCCGCCTGGCGTCCCCCGCTCCAACCAGGATGGTTCAGTCTCCCTCCACCACCACTGTGCAGGTGAGTCTCTGTCCAATCAGCTGGAGAGCCAGTGAGTGTGTTCAGGCTCCTCTGGTTGGTTAACACAAACAAACACACTCAGCAGAAGTTACTCGGACCAGTACAGAACTTGAAGTCACTTTGTGTTTGTTTGATTCCCTCTTGAGCAGTGTTAATTTTGGCAGCTATTTTTGATTTAGTCTTAGTCTGTTGACGAAAAATGCAAATTAGTTTTAGTCACATTTAGTCATTTTTATCCTTCTTAGTTTTAGTCACATTTAATAGCCACATTAAACTCCCTCTCTATAAAAACATATAGCTGCAGCTTAATAGCTTAAAAATATATATTTAGTTTTAAATGTGAAAACAAAAAGGGAGAGCAGGTCAGACTGGAGGCGAGCACAGAAACTGCAGCTCGGTAGAAACCAACTGCAGCTTCTGCTCTGATCAAGAAGCTGCGGAGCTGATCTGTGATCAGCTGGGACCAGAGAAACTGTGTGTTTTCACTGTTTCCATAGTTAAGAAGCAGTCAGTCACTGAGCTGTGATCTCACTGTGTCTCTCTGAGCGAGTGAGGGGGGGCGGAGCCTCGGGACCACACACACAGACTCACACACACACACAGACACACACACACACACACACTCACACACACACACACAGACACACACACACACACACACACACACACAGACTCACACACACACACACAGACACACACACACAGACTCACACACACACACACAGACACACACACACACACACACACTCACACACACTCACACAGACACACACACACACACACACAGACTCACACAGACACACACACACAGACACACACACACACACACACACACACACACTCACTCGCCCGCTCCTGATACTTCATGACGGCCTGATACGATCAACCACCAACACTTTCGTCTCGTCAACGAAAGTTAAAATAGATTTAGAATAACAAAGTGCTGGGATAGATGCACTGTGTGAATGTGTGTGTGTGAATGTGAAACTGTAATGTAAAGCGCTTTGAGTCATCAAGACTAGAAAAGCTCTATATAAATGCAAATCCATTTACCATCCATTTAGTCATAGTTTTTATTTTCAAAGATCCGTTTTCGTTACGTCTCGTCTTAGTCGTGGGAAAAGGGGCGTTAACGAGATGAACACTGCTCTTGAGTTTATAACAGGCTCAGATCGCGATGGGGGTGCAAAAGATAAACCTTCATTAATCGTATTTGAAGTAATAGTTAATAATAAACACAAGTTATATAAAATATGTATATATATATATATATGATGCGTGTGACACCGAAGGCACCACACATGTCTCTCGTATACAAAGTCAATGCCAGGATGCCAAACCTCTGCTTATAACCTTTACACCCAGAAGGCCATCACCGTGGCCCCAGGCGGTGCAGCGCTGTCTGTGAAGATGACCACACCTCAGAAGGCTCCAACGGTGATAACAGCCGGGGGGGCGCCCGCATCCAAACCCTCGGCCCCTCTGACCACCATGACCCCCCGCTCCCACAGCCACGCCCCCCACCAGAGTCACGGTGGTGTCGCAGGTCAGGTGGAGTTCATTCAGACCGTTTCATGCTCTATTAGCGGAGCCGTGTTTTAACTTGTTGTCCCCGTGTTCGACTCGACAGGAGATGCAGGAGAACGTGAAGAAATGCAAGAACTTCCTTGCCACACTCATCAAGCTGGCGTCCCACAATTCTCCCTCCCCAGATACCTCCAAGAATGTGAAGGCCCTGGTGCAGGACCTGCTCGTAAGACTCAGCGCACCAAGCCTCACTGTCATTGGCTGAAATCTCGAGTCTGATATCAGTCAAACTTGACTTCTCTGTTTCTCTCTCTCTAGGATGCTAAGATCGAGCCGGAGGAGTTCACCACTCGGCTGCAGGCTGAGCTGAAGTCCTCCCCTCAGCCCTACCTCATTCCCTTCCTCAAGGTACCATCATCATCATCATCACAACATCTTCATCCCAACATGACATCATCATCACGTCGCAAACTCACAATCCAGAAACATTCACATTGCTCATAACAAACTCACTTTGTAAACACAACTGCTTCCTCTCCAGTTTGTATGATGTCACGGGGTTGTCAGTGTGTTGCGTTGTGTCTCCACAGAAAAGTCTGCCTGCCCTGCGTCAGTCTCTGCTCAGCAGCCAGCAGTCTCTGAGTGTCCCCAGCACCTCCACCCCCCCCCTGGCCGCCCCCGGCTCCATCACCACCACCGCCATCAGACCCCGGCTGCCCGTCAGTCCGGCGAGCAGCACCATCAAACTGAACACGCCGCTCACTAACGCAAACGCTGTGGTACGATGAGGCGTCACAGAACTTACCTGAGAGACAGAGAGATGCTCTGCTTCTCTTCATAGCTACATAATTAATGATAATATAATAATCTATAAATACCTAGTTTTAATTTGATGTTAAAAAACAGGTGAAACGTTAAGAAAGATGTTAGAGAACAGGTGGAACGTTTAGAAAGATGTTAGAGAACAAGTGGAACGTTTAGAAAGATGTTAGAGAACAAGTGGAACATTAAGAAAGATGTTAGAGAACAAGTGGAACATTAAGAAAGATGTTAGAGAACAGGTGGAACGTTTAGAAAGATGTTAGAGAACAAGAGGAACATTAAGAAAGATGTTAGAGAACAAGTGGAACGTTTAGAAAGATGTTAGAGAACAAGTGGAACGTTTAGAAAGATGTTAGAGAACAGGTGGAACGTTTAGAAAGATGTTAGAGAACAAGTGGAACGTTTAGAAAGATGTTAGAGAACAGGTGGAACGTTTAGAAAGATGTTAGAGAACAAGTGGAACGTTTAGAAAGATGTTAGAGAACAAGTGGAACCTTTAGAAAGATGTTAGAGAACAAGTGGAACCTTTAGAAAGATGTTAGAGAACAAGTGGAACCTTTAGAAAGATGTTAGAGAACAAGTGGAACCTTTAGAAAGATGTTAGAGAACAAGTGGAACATTAAGAAAGATGTTAGAGAACAAGTGGAACATTAAGAAAGATGTTAGAGAACAAGTGGAACGTTTAGAAAGATGTTAGAGAACAAGTGGAACGTTTAGAAAGATGTTAGAGAACAAGTGGAACGTTTAGAAAGATGTTAGAGAACAAGTGGAACCTTTAGAAAGATGTTAGAGAACAAGAGGAACGTTAAGAAAGATGTTGGAGAACAAGTGGAACATTAAGAAAGATGTTAGAGAACAAGAGGAACGTTTAGAAAGATGTTAGAGAACAAGTGGAACGTTTAGAAAGATGTTAGAGAACAAGTGGAACATTTAGAAAGATGTTAGAGAACAAGTGGAACCTTTAGAAAGATGTTAGAGAACAAGTGGAACATTAAGAAAGATGTTAGAGAACAAGTGGAACGTTTAGAAAGATGTTAGAGAACAAGAGGAACGTTAAGAAAGATGTTGGAGAACAAGTGGAACATTTAGAAAGATGTTAGAGAACAAGAGGAACGTTTAGGAAGATGTTGGAGAACAAGTGGAACATTAAGAAAGATGTTAGAGAACAAGTGGAACCTTTAGAAAGATGTTAGAGAACAAGTGGAACCTTTAGAAAGATGTTAGAGAACAAGTGGAACATTAAGAAAGATGTTAGAGAACAAGAGGAACGTTTAGGAAGATGTTGGAGAACAAGTGGAACATTTAGAAAGATGTTGGAGAACAGGTGGAACATTTAGAAAGATGTTAGAGAACAAGAGGAACGTTAAGAAAGATGTTGGAGAACAGGTGGAACGTTTAGGAAGATGTTGGAGAACAGGTGGAACGTTTAGGAAGATGTTGGAGAACAAGTGGAACCTTTAGAAAGATGTTAGAGAACAAGAGGAACGTTTAGAAAGATGTTAGAGAACAAGAGGAACGTTAAGAAAGATGTTGGAGAACAAGTGGAACGTTTAGGAAGATGTTAGAGAACAAGTGGAACATTAAGAAAGATGTTAGAGAACAAGAGGAACCTTTAGAAAGATGTTAGAGAACAAGAGGAACATTAAGAAAGATGTTAGAGAACAAGAGGAACGTTTAGAAAGATGTTAGAGAACAAGAGGAACGTTTAGGAAGATGTTAGAGAACAGGTGGAACCTTTAGAAAGATGTTAGAGAACAAGAGGAACGTTTAGGAAGATGTTGGAGAACAAGTGGAACATTAAGAAAGATGTTAGAGAACAGGTGGAACCTTTAGAAAGATGTTAGAGAACAAGAGGAACGTTTAGAAAGATGTTATAGAACAAGTGGAACATTAAGAAAGATGTTAGAGAACAGGTGGAACCTTTAGAAAGATGTTAGAGAACAAGAGGAACGTTTAGGAAGATGTTAGAGAACAAGAGGAACGTTTAGAAAGATGTTGGAGAACAGGTGGAACATATAACAAGTCTCTGACGTGGTTCTGATGTTCTCTCCGTTCTGCAGGCCGTGGGCAGAGCCGGAGTTCAGACGGTCCAGACGCGTTCTCCTGTCGTCATCAGTCAGACCCTCAGAACTCAAGGTGAGTGCAGCTGCACCACCAGGTGGCAGCGATGAGTTGACTTCACTGCTTGTAGCAGCTGATGAAGTCCTCTTGTTTCCTTCAGCGACGCTCATCAGAGGATCTCCCACCGTCGTCGGCAAGAGTCTGGTGAACCTGGCTTCTCAAGCCAATCAGAAGAAACTAAGCGACCCAGGGGGCGGGACGTTCAGGTGACTTATGACTTTTCTGAAGAATGTACTGAAATCATAAATGATCAATACATGAACTACTACATCAGTCCTCTGAATTATTATATTTTTCTGATGTTAATTCAGAATCAAACGTTTTATTTCTCATTCTAATTCAAATGGAACATGTTGTGAACGTGTCTTCCAAAGAGATGACGATGACATCAACGACGTGGCGTCCATGGCTGGCGTCAACCTTAACGAGGAAAATGCCCGTATCCTGGCAACCAGCTCGGAGCTGGTGGGCACAAAGATCCGCTCGTGTAAAGACGAGGCCTTCCTGCCGCCGGGGCTGCTGCACCGCCGCATCCTGGACACGGGTACAGACGTCCCCCAGACGAGTCCTCCAGAAGGACTCGCTCTTCACTCCAGCACCACAACAGATACTTGTGTTCATGTCACATTCATGTAGTTCAAAGACGGTTTCAGTCAAACCACTCTGACTTCAAATCAAATCAATAAACATCAACTAAGAGCAGGAGCATGAAATGAAGTCCAGGAAGAAATGAGTTTTCTTCATTTAAATAAGTCAAGGGAAGAATGTTTTGTTGCTTAGTTGTGGTCACTATCAGCGTTGTGTGATTCTTCCTCCATGTTGTTTCTCCTCGCCTCTTTCTTCTTGATTCGTCTTTTACGTTGTGTTACATCTGTTGTGTGTGGTCTGCTCTGGAGGAAACACAACACAGAATCTGCGTTTCCATTTAGTTTGAGCTCTGTCCTGAAGGTGGCGCTCGATGATGCAGATTAAAACAAAACGGATAATTCCCCTTAAACACATCAGAATCCAATTAACAAGCCTGTTTTCAAAATGTAAGGAGAAGAAATTTCAGATTTTTGTGTAATAATCTAGATTTAAATTTGTCAGAAAAATAAATGGATTCGTGGAAACTTCTTCGATGCTCATGAAAGAACCATTTCTCGTCTTTAGCAAAGAAGCTGGGAGTGAGCGAGGTGCCGCTGGAGGTGGTGAACTTCATCTCTCACGCCACTCAGTCCAGACTGCGCTCGCTGCTGGAGAAGGTGTCGGCCGTCGCTCAGCATCGCACAGACGGAGGAAAGGTACGAACACACACACACACACACACACACACACACACACAGAGAATCAGTTAATCATGGTTGTCTTCCTGCGTCAGGATGAAGATCATCACGAACAGTCGTCAGACGTTCGCTCGCAGCTTCGCTTCTTCGAGCAACTGGAGCGAATGGAGAAACAAAGGAAAGATGAACAGGAGAGAGAGATTCTGCTGAAGGCTGCAAAGGTACACACACGCAGACACACACATACACACGCACACACACACATACACAAGCTACATTAGTGCATCAGCAGCATTGAGGGGCTTTCAGCGTCTTGCCCAGCGACACTTCAGCATGCGGGGGGGAAGACTGGGATCGAACTGCCAACCTTCTACCACTCTCCTTTGCCACAGCCGCCCACACGCAGATCAGGAAGTTCTTTGTGTTTTGTGTTTTTAACTGAATTTTGAATCTCTGCTCTTTCTGTGTTTCCTGTTGCAATAAAACATTATTAGAAATTTCCCATGTTTTAAATTAAAATAATAAATCATTCATTTGCAGGAGGGTAAAGTGAAATATGTGAAATGATGAACATTATCCAACTTGGTGTTTCAGCGGGTAACCTGTGACGTTTTGTTTTCACTGTCCAGAGTCGTGCGAGACAAGAGGATCCAGAACAGGCCCGCCTGAAGCAGAAGGCCAAAGAGGTACGTCCTGTCGCCGTGGTAACAACCCTTAGTCCGCATCTGAGGTGACAGAACAACATCACATGATCGTCAGCTGATCCAACTGGAAACAAAGAAGATGGTGGTTAGGGCGCTGTGCCGAACCAAGGCCACAGCCAGACACCTCGGGGACCCTGAGGCCTGCAGAGGGCAGGGGTCATTACCCATAAGTCTCTGCTGCGGGCAGGAGAGGATGTGGTCCAGGCGGGTCTGAGGAGGTCACACGGGGCATTGTGGGGAGACGGTTTGTGGTCCTATGTCGCTGTAGCTCTGAGCTCAGACGAGATGACGGGCTGCGAACGGCGTTGTGTTTCAGGGGTCAAAGGTTAACCTGGGGGGGGTCTGAGGACAAATCCCCACAACCACCAGGGGCAGCACTGAGTCAGCCTCTGATGTTTGATTTGATGTTTTTCTGTGAAGTTCTGTGAACATTTAAATTGACCTCCTCTACAGATGCAGCAGAACGAGTTGGCTCAGATGCGACAACGAGACGCCAACCTCACGGCCCTCGCCGCCATCGGACCACGCAAGAAACGCAAGCTGGACTCCCCGGGCGGCGCCACGGCCGGCCCTGAGGTAAAACCAGTTTCTAGGTTTTATTACAACAGACATTAGAGCTGAGGTCGGACATTGAACCACTGACCTCCTGGTTAGTGGACGACCCGCTGCTCCTTCCACAGTTTGTTCACATTTAGAACAGGAAGCAGGAAGTGAGTCATGTGTCAGTCTGAGTGTATGTGAATGGTCCTGTGACATGTGTGTTAGTGTGGGCGGAGCCTCAGTCACCCGACTTGTTGCTGAGTGTTTATTGGCTGCGTCTGGTCTCTGGAGGTCGACCTCTAACGTCCCGTCTCTGCCCTCAGGTGGCCTCAGGCTCGGGCGCCGGCTCCTCGGCGTCCCCCTCCTCCCGCCAGCAGCTCCGTCAGCGAATCACTCGAGTGAACCTCAGGGACTTCATCTTCTGTCTGGAGCAGGACCGCAGCACGGCCCGCTCACTGATGCTCTACAAGGCGCTGCTGAAATGAGTCCACGAGGGGTCGCAGACTGATCACACGTCAGCTCCTCGCCGTGGCCTCGCGTCCTCTGAGGTGTTTCTCTCTCGTCTTTAGGCGCTGCAGTACGTCTGTACTCTACTTCCTGGTCATGTCTCTTTTTTAATGGCAGGTGTTAGTTTCACATTTCAGTTCCGTGTTATTTCGCCGAAGTAACGACCGCGTCACACCAGAACATCTGAGCTAACCCGCGTGCCTTCATTAAGTCCTGTTCTGAGGTCAGTGGACGCAGATCAACAAACCAGAGCTGGAGTCACCGGTTCATCTCTGAATCAGGAGTCGGAGGCTGATGATGGTTTAACGGATCTGACCCGAACGCTGCAGCTCGATGGATTGATCTGTGAAACAAGAGGTCAGCTCTGCTCTGATTGGATGATGCCTCACAGACTCTGTCAGGACGACTTGTTATTGGTCAACAGTGAATATGCAGAGGTCAAAGTTTGCGAGGACGAACCTGACGTGAACAGTTCTGGTGTGATCAGGTCTTAAGACAGATTTTTTATAACTTTTTTTATTCCTCGTCTCCACATCTACTTCCTGGTCCCTACATCACCCACAGTGTAACTGGTCTGTTAGTGGCAGCTGACGTATACTGGGGGGGTCGTTCCCCCAAGATGGTTCTTTCCTCTGATTGGTACAAACTGGTTCAGTGAACGCAGCCTCTTCACACCTGGAAACACCGAGGAGGAAAAACACCTGGATCTGTACATATGACCAGGTCCCGATGTGACGTCATGTGATGTCACCGTGACGTCATGATTCCGTCACCTGGGACATTAGCACACGGACTCTGCCGATGCGGAGACGACATCTAATCTAAATCTCTCCCAACGTGTCAGATCCCTTGTGGTCACTTAGCTTGTTTTGAACCTTTTCAGATGACGGGAGGTCACATGTTCACTGGTGTAATGGTGAGAAGCCGTCGAACCAACAGTTGTTTTAATGTTTGTGTGGACACTCGACCTGAAGTTCAACATTATCACGTCTCTGCTGAACCAGTGTTTCTCCAACTGATTCCCGTCTCCAGTCTTTATGCCAAGCTAAGCTAGCTGTCTCTTGTCTTTATGTTAGCTAGCTGTTTGCTCACAGTTCCAACCTGTGCTAAGATCAGCTAGCTGTTTACTCTCTTGTTTTCAGACTTAATGCTAAGCTAGCTATTTCCTCCCTAGCTTTATATTAGGACATGAACGTGTCTCGAGGAAACAGGAAGTTAACGAGAATGTTGAACTGTTGGTTTTAGTGAAATGATTGACAGTGTGGTGGCAGGAAGTGGGTTCTTCTCCTAACAGGAAACAGACTCAGGCTACGTTCAGGAAGACGAACAACATCACACTTCACTTCAGACGTTCTTCCTCCTCCTCTTCCTCTCGGGTCACGTGTGATTTCATTTTGATCTCGTCTCTGTTTCAACCACGTGGTGACGTGGTTCATCGGTGTTACCATAGAAACCGACCCACGGTTCAGTATGGCATTGAATGAATCATGTGACATGTAGTGAACCAATCAGAGCTCCAGGTGGTGCGAGGACACGATGTGACGTTCAAGCCCGAACTGTTCACGAGTTTGTTAATGTTTTAAAGAGGGCGTGTCCGTGGGAGGTTTTTAACGCTTTAAATGTCTTTTGGTTTCTTTGGCCTGTGTCGTGAATTGTTGGAACTGAAGCTGTGTGTTCTGTACGTCACTGTCGTCACGGCAACACACTAACACGTCTGTTGGAAGGATAATTTTTGTGAGTATTTATATTTCCTACATTCTGTACTCGATCCTGACGCATTTCAGGAAATGCAATTTTACAGTCATTTGTACCTTTGCAAAAAAAATTCAATAAAGAAAATCAAGACGAAGTTTGACTCAATGTTTTTATCAAGGAAAAAAAAGCACATTAAATAATCGTTTGAGAAATATAATCAAATGAGATCAGACACTCGTGTGACAGCTGATCTCTCCCATGTGTTGACCTGTCACAGTTTGTGAACGGGGCACTTAATGTCCTCACTCCGTAGGTCGTATGCTCAAACTGGTCCCCACACACAGAGCTGTACAAGAGCACCTTCATACACACACACACATTCATATACATGCACACTTCTAGTATTATCGTACACATAAGTTGAGTTTTAATAAACTATGCATTTGGTTCAAAGGGTGTGTTTATGTTGTCCAGGACAGCCGGGCCTTCATTGGTGTGACGCCGATCGGAGGAAGTTCTAAATTTACACACTTTTATTAAATTAGACTCAAAGTCGGTCCGACACGACCTTTGACCTCTGTGTTTGACCTCTGTGTTTGGTCATCTGGCTCCATGAAACTACACAACATGTGGAAACATGTATGAACGCTCACGTATGAACTTGTAGAAACAGTTATGACGTAATGAAGTTTTCAAGAAGGAACATGCTTCACACAACATACATGTCGTCTTTAATGCATCACAGTTTACACACACAAGAACACACAATGTAACCAGGGAAACACAACGTGACTTTGTACGTGTTGTATGAATCAAGACTCATGATCACAGGAAGATTATTATGTTCACAATGTACTACGTGTGTGTACTCTGATCTACGTGTGTGTACTCTGATCTACGTGTGTGTACTCTGATCTACGTGTGTGTACTCTGATCTACGTGTGTGTACTCTGATCTACGTGTGTGTACTCTGATCTACGTGTGTGTACTCTGATCTACGTGTGTACTGACAGAAGGATGAGTTGGTGTGATGAAAGGCTTCAGCTTCTTGAGTGCTGTGGACCAATCAGAGATCAGATTCCCATGTAGGTGTTCATCTTGCCCAGGGCGTCGCACACGGTGGTGAGGTCGCTGCGTAGGTCCTGCACCACGCGTTCGATGCTGCGTGTGTCCTTCAGCAGCTCCATGCTCTGAGTGTACGGGTTGTAGAACACACAGAACGGCCTCTGGATCGTCTTAGCAAACTCCCTGAGACAAGGTACAAGTACACAATCAGCCAAGCATCACAGCACTAGCTTTACTATCGTCTGTATGGTTCAGAGTGTCAGTGGTTGTGTGTCAGGAGCAGTGTGTGTCAGTAGTAGCAGTGTGTGTCAGGAGCAGTGTGTCAGTAGCGTGTGTGTGTCAGTAGTAGCGTGTGTGTGTCAGTAGTAGCGTGTGTGTGTCAGTAGTAGCAGTGTGTCAGTAGCAGCTGTGTCAGTAGCGTGTGTGTGTCAGTAGTAGCAGTGTGTCAGTAGCGTGTGTGTGTCAGTAGTAGCGTGTGTGTGTCAGTAGTAGCAGTGTGTCAGGAGCAGTGTGTCAGTAGCGTGTGTGTGTCAGTAGTAGCAGTGTGTCAGTAGCAGTGTGTGTCAGTAGTAGCAGTGTGTCAGTAGCAGTGTGTGTCAGGAGCAGTGTGTGTCAGTAGTAGAGTGTGTGTCAGGAGCAGTGTGTGTCAGTAGTAGCAGTGTGTCAGTAGTAGCAGTGTGTCAGTAGTAGGGTGTGTGGGTCAGTAGTAGCAGTGTGTCAGTAGCAGTGTGTCAGTAGCAGTGTGTCAGTAGAAGCAGTGTGTCAGTAGTAGCAGTGTGTCAGTAGCAGTGTGTCAGTAGCAGTGTGTCAGTAGTAGCAGTGTGTCAGTAGCAGTGTGTCAGTAGCAGTGTGTCAGTAGTAGCAGTGTGTCAGTAGTAGCAGTGTGTCAGTAGCAGTGTGTCAGTAGCAGTGTGTCAGTAGTAGCAGTGTGTCAGTAGTAGCAGTCTGTCAGTAGCAGTGTGTCAGTAGTAGCAGTGTGTCAGTAGCAGTGTGTCAGTAGCGTGTGTGTGTCAGTAGTAGCAGTGTGTCAGTAGCAGTGTGTGTCAGTAGTAGCAGTGTGTCAGTAGCAGTGTGTGTCAGGAGCAGTGTGTGTCAGTAGTAGAGTGTGTGTCAGGAGCAGTGTGTGTCAGTAGTAGCAGTGTGTCAGTAGTAGCAGTGTGTCAGTAGTAGCAGTGTGTCAGTAGTAGGGTGTGTGTGTCAGTAGTAGCAGTGTGTCAGTAGCAGTGTGTCAGTAGCAGTGTGTCAGTAGAAGCAGTGTGTCAGTAGTAGCAGTGTGTCAGTAGCAGTGTGTCAGTAGCAGTGTGTCAGTAGTAGCAGTGTGTCAGTAGTAGCAGTGTGTCAGTAGCAGTGTGTCAGTAGTAGCAGTGTGTTAGTAGTAGCAGTGTGTCAGTAGCAGTGTGTCAGTAGTAGCAGTGTGTCAGTAGCAGTGTGTCAGTAGCAGTGTGTCAGTAGCAGTGTGTCAGTAGTAGCAGTGTGTCAGTAGTAGCAGTGTGTCAGTAGCAGTGTGTCAGTAGTAGCAGTGTGTCAGTAGCAGTGTGTCAGTAGTAGCAGTGTGTCAGTAGCAGTGTGTCAGTAGCAGTGTGTCAGTAGTAGCAGTGTGTCAGTAGCAGTGTGTCAGTAGCAGTGTGTCAGTAGTAGCAGTGTGTCAGTAGCAGTGTGTCAGTAGCAGTGTGTCAGTAGTAGCAGTGTGTCAGTAGCAGTGTGTCAGTAGTAGCAGTGTGTCAGTAGCAGTGTGTCAGTAGCAGTGTGTCAGTAGCAGCTGTGTGTCAGTAGCAGTGTGTCAGTAGTAGCAGTGTGTCAGTAGCAGTGTGTCAGTAGCAGTGTGTCAGTAGTAGCAGTGTGTCAGTAGCAGTGTGTCAGTAGTAGCAGTGTGTCAGTAGCAGTGTGTCAGTAGCAGTGTGTCAGTAGCAGCGTGTCAGTAGCAGTGTGTCAGTAGCAGTGTGTCAGTAGCAGTGTGTCAGTAGCAGTGTGTCAGTAGTAGCAGTGTGTCAGTAGTAGCAGTGTGTCAGTAGCAGTGTGTCAGTAGCAGCTGTGTGTCAGTAGCAGTGTGTCAGTAGTAGCAGTGTGTCAGTAGCAGCGTGTCAGTAGCAGTGTGTCAGTAGCAGTGTGTCAGTAGTAGCAGTGTGTCAGTAGTAGCAGTGTGTCAGTAGCAGTGTGTCAGTAGTAGCAGTGTGTCAGTAGCAGTGTGTCAGTAGTAGCAGTGTGTCAGTAGCAGCTGTGTGTCAGTAGCAGTGTGTCAGTAGTAGCAGTGTGTCAGTAGCAGTGTGTCAGTAGTAGCAGTGTGTCAGTAGCAGTGTGTCAGTAGTAGCAGTGTGTCAGTAGCAGTGTGTCAGTAGCAGCGTGTCAGTAGCAGTGTGTCAGTAGCAGTGTGTCAGTAGTAGCAGTGTGTCAGTAGTAGCAGTGTGTCAGTAGCAGTGTGTCAGTAGTAGCAGTGTGTCAGTAGCAGTGTGTCAGTAGTAGCAGTGTGTCAGTAGCAGCTGTGTGTCAGTAGCAGTGTGTCAGTAGTAGCAGTGTGTCAGTAGCAGTGTGTCAGTAGCAGCGTGTCAGTAGCAGTGTGTCAGTAGCAGTGTGTCAGTAGTAGCAGTGTGTCAGTAGCAGCGTGTCAGTAGCAGTGTGTCAGTAGCAGCGTGTCAGTAGCAGCGTGTCAGTAGCAGTGTGTCAGTAGCAGCGTGTCAGTAGTAGCAGTGTGTCAGTAGCAGTGTGTCAGTAGTAGCAGTGTGTCAGTAGCAGTGTGTCAGTAGCAGTGTGTCAGTAGCAGCGTGTCAGTAGCAGTGTGTCAGTAGCAGTGTGTCAGTAGTAGCAGTGTGTCAGTAGCAGCGTGTCAGTAGCAGTGTGTCAGTAGCAGTGTGTCAGTAGCAGCGTGTCAGTAGCAGTGTGTCAGTAGCAGTGTGTCAGTAGTAGCAGTGTGTCAGTAGCAGTGTGTCAGTAGTAGCAGTGTGTCAGTAGCAGTGTGTCAGTAGCAGTGTGTCAGTAGCAGTGTGTCAGTAGCAGTGTGTCAGTAGCAGTGTGTCAGTAGCAGTGTGTCAGTAGTAGCAGTGTGTCAGTAGCAGTGTGTCAGTAGTAGCAGTGTGTCAGTAGCAGCTGTGTGTCAGTAGCAGTGTGTCAGTAGTAGCAGTGTGTCAGTAGCAGTGTGTCAGTAGTAGCAGTGTGTCAGTAGCAGTGTGTCAGTAGTAGCAGTGTGTCAGTAGCAGTGTGTCAGTAGCAGCGTGTCAGTAGCAGTGTGTCAGTAGCAGTGTGTCAGTAGTAGCAGTGTGTCAGTAGTAGCAGTGTGTCAGTAGCAGTGTGTCAGTAGTAGCAGTGTGTCAGTAGCAGTGTGTCAGTAGTAGCAGTGTGTCAGTAGCAGCTGTGTGTCAGTAGCAGTGTGTCAGTAGTAGCAGTGTGTCAGTAGCAGTGTGTCAGTAGCAGCGTGTCAGTAGCAGTGTGTCAGTAGCAGTGTGTCAGTAGTAGCAGTGTGTCAGTAGCAGCGTGTCAGTAGCAGTGTGTCAGTAGCAGTGTGTCAGTAGCAGCGTGTCAGTAGCAGTGTGTCAGTAGCAGTGTGTCAGTAGTAGCAGTGTGTCAGTAGCAGTGTGTCAGTAGTAGCAGTGTGTCAGTAGCAGTGTGTCAGTAGCAGTGTGTCAGTAGCAGCGTGTCAGTAGCAGTGTGTCAGTAGCAGTGTGTCAGTAGTAGCAGTGTGTCAGTAGCAGCGTGTCAGTAGCAGTGTGTCAGTAGCAGTGTGTCAGTAGCAGCGTGTCAGTAGCAGTGTGTCAGTAGCAGTGTGTCAGTAGTAGCAGTGTGTCAGTAGCAGTGTGTCAGTAGTAGCAGTGTGTCAGTAGCAGTGTGTCAGTAGCAGTGTGTCAGTAGCAGTGTGTCAGTAGCAGTGTGTCAGTAGCAGTGTGTCAGTAGCAGCGTGTCAGTAGCAGTGTGTCAGTAGCAGTGTGTCAGTAGTAGCAGTGTGTCAGTAGCAGTGTGTCAGTAGTAGCAGTGTGTCAGTAGCAGTGTGTCAGTAGCAGTGTGTCAGTAGCAGTGTGTCAGTAGCAGTGTGTCAGTAGCAGTGTGTCAGTAGCAGTGTGTCAGTAGTAGCTGTGTGTCAGTAGTAGCAGTGTGTCAGTAGCAGCGTGTCAGTAGCAGCGTGTCAGTAGCAGCGTGTCAGTAGCAGTGTGTCAGTAGCACCTCATCTTCTCCTTGGCCTCCTCGAAGCTCTCAGAGACAAAGTAAACGTCCTGGAAAGTTGTGATGAGACATTCTTGGTCACATGTCGTCTTCGGGTCGAACGTCTTCACACACGCCTGATCAGACAGAGCATGCTGGGAAAAAACAGTGTGTGTTAGAGTGTGTGTCTGTGTGTTACAGTGTGTTACAGTGTGTGTCTGTGTGTTACAGTGTGTGTCTGTGTGTGTCTGTGTGTTACAGTGTGTGTCTGTGTGTTACAGTGTGTGTCTGTGTGTTACAGTGTGTGTCTGTGTGTTACCCTCAGCTCCCCGATGGAGGACAGCAGCCCGGCTCCGTACACTCGCAGCTCTGTGTGTTACAGTGTGTGTCTGTGTGTTACAGTGTGTTACAGTGTGTGTCTGTGTGTTACAGTGTGTTACAGTGTGTGTCTGTGTGTTACAGTGTGTGTTACAGTGTGTGTCTGTGTGTGTCTGTGTGTTACAGTGTGTTACAGTGTGTGTCTGTGTGTTACAGTGTGTTACAGTGTGTGTCTGTGTGTTACTGTGTGTGTCTGTGTGTTACTGTGTGTGTCTGTGTGTGTCTGTGTGTTACCCTCAGCTCCCCGATGGAGGACAGCAGCCCGGCTCCGTACGCTCGCAGCTCTGTGTGTTACAGTGTGTGTCTGTGTGTTACAGTGTGTTACAGTGTGTGTCTGTGTGTTACAGTGTGTTACAGTGTGTGTCTGTGTGTTACAGTGTGTGTTACAGTGTGTGTCTGTGTGTGTCTGTGTGTTACAGTGTGTTACAGTGTGTGTCTGTGTGTTACAGTGTGTTACAGTGTGTGTCTGTGTGTTACTGTGTGTCTGTGTTTACTGTGTGTGTCTGTGTGTGTCTGTGTGTTACCCTCAGTCCCCGATGGAGGACAGAGCCCGTCGACGCTCGCAGCTCTGTGTGTTACAGTGTGTGTCTGTGTGTTACAGTGTGTTACAGTGTGTTACAGTGTGTGTCTGTGTGTTACGTGGTTACAGTGTGTGTCTGTGTGTGTCTGTGTGTTACCCTCAGCTCCCCGATGGAGGACAGCAGCCCGGCTCCGTACGCTCGCAGCTCTTTGTCTTGTTTGCAAAGTCCAAATTCAATAGTAAAGAAATAACACTGTAAAAAATGCAGCACAGAGTTGTCATGTTACTTATAGTTTTTAACAGTTTAATAAAAAGACCAGCACAGACTCACAACAGACTCACAACTGACACACAAGGGGTGATACAATTGTAATACTCAGTGTGGCCTGTAGAGGCCACTGTCAAAGACTGTTAATGTAATAGAGTTCATCCATGAAAATAAAATAATGAAGTGATATTGTGACAGAAGTATGTGGACAAAGTACATCTACATGTGTCCAGTAGAGGTACACGTGTACTAGTACATGCAGTATTACTCACGGTGGCCAGTTTCTGGACGTCCTGGTCCGAGGCTCCGAGAGACGCCAGCCCGATCTCCTGAGAGAACTGAGCGAACTTGGGGTCGGCCAGAAGAGGGACGTGACCCAGCAGCTCGTGACACGTGTCCCTGGACCCACAACATACATGTTACAGGTGAATGTGTGTGTGTCTGTGTGTGTGTCTGTGTGTGTGTGAACTCACGGTTCAGGTGTGTACAGTGGGTCAGTACTGTGACGAACATACTGAGTACAGTTAAATACTCGGTACGCTAAAGCCGCCAGAAAATCTCTTGGAGACAAATAACCTGCGACAGGACGAACTGTGAATCCAGAACACTCTATACACACACACACACACACACACACACACACACACACACACACACAACACACACACACACACACAGAAGCAGAATAAAAATAATGCGAACAGAAGTAATAATAATAACAACAATAATAATATTAATAATAAGAGTAATAACACAATAGTAACATACTAATAATGAATAAGAAGAGTAATAGCAGTGATAAGGAAGAAGGACCTCTGAGGAACACGGACACGTCCTCCAGCTGGGGCACGTTGTCCTCTCGGTAGCCACAGTGCTTGATGAGCAGGGGCAGGTTCTCCAGATGTTCTCTGCAGGCGTGAGTCGGGTACAGTTTGCTCAGCTCCCTGAACACCACCCCCCACGTCTTGATCTCCTCAGGGGTGTACTCGATACGAGGGATGGGCTGTCCGCTGAGGGAGGAGACACACGATCCACCTCATATCTGATTTATATCAAACGTTTACTGGTCGAGCGACTGAAACATCGAAACATACGTCTCCTTTCAAATGTTCAATTCTTAATATGTTCAAACGCTGAAATGATATTTAAAGTCGGTTTGGATCAAAACTTCAGCTAAATGATGTGTAATGTAAAAAAGTAATCAAGGTCAAAATGTTAATACATCTTACAACATCAAGCTGTAAAGACATTAAAACCTTAAAAGGTTACGATTTTAAAGGTATAACATTAAAATTATTATTTTATTATTAAATTATTAAATTATTAAATTAAATTATTAAAAAAATAACCTGTTTCTCAAGGTTTTCATCAGAGATCAGGAAACGATGATACTTACAATTTGTAATTCATGGCCACTTCCACAAAGTATTTCCTCCGCAGGCGATAAACATTATCTTTAAAACCCTGAGAGAACATGAGAGGTCGGGTTCATATGGTTTCAATATATCAATAAAACTTCATTTCATTTATATCGACTCCATTTATACTTTGTGTGTATATTTGTTATAAGATGATCAATAACAAACAAAGCTAAAATACTTAGGATAGGATGCCAGCAGATGATTTCTGTCATCCATGATCAGTGTTAGTTATTAATCTCATGGTTCTGAGGTGACTCACAGGATGGTCGGCGTCCAGCTCGGACCCGTACATCAACACCCGGTGACAACACTGATCCAGATCCGAGATCTTCATCGGGAACCAGGGAACATCGTCTTCCTCTGAGCAGAGACAACTTCCTGTTAGCAGCAACTTCCTGTTCGCGTCTCACAACAACAACCATCTGATGAGGATTCATTCATTTTGATTTATTTAGAACATGTAAACAATACAAAGAGAAATTATACAAATAAGTAAAAAATAACTCATTTCATCTCCATAAGTAAATCACTTATAATTATCTTAACCATATATCATAAATATCTTCTTTACCTCTGCTCTATGTTGTATATGTATAGATATACAGTATGTATATACATATATATATATATACATATGAGGAGGTGTGGCCTAGGGGGTAGAGTGGTCGTTCTCCAACCAGAAGGTTGGTGGTTCAATCCCCACTCTTCCCCATCTGCATGCCCAAGTGTCCTCATGAATGTTGGGTGTACTAGTGGTAAGTCGCTTTGGACAAAAGCATCAGCCAAATGACATGTAATGTAATATATTAATACATTTTAAAATTAATAATACTATATAAATAAAAAAAATTGAATATATATATATATATATATATAAATGTTTATACATATATACAAAGTCATAAACCTACATTCCCAAAATCCAATATAAACACATTTGCTTTGTTATTTAACAGAGAGCAACAACATATATTTGCTTTTTATTTGAAACTTATGTTGTGACATTATTTTTAGTTCATATTCAAACTATTACTTGAGACACAAAAAGTTCTTTGGTTGCTCGGATACTTAGAGTTTAAATTAACTTTTCTGTTATAATCTTTAAATGATGATCTCTGCAGCCAACAGGAGGGGGCGCTCTCACACAGGAACCCACGACCCAACCCTTTTTCCTTGGGACAAGTGATGAGCAGAGGGGGCTGATGGGAGATGTGCACGTGTGATGGGAGATGTGCACGTGTGATGGGAGACGTGCACGTGTTTCGAACCTGCTTCAGTCGACCACACGTGTCCAGCCGTGTTGAAGGAGATGACGTTGACGTGATCTTTGAGAAGTTCTACAAGTTCGTTAAACTCCTTCTTGCTGCAGCTGCAGTCAGCGAAGATCTCCACCTCGTTCGCATCGCTTAGACCTCCTCGACTCTATGTGCTGCAAGTTCACTCGCTTCTCCTGCAGGAGGAGCAGAAAGAAGAGGAGGAGGAGGAGGAGGAGGAGGAGGAGGAGGAGGAGGAGGAATTGGAGCAGAAAGAGGAGGAGGAGAGAGGAGCAGAAAGAGAGGAGGAGGAGGAGGAGCAGAAGAGGGTAGGAGGAGGAGAGAAGAGGAGCAGAAAGAAGAGGAGAAGGGAGTTGGATGAGTTCTGGTTCTGGTATCTGGTTCTGGTTCTGGTTCTGTCGGTCATCTGCTGTCGGTCTCTCACCTGGAAGATTCTCAGAGCTTTGACCAAACATCCGACTTCGTTCTTCAGAGAAAACACCACAGCTGTTTTCTCTGAGGCTCCGCCCTCTGTTTCTGGCTGCTCGTTGATTGGACAGAAAGACGGACGACGAGACTGGAACAAAGGTCAAGTGAGTTCAAATGTTTTTATACAAACACAAGGAACTGATGAAAACCAAGAAGATGATGATGAAGATGATGATGAAGATGATGATGAAGATGATGATGAAGATCAGCAGTGTGTCCTCTCACCATCTGCCCCCCCGTGTGTCGGAGCTGCTGCTGGTCAAACATGGCCGAGTCCAGAGACATCCCCCTCCTGGTCCAGTACTTGCTGGAGAACATCATCATGGCAGGTTGCATTCTGGGAACTGGCTCCTTCATCACATGGGACGAGGCCATGGGGAACCAGTGGGTGTAGGAGTACCAGGGCTCCAGACTGACTGACGGCTGACTGCTGCTACAACGACCTCCACCCTAACCACCACTCTGAGGCTGACACCACCACACGCCCCTCTTATACTGACTGACAGGCTCCTCCCCCACAACTGTGACGTCCACCTGCTCCTGCAGGGGGAGGAGGAGGGGGAGGAGGAGGAGGAGGAGAGGGAGGAGGAGAGGGAGGAGGAGAGGGAGGAGGAGGAGGAGGAGGGGGTTGGAGGAGGAGGAGGAGAGGGAGGAGGAGAGGGAGGAGGAGGAGGAGGAGAGGGAGGAGGAGAGGGAGGAGGAGGGGGAGGAGGAGGAGGAGGGGGAGGAGGAGGAGGAAGAGGAGGAGGAGGAGAGGGGAGGAGGAGGAGAGGGAGGAGGAGGAGGAGAGGGAGGAGGAGAGGGAGGAGGAGAGGGAGGAGGAGGAGGAGGAGGAGGAGGAGGAGGAGGAGGAAGAGGAGGAGGAGGAGAGGGAGGAGGAGGAGAGGGAGGAGGAGGAGGAGAGGGAGGAGGAGAGGGAGGAGGAGGAGGAGGAGGAGGAGCAGGAGGATCAGGAGGAGGAGGAGGAGGAGGTGGAGGAGGAGGAGGACATGTTATTTGTCTCATCTTCTCAGTTTGTCTCACAGACGTTCACAAGGATCAACTTCTTCGGTTCTTAACTCAACAACAGTCAAATAGAAAGTTAGTGATCAGGGATGAAGCTCAGTCTCATGTGAGGATCTTCTCCAGGGACACACACAAGCTGAGGGAACTGAACACATCAACACAACAACAGGATTCACCACATGAGAAGAACCAGCTTGTGACTTCATGTTCAGAGTGTTTCTACATCATGTCTGATGGAGGTGAAGGAGCAGATGAACTGAGGAGTAGAAGATGTGAGGACACAGGTTGCTATAGAAACGTCTGCAGACTGAGGGTAGCTACAGAAGATCAGTGGCAGCAGTTTTCCAGCAATAGGAAACTTCAGTATCATAAAGGAAGGGTCCGAGCACAGAGCAGGACGAGGACAGACACACACACCTGAAGCTGTGAGAAGGTCCTGAGCCTGGCTCTGTGCTGTGATTGGCTCTAAACCCGACTGAAGGTCTTCAGATTACTTTCCTGGAGAAACTCTCACAGCTGATTGGCTACAACCTTCTCAAGAGGAGAGGTTGCATATCCGTCTGTAGTTAAAAACCTCCGAGAGTTGATTGATTGTATTCAGTGAACTTTTTATTAAAGCAGAATTAGTAACTTTGTGGGAATGAGATCTAAGATACAAGTTGTGGGTTTAGAAGATGAGAGGAGCTGATCCAGGATCATCTGAAGAGATAACAGGATCTCAGCTGATGTCTTAGTGCCACTGAGGGCAGGAGATGGTAGATTTGATTTCTTATAGTTAGAATGTTATGGTTAAAGAAGTTCATAAAGATGTTTCTGTTCGTGGATGGAGGAATACTGGTTAATGTACAGATATTATGTATATAATATGCATATACTGTATATGTACATATTATGTACAAACACTTCTTCATGGCGTGAAGTCGTCTTGGATTCCTCTCTGTGAGCAGGTGGAGCAGAGTGAAGGACAGTCAGGCCTCCGTCCTCACAAAGCCGCCTCCTCTTCAATCAGCGCTGAGAGATGGTTGGATGATAAGTGGCGAGTGGCGGCGAGCTATCAGCCTGGAGCTGAGACAATTTCCTGCAGCACAGGAAATGAAAGAGCAGCGAGGCGGCAGCTGCTTTGTTGTGACTGATGCAGCTTTATGAGCAGATTCCAGGTGATACCTGCGTCCGTCTCAGGCGCCTTCCACGCCACCCATCAAAGAGCTGCTGTCGTGACATTTAGAGGAACGTGTTCAACGTGATGAGCAGCCCACATCAGCTGCCGTGACATTTCTGAATCATAAACATGTTTCCTATGTTGGTGAAGCTGATGTCACTGTGGCCTGATGACGGTACAACCACACAAGTCGTCTGTGGTGAGTTCTGGTTACAGGCTGTTCCATCAACAGTCGAAACATTAGTCTGGGTTTACGTGTGTGCATGGTGGGGTAGAGGTACTGTGGTTGTTTCCTGTTGTTTTCCATGGTTGCTTCCTGTTGTTTTCCTTTGGTTGTTTCGTGTTGTCTTTTCCCGTTGTTGTTTCCGGTGGTTCCTTCCTGTTGTTTTCTGTGGTTTTTTACTGTTGTTTCCCTTTTTAATTATTGTGGTTGCTTCCTTTTGTTGTGATTGTTTACCATGGGTAGTTCTTGTTTTTTTTCCTGTTGTTGTTTCCCAGCTCACCAGCTGCTCAGTCTGATTTAGGCTTTTAATCTGAAAACATTCACCCAAGCAGGAAATGAGTTGCTAAAATATAACTAACTTGAACTGATTCTCAAACAATGATCCATTGATCATATGAATGTTTTTATCAGGTAAAAAAAATCAGATACCTGGAATTCTGAAATCATTTTATTGCTCAGATTTTTCGATCCATTACATCAAACGAGCGTAAATCACAAATTTAAACCTGAAAACCAAACAAAGCCATCACAATCAAATCAAAGATTTATCAGTTTCAAGCTCTGATCATTGAACACACTTTATTTTTTCACTTTGTTTCAATAAAGACGGTGACACCATCACATCCGTCTGACACGACTCTGAAGCCACACTTATAGGAAACATTTATTTTCTTACTGGAGATGTCACGAGACGTTACCACTTCTGGTTACCACAGTAACCACATCTCTGTGTGTTCCTTTAGCACTGAGAACACACAGAGATGTCTGATACCAGCAAATCAACTGTTTCTTTCCCACAATGCCGCAGTGTTCCTGTAAGTAAATATAAGCGCTGGTTCAGTTCCCACACACACGTCTGATAGGTCGGTTCAGCACACCTGGTGTTCACAGGATCCAATCACAGCTCTAAGTTCAGAAGTGGACACTCAGACCAGATATAGATCTGATCCAGGGACACATGAAGGACGTCCTGGGACACATGATGGACTTCATTGGACACATGAAGGACGTCCTGGGACAGATGAGGGACGTCCAGGTACATGAAGGACGTCCAGGTACATGATTGACGTCCTGGGACACATGAGGGACGTCCTGGGACACATGATGGACTTCATTGGACACATGATTGACGTCCTGGGACACATGAGGGACGTCCAGGTACATGAGGGACGTCCTGGGACACATGAGGGACGTCCTGGGACACATGAGGGACGTCCTGGGACACATGATGGACGTCCTGGGACACATGAGGGACGTCCTGGGACACATGAGGGACGTCCTGGGACACATGGTGGACGTCCAGGTACATGAAGGACGTCCTGGGACACATGGTGGACGTCCAGGTACATGAAGGACGTCCTGGGACACATGAGGGACGTCCTGGGACACATGAGGGACGTCCTGGGACACATGAAGGACGTCTCTGAGCCTCAGTTTTACTAGAATCAATCTGTTTCTCTTTGATTTGTTTGTATCGACACATCAACACTGATCAGCTGATCATGATCCATAGTTTATTAAACACAACTTTGTTCAGATTCACACTCTGCTGACTCATCGAACACAGACGTGTGTGTACTTCTTAGTGAGGACACTCAATGACACATTCCCTAACCATCACAACTAAACCTAACTGGAAAACCCTCAAACAGTCCTTAGAAAAATATAGGACCAGACTAAATGTCCTCACCCTGTGGGTCTATGTTTAGAATGGTCCTCACAAAAGGTATAAGGACACAAACACACTGGATCGAAACAACACAAATAACGTGTTAAGTGCATTTAGTGCAGGAAGTGAGATCCAAGGAGACACATAACATTAATACCAGGTGTGAACGGGGCAAGAGAACGAGGCAAGAGAGAGACAGAGAGACAGAGAGAGAGACAGAGAGACACAGAGAGAGAGAGAGAGAGAGAGAGACAGAGAGAGAGAGGACAGAGGGAGAGACAGAGAGAGAGAGAGAGAGAGAGAGACAGAGAGAGAGAGAGACAGAGGGAGAGACAGAGAGACACAGAGAGAGAGAGAGAGAGAGAGACACAGAGAGAGACACAGAGAGAGAGACAGAGGGAGAGACAGAGAGAGAGAGACAGAGAGACAGACAGAGAGAG
>JBAMIH010000033.1:77500-180000 GCA_038501795.1 Pseudopleuronectes americanus | reverse complement strand
ATGCTGCTTCTTTACCATTTGATCCATGAAGGAGACAAAACACCAGAAGGCGTCGACCTCGTTCTCCATCACAAAGAGAATCGGGGAGAGCAGGTCACTCATCCCCTGAACGTAACCTGACAGAACGGGACAGAACCTTTAGAACACACTTTCCTAATGTTGCCTCAGTGTTCCCTCAGTGTTCCCTCAGTGTTCCCTCAGTGTTCCCTCAGTGTTCCCTCAGTGCTCCCTCAGTGTTCCCTCAGTGTTCCCTGAATGTTCCCTCAGTGTTCCCTGAGTGCTCCCTCAGTGCTCCCTCAGTGCTCCCTCAGTGCTCCCTGAATGTTCCCTCAGTGCTCCCTGAATGTTCCCTCAGTGCTCCCTGAATGTTCCCTCAGTGTTCCCTGAATGTTCCCTCAGTGTTCCCTGAGTGCTCCCTCAGTGCTCCCTCAGTGTTCCCTGAGTGCTCCCTGAATGTTCCCTCAGTGTTCCCTCAGTGTTCCCTCAGTGTTCCCTCAGTGTTCCCTCAGTGCTCCCTCAGTGTTCCCTCAGTGTTCCCTCAGTGTTCCCTCAGTGTTCCCTCAGTGTTCCCTGAGTGCTCCCTGAGTGCTCCCTCAGTGCTCCCTCAGTGCTCCCTCAGTGCTCCCTGAATGTTCCCTCAGTGCTCCCTGAATGTTCCCTCAGTGCTCCCTGAATGTTCCCTCAGTGTTCCCTGAATGTTCCCTCAGTGTTCCCTGAGTGCTCCCTCAGTGCTCCCTCAGTGTTCCCTGAGTGCTCCCTGAATGTTCCCTCAGTGTTCCCTCAGTGTTCCCTCAGTGTTCCCTCAGTGTTCCCTGAGTGCTCCCTGAATGTTCCCTCAGTGTTCCCTCAGTGTTCCCTCAGTGTTCCCTCAGTGTTCCCTCAGTGCTCCCTCAGTGTTCCCTGAGTGCTCCCTCAGTGTTCCCTGAGTGCTCCCTGAATGTTCCCTCAGTGTTCCCTCAGTGTTCCCCAGGAGGTGCTGCTGGTAACAGGTGGAGGATCGTTCTCACCGAGGTCGAAGTCGTACATGCAGTACGTCATCAGGATGTCGTTGAGGAGAACCAGGCCGGGGTTATCGATGCCCTCGTAGAACCTGTTGGTTCTGTCGGTTCTGTTGACGTCTTTCTCTAAAAGGAGAAACGACAGAGACATCTCACAGTACGACTGGGTCCAAACTCAACAACTTTTCAGTTTTCAGTTCCTTGTTTCCAGCTGCAGCAGAAAGACGAAAAGACAAAGACTCACCGATCAGACTCCTGTAGTCTCTGAGTCTGGAGTTCCTCCTCTCCTGCTCCTCACTCACCGACTTCCACTGCAGCTTCATCCTGAAGTACTCGTCACTGTCAACGTCACAACAACAGTCTGTTAACGAGCCAGCACCATGACAACCGCACCACAACACTCAGAGGCCTCAACCACCAAGCAGGATTGGTGGTCATCAGGTGACTTCAGGTTTAATCCAGAGTTTTCAGTTCTACGAAGCTCCTTCACTGGTTGTCCTAATAAATCACCATGGTAACCTGCTCCAGGTTGAGTTGGAGATATGAGATCAGACAGTATTAAGCTCCTCCCACGGACCAATCCCTTCCTTTGAACCATGACATCATGTTTCTACGCTGCTTCACTGGTGGGAGTTATCCATTTATCAATACTGGTATTGAGTTTCTATCAATCACATGAACCTCAAAGAGGAAAGAAACAACCTTCAAATTGATTGATTGGTATTGATGACAGAAGAAATTCATGATTAAACCGGAAAACAAAAAACCGGCTGTTTAAGACATTTGTAGTTTCACTTGATAAATTATTTAATCAATCATGTTATCTGTATTTGTTGATTCACTATGTAACCAACCAGCTGCTCATGACTGATGGCAGTGGTGAGTCGCTCATCTTACGTCTTGAGTCTCTGCAGAGCTTTCCTCTCGTCCTGAGTGCTGCTCCACGGAAAATACCCCAACAGAAACTTCCAGGCCTCCTTCCTCACAGCGTGACACAGCCCCTGCAGGACGACAGGGACAGGTGACCACCGGAGACACACACAGTGCACACACATATTGAATTATTAATAAAGTTGATCTATAACAATGAATCATCAACTCTACGTGCCCCTTTGAAGATGACTTGTTTAAGGTGAAAGATCCGGATCATCCTCCCCTCTGGGTCCTGGTGTTTGGTCCAGTCCTCCACAGACAGCGGCTCGCTCCTCGTAACCAGGGGCCTCGATCCCAGGTCGATCTGACGGGACAGAGGGTTAGGGTTATATATGACCAGTGACTGTATATAAAGATGATCAGTGAGTTTATATAAAGAGGATCAGTGACTGTATATAAGGAGGATCAGTGAGTGTATATATAGATGATCAGTGAGTGTATATAAATAGGATCAGTGATTGTATATAAATATGATCAGTGATTGTATATAAGGACGATCAGTGAGTGTATATAAAGAGGATCAGTGACTGTATATAAAGAGGATCAGTGATTGTATATAAATATGATCAGTGAGTGTATATAAAGAGGATCAGTGACTGTATATAAAGAGGATCAGTGATTGTATATAAATATGATCAGTGATTGTATATAAGGACGATCAGTGAGTGTATATAAAGATGATCAGTGACTGTATATAAAGAGGATCAGTGAGTGTATATAAATATGATCAGTGATTGTATATAAAGAGGATCAGTGACTGTATATAAGGAGGATCAGTGAGTGTATATAAAGACCTTCAGTGACTGCATATAAAGAGGATCAGTGAGTGTATATAAAGAGGATCAGTGACTGTATATAAAGAGGATCAGTGACTGTATATAAAGAGGATCAGTGACTGTATATAAAGAGGATCAGTGACTGTATATAAAGAGGATCAGTGACTGTATATAAAGAGGATCAGTGACTGTATATAAAGAGGATCAGTGACTGTATATAAAGAGGATCAGTGACTGTATATAAAGAGGATCAGTGACTGTATATAAAGATGATCAGTGACTGTATATAAAGAGGATCAGTGACTGTATATAAAGATGATCAGTGACTGTATATAAAGAGGATCAGTGACTGTATATAAAGATGATCAGTGACTGTATATAAAGAGGATCAGTGACTGTATATAAAGAGGATCAGTGACTGTATATAAAGAGGATCAGTGACTGTATATAAAGAGGATCAGTGACTGTATATAAAGAGGATCAGTGACTGTATATAAAGAGGATCAGTGACTGTATATAAAGAGGATCAGTGAGTGTATATAAAGAGAATCAGTGAGTGTATATAAAGAGGATCAGTGAGTGTATATAAAGAGGATCAGTGAGTGTATATAAAGAGGATCAGTGAGTGTATATAAAGAGGATCAGTGAGTGTATATAAATAGGATCAGTGAGTGTATATAAAGAGGATCAGTGAGTGTATATAAAGAGGATCAGTGAGTGTATATAAAGAGGATCAGTGAGTGTATATAAAGAGGATCAGTGAGTGTATATAAAGATGATCAGTGACTGTATATAAAGAGGATCAGTGACTGTATATAAAGAGGATCAGTGACTGTATATAAAGAGGATCAGTGAGTGTATATAAAGAGGATCAGTGACTGTATATAAAGATGATCAGTGAGTGTATATAAAGAGGATCAGTGACTGTATATAAAGATGATCAGTGAGTTTATATAAAGAGGATCAGTGACTGTATATAAAGAGGATCAGTGACTGTATATAAAGATGATCAGTGATTGTATATAAATAGGATCAGTGACTGTATATAAAGAGGATCAGTGACTGTATATAAAGAGGATCAGTGAGTGTATATAAAGAGGATCAGTGACTGTATATAAGGAGGATCAGTGAGTGTATATAAAGATGATCAGTGACTGTATATAAAGAGGATCAGTGACTGTATATAAAGAGGATCAGTGAGTGTATATAAAGAGGATCAGTGAGTGTATATAAAGAGGATCAGTGAGTGTATATAAAGATGATCAGTGACTGTATATAAATAGGATCAGTGACTGTATATAAAGAGAATCAGTGAGTTTATATAAAGACCACGACACGTCTCCACCTCCTCCAGAAATGAAGCTAAATATCTCAGATACAAACGCTGCCATCTTGTGGTGGAGACGTAATTTACAGTCATGGCAGTAGTGACCATGGAGCCGTTGTATCAAGGCCCTGCTCATCTACCCTTTCTCCCAATCATAAGTCGAGGCCTTTATGTGCTTCTCCGTTTTGACGGACACAGACACATGGTAACGTCTTCTTAGCCGTGGAACAACCTCTTCGTGCAGCTCTGATTGTTCTAACTACACGTCGGCATGACGAGGAGCCTAGGGATAGCCCTTTGCTGTGATGGTCCGCTAACGCCAGTATTTCCGAACGACATCATTTCCGGACCTCAAACTTCCTGTTTCATTCCCTATAGCACAATAACCCCAAACACAACGACGACAAACTACGATTCTCTCAGCTCGTGCCAAGCAAGTCCTCTTCCAGGTCAAGAAGCTCCATCAACAGCCATTTTCTGTTAGTTGCCATCGCTCACTGTGTGTGAGGACCCGGGAGGAGATAAAGAAAAAAGCGTGGACTTCTTCTTCATACATCATGAGGTAGGCTTCTCTAAGCTCTTCTTGCGTTGCGCCACCTACAGTTCTGGCGGTGAATTATTTTCAGCACCCACAGTTAGGACAAGCATAAATGAAAGAGTCCGTCCGCCCCCCCCTCGCGTAACAGACTCGGAGAAGCATGCATAGGCCTTC
The DNA here is from genome assembly GCA_038501795.1 of Pseudopleuronectes americanus. NCBI lineage: Eukaryota > Metazoa > Chordata > Actinopteri > Pleuronectiformes > Pleuronectidae > Pseudopleuronectes > Pseudopleuronectes americanus. Next base: position 175,254 of record JBAMIH010000033.1, on the reverse strand, counting down.
AGTCTCAGCTGTCAATCATGACGTCTCAGCCTGTTTTTATATCATTAAATAACTGATTATAACAAACGATCAGAAACTTGAAAAACATCAGAGATAAAAACGACCTGAAATGACAAGCATTTATTTAAAGTCTACTTTTTTTTTGGTCCATGTCCCATCTGCTAACATGGAGGAGGATATGACCTATACTGCAACCAGACACCAGGGGGCGATGGAGAGGCTTTGGCTTCACTTTACAAGCTGTCATGTCGTCCATCTTTCTTTTTCAGACCAGTTCACTGATTAAACATTTTGAATGACGTTTTTGGATAATATTTGTAAATTTAACTCAAAGGCTGAGAAGGTATCATGACAGAGATAAGCCTCCTCTCACCCTGGTGATGACCTCGAAGCCTGGCTCCTCCTGCTGGTTGATCTCCAGTCCTGGTATGACTTCACCCAGCAGGTCAGCCACCTCCTCTGGGGGGCGCTGGTGCTGCTCCTCTGTCCCCCGAAAAGCATCAAATATGTAGTTGGTGACTTTGGAGAAGCCGCCCAGCGTGGTCACGTACGGGTCTTTTCTGAACTTCTGCCCGAGACAAAGAGAAAAAGTTACATCCAAGTCCACAAGGAGGGAAACGTATGTCAGGGATAAGAGTCACGCTTCTCACGTTAACAAGGCCGAAGTTGTTGTCTTCCAGAAGGTTCTCGAAGGACTGAGACAGAGCCTTGTTTGTGGTGCTGACCAGCAGACACGCTTCATCATCTGGAGCGCTACGACACAAAACACACAACATTCACCTGACAACAATCTCAGCTGAAGCTGAACCAATTCAGTTTGAGAACAGACAAGTCATGTTCCTGTGATTCTCTGTCGACATATAAACTGCTTTCAGACGTGTGAACACAAATGTTTCACAGCGAGCAAGTGGATGGAAGCGGAAATGATGCAAAACAAACTGTAAACATCTCCTGTTGCGTCTCAGAGTTGGAAGACACTGACGAAGGGATCCACAGAGCTTGAGGTGATAAGAGCTGACGCCATGTCGATGCAGACAAAATGATCTCAGCAGAATTAATACGAAACATCCTGCCTCTGCTCCGCACATGAAAGTATTTGTCGATGTTGTGAAAGGGTCTGAGCAGAGGATGTACTGCTATGTGGTTCATGTGTGAAAGATAAGCTGCGGAGGAAGTCCGGATCCACTTCTCTGGAGTTCCTTCGCAGGACATATGTGAAAACAGCTATAAAAACTTAAAAACCCATGAAGGATGTTTCTACTGTGAGTTTGATTGTGAGCTGGATGAACAGACTTCCTGTCAACCGGGTGGAAGACGTGGTCTGAAAGGTTTTAATCTCTTTCTTTAACATTGTGACATTGAATTCATAGAACTGATGATGGAGTGAAAAATCTTTTCTTTTCATGAGAACTCAGTGAAAACGACGCAAGTAACAATTCAGATGTAACAAGAAAAGGAAACAGCTCGTCTTCCTCTCTGATCTCTTCTCCTCCCATAATGCCTTTCTCTGGAGACGGTCTGCTGACTTACACGCTGAGCAGTGCGAATCTCCCCAAGCTGTCCAGGAACTCTCTGCTGCCACCTTGGTGGAAGTGCAGAGCAGGGAGGGGCGGGGAGGACTCTTTCAGTTTGAAGATGAGGAACGTCCAACCTTCATCCTTCACTGTGATGGAGCTGAGGTCACCGACACTGAAGCTGAACGCACCCCTGCTCCTCTCATTGCTGTGGTTTAGAGAGCCTGACAGACAACGCACAGGGAACAGGAAACACAGAGCAACATCAACACAAGTGAACTGAAACAACCCTAACCCTAACCCTAAATTAGAAAACCCATAAATATCATTATCTAAATATCAATTTAACATCAACAACAACAGTAATCAGTAACACGTAGTTTCTTCTGTGGTGAATTTACTGAAGCAGTTTTCCTGTTGACAGGAAACATAAACATCTCCAGACACGTGGAGCCGTGACCTCACCTTCTCCGTTGGCGCAGGGCTTCCTCCTGAACGACGCAGCATTGATCATGTCCCACTCCGTCTCGTAGCTCTGCTGAGTTTCCACCTGCTTGTGACACCGCTCCCCCGAACACTGAGCCCACTCCATCACTGAGCTGGAGTCCTGCACAAACACACCTGTCACTCACCTGTCATAAACACACACCTGCTCCTCAGGACACATTCACACTGACTAACGTATGTGGACACATGTTTCACACCTGATCTCAGAGCTGATCTCTGGAAACAGGTGAGAACACCGGGTGTGAACGGTGTCTGAGGCTCCACCCACACGTTTCAGTTTTAAAAGTCATCACTGTTGCCATTGTTACGCCTGGCGTCCAAACTAAAGCCTCTGATTCAGAGACTGGTGTAAACTGGTCTCGTTTTGGTTTGAAAACTCTGGCTTTGTGTTTGAGTCTGAACAGAAACTGACACTTTATTAAACGATGATGCAAACGTTCTCTTCCTGATTGGTTCTCATCAGTCACATGACTCGACTAGCAGTGGTCAACACTTCCTGTCAGTTACAGTTCCACCTCGTCGTCCCTGCTCTGACTCTTCACCATCACTGCTCTCCTTCAGGAGTTTCTGTTACTAAGCAACTAGCTGCAGAGGAGACAATCTACTTCCTGTTTACATCACATGACCAGTGGCCGGGAGCGGTCAGGTGATGTGTGTTCTAAAGTGCGTCCATGTGGACGGAGGTGGATATAGTTACAAATTGTTAATGTGTCAGTGTAACTGTAGTTCTCCGTCAGTTGGCGCTGCAGCTGTGACAGGTCAGAGGTCATGCAAGAGAGGATGACGTAGTGACATGTGACATGTGGGGAGCTGGTTTGACTCAGACTGAAGAAGAAGAAGTTGCTGAGTCATGACAAACCTTTCCAGCACACAGCATGCTGGACGAGTCCACAGCTTCTTCCAACGGTCTGTACTCCACCGAGACGTCTCCATCCTGACAGAGAGGACACACACAGTGAACATGTTCATGACACGTTAATGACATCAACCAGATTCGATCAGTTTCTCAGCATCTCAGTCACAATGTGAAGAACAGATGAGACAGTACTGAGATGTGAATATCAGTCCTACGACCATGTGTGATAAATGAACATGTAGGGCTGTGACGTTACTTTATTACCACGGTCATGTGATGCTTACTGCGGGATAGAGCTGCTCATTGCCGTCATCTCCGCAACATTCTGATTCTTTGCTGGTGAAAGTTAAAGGAGTGCATATATATGCAGGTTGGTATTGAGGTGTCGGGGGGGCCCCAGGTCGAACTCCTGAGTCTCACCTTGTCAACAATCCGAAGTGAACCTGAGACCAGTAGATCCAGCTCAATGGCAGCTTCCTCACTGCTGGGATGAATGAAGACGCCTTCATGCTCAGACAGAACCTGTGGGACAGATGTTACATTACATCAAGTTACATTACATCAAGTTACATTACATCAAGTTACATTACATCAGTTTTTCCCAGTGTAATTCTGAACTAATCTAACTTACATAAAAGATCCAATTCAGCGTCACGTTTAACAGCTGGAGATAATTACAGAATCCTCTCAGACTCGTCCACCATGTGGTTCAATGATCGTTATCAAGACACAGTGAACTGTCACTGCTCAGAGACCGGGTCATAGGTCACCAGACAGGGGTCATAGGTCACCAGACAGGGGTCATGGAGCTGGCGTGAATCTCCTGAGCTTCTCCAGTCGTAAACCTCCACTCCTCAACGGAGCCCAAACTTTTCCTCAACTGCAACATCAACAGTCCAAATACTTCAGTGCAGAACCAGTTACACAAGTCAAACCAACAATTATCAACACACTGTCAGACCAGTGAGATTTATTCTATCTGCTCCAACATGAGCTGAAGGTAGATAGGAGATACTCCTCCTCATCTTCATCATCACTAACTACACCGTGTGCCGTATATTAGGCATATGAGTATTTTGTCCATATCATCATTTTAAAGCATATTTTCCAAATCCAATCTGTATGAACTTGAATGCCTATTGGATTTGATCAGATCAGGTGATGTGTATTTGTGAAATGAGGGAGGGTGTGGCCTAAGAAGATCAACACCCTATATCAAGGTGTGCAAACTTATGAGTCAGCTTCTTTTCCTCAGTTAAAAGAGATGAACTGACTCTGAAAAGTCAAACATTGTAAAAAGTCTTTCAGAGGGGGGGCAGCACTCTTGAAATGCTAAGACGTTGGGACGTGATCACAGAACCTTCAAACATTTTGTTTGCAAACAGTCAACAGGGTCTCAAGAAACATGCCAAAGATTTGAGAAGAATCAACATGAAGCTACCAGGAACCCATTATCCTCCAGTGCTGTCATATTCCAGAGCTGCAACCTACCTGGAGACATGCCCCCCCCCACACTGAACAAGACTCAGAAGAAGAAGAGGTGTTATGGACTGATGAGATGAGAGACTGTTGATGGACCAGATGGATGGGCCTGTGGCTGGACCAGTAACTGACCCACAGCTCCACCTCGTCTCAGACACCAGCAAGGTGTACTGGTCTGGACTGGTATTATTGAACTAGAGCTAGTTAGACCTTTTCAAGATGGACTCAAAATCACTTCCCAAACCTACTTCCAGTTTTTAGAAGACACTTGCTTCAAGCAGTGTTACAGGAAAAAGTCTGCATCTTTCAAGAAGACCTGACCCCATGTCCCCTTCCTCACTGGACCTGAACCCCATGTCCCCTTCCTCACTGGACCTGAACCCCATGTCCCCTTCCTCACTGGACCTGAACCCCATGTCCCCTTCCTCACCGGACCTGAACCCCATGTCCCCTTCCTCACTGGATCTGACCCCATGTCCCCTTCCTCACTGGACCTGAACCCATGTCCCCTTCCTCACTGGACCTAAACCCCATGTCCCCTTCCTCACTGGACCTGAACCCCATGTCCCCTTCCTCACCGGACCTGAACCCCATGTCCCCTTCCTCGCTGGACCTGAACCCCATGTCCCCTTCCTCGCTGGACCTGAACCCCATGTCCCCTTCCTCGCTGGACCTGAACCCCATGTCCCCTTCCTCGCCGGACCTGAACCCCATGTCCCCTTCCTCGCCGGACCTGAACCCCATGTCCCCTTCCTCGCCGGACCTGAACCCCATGTCCCCTTCCTCGCCGGACCTGAACCCCATGTCCCCTTCCTCGCCGGACCTGAACCCCATGTCCCCTTCCTCGCCGGACCTGAACCCCATGTCCCCTTCCTCGCCGGACCTGAACCCCATGTCCCCTTCCTCGCCGGACCTGAACCCCATGTCCCCTTCCTCGCCGGACCTGAACCCCATGTCCCCTTCCTCGCCGGACCTGAACCCCTTGTCCCCTTCCTCGCCGGACCTGAACCCCATGTCCCCTTCCTCACCGGACCTGAACCCCATGTCCCCTTCCTCACCGGACCTGAACCCCATGTCCCCTTCCTCACCGGACCTGAACCCCATGTCCCCTTCCTCACCGGACCTGAACCCCATGTCCCCTTCCTCACTGGACCTGAACCCCATGTCCCCTTCCTCACCGGACCTGAACCCCATGTCCCCTTCCTCACCGGACCTGAACCCCATGTCCCCTTCCTCACCGGACCTGAACCCCATGTCCCCTTCCTCACTGGACCTGAACCCCATGTCCCCTTCCTCACTGGACCTGAACCCCATGTCCCCTTCCTCACTGGACCTGAACCCCATGTCCCCTTCCTCACCGGACCTGAACCCCATGTCCCCTTCCTCACCGGACCTGAACCCCATGTCCCCTTCCTCACCGGACCTGAACCCCATGTCCCCTTCCTCACCGGACCTGAACCCCATGTCCCCTTCCTCACCGGACCTGAACCCCATGTCCCCTTCCTCACCGGACCTGAACCCCATGTCCCCTTCCTCACCGGACCTGACCCCATGTCCCCTTCCTCACTGGACCTGAACCCCATGTCCCCTTCCTCACTGGACCTGAACCCCATGTCCCCTTCCTCACTGGACCTGAACCCCATGTCCCCTTCCTCACTGGACCTGAACCCCATGTCCCCTTCCTCACTGGACCTGAACCCCATGTCCCCTTCCTCACCGGACCTGAACCCCATGTCCCCTTCCTCACTGGACCTGAACCCCATGTCCCCTTCCTCACCTGACTTAAACCCCATGTCCCCTTCCTCACTGGACCTGAACCCCATGTCCCCTTCCTCACTGGACCTGAACCCCATGTCCCCTTCCTAACTGGACCTGAACCCCTATGTCCCCTTCCTAACTGGACCTGAACCCCATGTCCCCTTCCTCACTGGATCTGACCCCATGTCCCCTTCCTCACTGGACCTGAACCCCATGTCCCCTTCCTCACTGGACCTGAACCCCATGTCCCCTTCCTCACTGGACTTAAACCCCATGTCCCCTTCCTCACTGGACCTGAACCCCATGTCCCCTTCCTCACTGGACCTGAACCCCATGTCCCCTTCCTCACCGGACCTGAACCCCATGTCCCCTTCCTCACTGGACCTGAACCCCATGTCCCCTTCCTCACCTGACTTAAACCCCATGTCCCCTTCCTCACTGGACCTGAACCCCATGTCCCCTTCCTCACTGGACCTGAACCCCATGTCCCCTTCCTAACTGGACCTGAACCCTATGTCCCCTTCCTAACTGGACCTGAACCCCATGTCCCCTTCCTCACTGGATCTGACCCCATGTCCCCTTCCTCACTGGACCTGAACCCCATGTCCCCTTCCTCACTGGACCTGAACCCCATGTCCCCTTCCTCACTGGACTTAAACCCCATGTCCCCTTCCTCACTGGACCTGAACCCCATGTCCCCTTCCTCACTGGACCTGAACCCCATGTCCCCTTCCTGAAGTCCAGACATGAAGTTCAGAACCCGAGGACCAGACATGAAGTCCGGTCCTGATTCTCAGCTGTACAGACTCGGTGTGACCGTCGGTGGTTTCCGGTGCGGTCCAGATATGAATGCGGCGGATATTACATCACAACAATGGCCTGTCAACAACCGTGATAGCGCTGCTAGCTGTTAGCATGTCCTCGGCCACTCGGGGTCCAGATGCGGCTGGAGGCGGCAGCTAGCGGCAGACTGCGGCTCCCGGTGTCCGCTGTAGCTCCGGTTAGCACAGTTGCTATCGGTGGATAATGGTGTGAACGTGTGTCTGGTGAACCGGCAGCTGTGTCCGGTGAGCGGTTCCAGTGAGGGGGGGAGATACAGAGGTTCTTACCTTCTGCACCGAGTCCGCCGCCATGTTGTCTCCCTGACTCCTGATGACGTCAGCAGCTCACGTGCCTGTCAACGTCCCAAACAAAAGGGACAAGTTGGCTTCCGGTACATAGCTCCGCCCTAATGTTGATTTTATCATTCACTTTTGTATTAATTTAATCCTTTAAATAAAACTGTAATGAAACAATACTGAATTCAAAGTGTAACCGAAGTAAAGTATTAATTATAAAATATAACGGAAGTGTTCTACTTCATGTACTAATAATAACACTAATAATAATACCATTAGTATTATTATTGGTGTTATTATTATTAAGGAGAGAAAGAAGAAGAAGAAGAAGGGGTTGTGTGTGTTTGTGTGTGTCCGTGTCCCTCCCTCCTCGTCAGGTCTCGTGTTGTCTCGCGGTACTTGTCCATCAGAGAAGAAGAAGCAGCGGAAGCAGAGAAGAAGAAGAAGACGGTGCTCGGACCCTGCTCTCAGTTTGTCGCAGCGGCTGTTTGACGGTTTGTGATCCGGTGGAATGATCGTCGGGCTCCGGTGATCTCAGTCTGTCTGGCTCGAGTCCGCATGGAGGTGACCCGGTCGCCCCCCGAGGAGGGGGAGCTCGAAGACGGAGAGATCTGCGATGATGAAACCGAGGAGAGTGTGCCTCTCCGGCGGGGGGAGGGTAGCAGGCCGGGCGGAGCGGCTCCTGCGCGGGCACGGAAGCCTCGCCAACACCCGCGCATGCTGCCTCGCATGGGCCACCAGCCGCCGGACTTCCGCCTCCGGATGCCGTACAACCTCGGAGCTCACGGACACGGTCCTTTCCCCCCGGCCCTCCGGCAACAGTGCGGGCCGAGCGGGCCCGATCGGCCTCCCTCTCCGCTTCCGCCTCCTATGCCGCCGCCGCCGGGACTCGGTCCTCGCGGCGAGCCCAGCCCGCGGTCCAGCTTCTGGGAGCGGAGCCACGGAGCCCTGGGCAGGTTCCGGCACCGGGTCATGCCGAACGGTGGACGTGGGGCCTGGAGTCGAGGCAGCCGCGGTGGGGGAGGCCCCGGCTGCAGAGCCCCGGTCGGTCGCTACGGACCCGGAGAGAGTCACGGTAACAGGACCGACTCTCCATCGAGAAAACGTATCCTTCTCTGTCACCGCTGAATATAGAGAGTCAGGGGTCCAGGATCTGTGCCTGGACCAGGACCACAACCACAGCCTGGGGATCCAGACTCCCTACACATGCATTCCGTCACAGACCAGGTCTGAGTGTAGTCCAGCAGAGAATCTGTGATGTGGTCTGGATCTGGTGTGATGTGGTCTGGATGTATTCAGGTGTGATGTGGTCTTGATGTGGCCAGGTGTAAGTGGTCTGGATCAGGTGTGATGTGGTCAGGGTAAGTGGTCTTTATGTGTTCAGGTGAAAGTGGTCTGGTTCAGGTGTAGGTGGTCTTGATGTGTTCAGGTGTGATGTGGTCTGGTGTAGGTGGTCTTGATGTGTTCAGGTGTGATGTGGTCTGGTTCAGGTGTAGGTGGTCTTGATGTGTTCAGGTGTGATGTGGTCTGGATCAGGTGTAAAATGGTTCTAACCTTCTCAGGGGGGCCATGTGGAAACCATCATGTTTGTCCTTGATGTTTTACTCAGAGAAGCTTCAGGGCCGGACTCAGACCAGGAAAGGGACCCACTCTGTTTCCAAAGCAGAGAACAGTGTGGACGAATCCTTCGAGGACCTTCTGTCCAAGTACAAGCAGATTCAGCTGGAGCTGGAGTGCATCCGCAAAGAGGAGACCATGGCCCTGGAGCCCAAAGGCTCACCCGCCAGAGAGGAGGCCCCCGACCACCCGGCCAGTATCACTGAGACCAGACCAGAGCCTGAGGCGGCTCCTAGTCTGGCAGGAGGCGAGGAGGCCTTGGAGCTGGAGAGGAAGGTGTTCCAGGCGTTCAACATCAAACCACTGCGTCAGAAACTGCCAGCTCCCGCTCTCCTGGACGAGCTGAAGGCCAAACAGAGCGAGGCCGGCCCAGGGGGCGGGGCAGAGAAACAGGGTGAGAAACACACTGATTCTGATAATCACGTTCAGGCTAATGTTACAAAGACAGAAATATAATAACATTAAAATAATCAAATCAGCGTCTCAAGATTTCAATTCATCAGCAAAAGTTTTGAGTATTGATAAACTGGTGATTAAACTTCAATTTGTTCTCTATGAAAAATCAATGATTTTTGATTTGATCTTTGTTTGGAGGAAACGTCCTGAGATCAGTTTCAATCTTCAGACAAACAAAGTTTGTAAAGCTGGAGTTGAGTTTGAGCTGTGTGGTGTTTCCAGGTGAAGAAGAAGAAACAAGAGAAGATGGAGGAGGAACAGAACCCAGGCCTGAACCTGAGGCCGAGGAGAAGACCTGTTCGTGCTGCAACGAAGAAACCGACAGAGACGAGAAGGACAAACATAAACAGATGTGCTGCTGCTGCAGAGAGTCGTCTGCGTCCAGCGAGGATTCTGCCGTCTCTCCTGACAAGGTGGGCGTGTCCTCACCGGTGTGTTCGCTGACGGCTGTGACAGGCTGCTTCTTCTGAAACTCAGTCTGACTTTGTGTTGTTCTCAGCCCGTGGTGAAGGTGGAGGAGGAGGAGCTGTCAGAGCTGCAGCTGCGTCTCCTCGCTCTGCAGTCAGCCAGTAAGAAGTGGCAGCAGAAAGAGCAGCAGGTGATGAAGAAGAGTAAAGACCGGATCACTCGAGCCACTCAGGAGAAGAAATCTGGCCCCGGCCCCGGGGCCGCCCCGGCCACCAGACAGAGAGTGACCACCAGGTCAGTTTCCTCCGCTGCAGCTGCTGCTGCTGCTGCACAGAGGAACAGAGCTAGGTCCAAACCTCTGGATAAGGACCGAGACAGAACCAAGATCGGGAACCGACCCCCTGAGAGAGACGGGCCCAAACAGAGTCCAAAACCTGGTCCCAAAGCTCTGCAGGACAGAGGGCGCACACCAGGAAAACCTCACGTGAACAAGAAGATGATCAGTCCAGGTGAGAAGAATCTGAACATCACGAGTGTCCGGTGGTGGTGGTGGTGTTGGTTCTGTCGAAGCGGGTTAACAAGCTCATCCTTGTCTTTGTGTTTCCTCACATCTGCTCTCAGGCTCGGTGGCAAAGCAGGCCTTCAGGAAGCAGCAGCTGAGGACATGGAAGCTGCAGCAGCAGCGCCAGCAGGAGGAGAAGCGCCGGCAGGACGAGGACGAGCGACGCAAACGAGAGGAGGAGATCCGCCGAATCCGCGACCTGTCCAACCAGGACGAGCAGTACAACCGCTTCATGAAGCTGGTGGGAGGAAAGATGAGGACACCCAGTAAAGTAAGAGTGGGTCTTCAGTGTCTCTGTAAAGACTCGTCAGGTCTCCAGATGCTTCTCCCGTCCTGTAGAAACCAGTCGACCGATCTCAGCTGGTTAAAACCAGTAACAAGTGTTTCTCCGTCCCTCAGTCCAGGGATCGTGAATACAGGAAGTCCACTGGTAAGCCGGGCCTGGACGCCTCAGGTAACCTCTACCAGTATGACAACTATGACGAGGTGGCGATGGACACCGACAGTGAGACCAGTTCACCAGGTGAGCAGACAAGCTGAAGGTCCGACTGGTTCATGATCCTGTACGTCCTGCTTCATCATCATGTGGTTTGTGTTTCAGTCCCGTCTCCAACACGCGTGTCGTTCGGCCCTGAAGGGTCCGGGTGTTTCTCTCTGTATGTGACGGACCCGGCTCAGTTCGGACTGGTACGTCCTCCTCCACCTCCTCAAACACCTGAAACTGGAGATGGATGATTCGGATAAAAAAAAATTCTCAAGATAAAATAGGATATATGAGAAGAAGATGTTTTCGTCTGAGGATTTAAACTCGTCACAAATCTTTACAAACATTATTTAAATCTGAGGTTGACTAGTTCTATGTGAAACCTGATCACTACTTTTTAAATCGATAAATATTGAACTGAACTGAAATAAATGATAAAGCTTTATTAATCAGTTCTATGTGAAACACTCGTCCAGGTCAGTTCTCTGAACATTCATGTAACACACGTGTCTCTGTCTCTTTCAGGATTTCTCTCAGCCTTTCCTCTCCCCCATTTTGTCCGCCCTTCCTCCCCCTCCTCCCCCCCCTCCCCCCCTCCACCAGACCAGCTGGACCCCCCCCCCAAACCTCCGTTGGCTGACGAGGAGGAGGAAGAGGAGATGCTGCTGAGGGAGACGTGTCTCATGTCCATGGCCAACAAGAGGGTGGCAGTGAACGAGGTGTGTGACCAATCAGGAGAGAGGGCGGGGCTTAGGCGCTCCTTTCCTTTGTACTGAAGTACTCGAGTATTGTTTCTAGACTCAGTGTCTGTGAGTGTCTCTCGTATCTGGAGAACGTTCATCTTATCACGTTCACACTTCGGTTCCAGTGAAGTTCAGTCTGAATGCAGTTTGATTTGGACCTGTGATACGTTCAATATCACTAAACTCTGAATAAACAGAGAACCAGTGCAGAAGCCCTGTCTGCTGGACACATCAGGTTCTGAGGACTGAGTGTTTACATCAGGTTCTGAGGACTGAGTCCTGCAGTGGTAAACTGGAAACAGGTTTAGAACAGACACTGATCTAATTAAGTATTAAACTGGCTGACTTTCTACTTTACTCATTTACTTTTTGTATTATTTAATGTCTGTGGAAACTCTTCTTCCCTCCAGGAGACGAGCTCCAGTGGTCCGCCCTCCCCCGGCTGCCAGCCACCTGGAGGTGTTCCGCTGCCCCCCAGAGGGAACCTGAGCACCGTCAGCCTGAACACGGTGTCGCAGCCACGGACCAACAAGTTCAGCAGAGGACACCCCCCCAGAGCACCGCTGGTGGTAAGACCCCGACAGCACATCTGCTCTAATAGCTTAACACTGCCACAAGCCACTTGTCTGACTGGTGTGTGTTGTCCTGTTTCCTGCAGCTGCCCAGACACAAGTCGGTGGTGGTTTCACTCAATGACTCAGACGACAGTGACTCGGATGTGGACGCCTGCAGCTCCACACAGACGGTGTTCGGTGGACTGGAGTTCATGATCAAAGAAGCCAGGAGGACGGTGGAGGTCAGACACCTTTTCAGGGAGCTGGATAATACAATGGGAAATAAAGTATTTTAAAGATTAAACTAGTGTTCGAGGTGTAGACATGGCAGTCCCTTTTTTAAGTCTGTGATGAGATAAATGAGCTTTATATGGACGATACATCTGAGGGCACTGGACTTGTAACACGTGAGTTCTTGTCTCTCTCGGTGTATCAAGGCAGCGAAGCCTAAAGGAGCCTCAGGATCTGAGAAGGAGAACAACCCCGTCAGAACTCCAGAGGCTTTACCTGAAGCAAAGAAGGCAGAGTACCGTCAGCTCAAAGAGGAAATCGCCAGGTACCAAACACATTTGTTTGAAACGCGCTGGAAATGCTCCAGAGGTTTCAAAGACTGAAGTGTGAAATGTTTCCTCACTGTTCACAGCAGAGAAAAGCAGAAGATGTTGAAGGACCAGAGTCCTTGGAGCTCCAGCTCTGCTTTGACCGAGTCTGTGATCGATCTATCAGCGAGAATGACAGTGGAGGCGAAGCTGAGTGAGGCCGAGCAGAGACTGAACAAGAACAGGTGAGACGTCGGGAGGGAGGGAGGGAGGGGTCCATCAGCAAGCAGTGTCTGATACAGGAAATCTTGAAAGAGAAAGAAACTCGTCTGGAGAATGAAGTGTTGATATACACAGAGTTACTCTGACTGAGGACTCGGTGTAGTGTCGTGCTCCCCGAGAGGCAGCTGCTGAACAAGTGCTTTGGTCCTGTCACAGGGAGCTGCTGCAGAAAGATGAGGCCGTCCTCAAACATCTGCTGCAGCAGGAGCTGAAGAAGAAAGAGTCTCTGAAGGTCGCTGAGGCCAAAGTCATCAAATTTCGAGAGCAGCTGCAGGCCTCAGAGAAGATCGTCAGCGCCAACAAGACCCTCCTCAAGAAGCTGCAGGAACAGGTAAACCACGGAAGGTTCAGTTGGCCCCCCCCCCAGTCAGAGACACTGGATCTCTGACCTCTGTGGCTCTGTGCAGGTGCATCGTGTTGAACATCGGGTGTCCATCAAGAAGAGTCTGGCTGTCAGGCTGGAACAGGAAGTGGCCCACGCTCAGCTGGCGGCTGGACGGGGATCCAAACGCAAGTCAGACCTGAACCAAACCCCGGTGAGTAGCCTTTTATCCACTGGGTTAGGGTCATAGAGTAATATCCAGACCGTATGGGGCGGGGTCTAGATCCTGGATCAGGGGTCTGGGTCTAGATCCTGGATCAGGGGTCTGGGTCTAGGTCCTGGATCAGGGGTCTGGGTCTAGATCCTGGATCAGGGGTCTGGGTCTAGATCCTGGATCAGGGGTCTGGGTCTAGGTCCTGGATCAGGGGTCTGGGTCTAGGTCCTGGATCAGGGGTCTGGGTCTAGGTCCTGGATCAGGGGTCTGGGTCTAGATCCTGGATCAGGGGTCTGGGTCTAGGTCCTGGATCAGGGGTCTGGGTCTAGGTCCTGGATCAGGGGTCTGGGTCTAGATCCTGGTTATGGGGACTTAGTCTAGATGCTGGTTGAAGGGGGCGGGTCTAGATACTCACAGGTAAGGGGGCGGGTAATAAAGTAGAACTTTAATGGGTCTCACACGTTCCTCTGGAAGTCTGTCCTCTAGTTTGTGTGAAATTCTGCTGACAGACAGACAGGTGACAGACAGACAGGTGACAGAGAGACAGACAGGTGACAGAGAGACAGGTGACAGACAGACAGACAGACTGGTGACAGAGAGACAGACAGGTGACAGAGAGACAGACAGGTGACTGACAGACAGACAGACTGGTGACAGAGAGACAGACAGACAGGTGACAGACAGACAGACTGGTGACAGACAGACAGACAGACTGGTGACAGAGAGACAGACAGGTGACAGAGAGACAGACAGACAGGTGACAGAGAGACAGACAGACAGGTGACAGAGAGACAGACAGACTGGTGACAGACAGACAGACAGGTGACTGACAGACAGACAGACTGGTGACAGAGAGACAGACAGACAGGTGACAGACAGACAGACTGGTGACAGACAGACAGACAGACTGGTGACAGACAGACAGACAGACTGGTGACAGAGAGACAGACAGGTGACAGAGAGACAGACAGACAGGTGACAGACAGACTGGTGACAGAGAGACAGACAGGTGACAGAGAGACAGACAGACAGGTGACAGAGAGACAGACAGACAGGTGACAGACAGACAGACTGGTGACAGACAGACTGGTGACAGAGAGACAGACAGGTGACAGACAGACTGGTGAGAGACAGACAGGTGACAGACAGACAGACTGGTGACAGAGAGACAGACAGGTGACAGACAGACTGGAGACAGACTGGTGACAGACAGACAGACAGACAGACAGACAGGTGACAGACAGACAGACAGGTGACAGACTGGTGACAGAGAGACAGACAGACAGGTGACAGAGAGACAGACAGGTGACAGACAGACAGGTGACAGACAGACAGACTGGTGACAGACAGACAGACAGACAGACTGGTGACAGAGAGACAGACAGACAGGTGACAGACAGACAGGTGACAGAGAGACAGACAGGTGACAGACAGACAGACTGGTGACAGACAGACTGGTGACAGAGAGACAGACAGGTGACAGACAGACAGGTGACAGACAGACTGGTGACAGACAGGTGACAGACAGGTGACAGACAGACAGACTGGTGACAGAGAGACAGACAGGTGACAGACAGACAGACTGGTGACAGAGAGACAGACAGGTGACAGACAGACAGACTGGAGACAGACAGGTGACAGACAGACTGGTGACAGACAGACAGGTGACAGACAGACAGGTGACAGAGAGACAGACAGACAGGTGACAGAGAGACAGACAGGTGACAGACAGACAGGTGACAGACAGACAGACAGACAGACAGACTGGTGACAGAGAGACAGACAGGTGACAGACAGACTGGTGACAGACAGGTGACAGACAGACAGGTGACAGAGAGACAGACAGACAGGTGACAGAGAGACAGACAGACAGGTGACAGAGAGACAGACAGGTGACAGAGAGACAGGTGACAGACAGACAGGTGACAGACAGACAGTTGACAGACAGACAGGTGACAGACAGGTGACAGACAGACAGACTGGTGACAGAGAGACAGACTGGTGACAGACAGACAGGTGACAGACAGACAGGTGACAGACAGACAGGTGAAACATGATGTAATTAAGTCAGTGATCCTCAGTCTGTGGTGACGTATTTGTGCTAACAGAATAATTATGTTTTTATTGATACATATTGATGTTCTCACGTGGCGGGGGGGTTTGAGCACTGACCTGAACCTGTCTGTCTGTCTGTCTAACTGTCTGTCTGTCTAACTGTCTGTCTGTCTGTCCTCAGGTCAGGAAGCTGCAGCGGGTGGACGCCCCCCCCCGGGGCTCTGAGCGTCACTTTGCGGAGCTGATCGCTCAGAAGCAGCTGCTGCAGCAGCTGGAGTCGGAGTACGCTCTGAAGATCCAGAGGCTGAAGGAGGCCCAGGCGCTACGTCACAAGGTCCAATCAGAGCCGCCAGCACCAGCCCCCACCCCTCCGGACCCGCAGGCCCAGACCCCCCCCCCTCCAGTCCCGTCCGTCTTCCCCAGCCTTCCCTGCACGACCTCACCCAGGACAAACTCACACTAGACAGCGAGGACGTAGCTGAGGTACCAGAACCAGAACCAGAACCAGAACCTGCTCCTGCTGCTGCTACTCGAGGCCCCCGCCGCCACTCGCTCCGTCAGTCCAGCTGCTCCTTCACCAAACCCAACCTGGAGCAGCTGAGCTCCACACCAGCTAAAGACAGCAGCTCCAAACCTGCCAAGACCTCCAGCAGCGGTGAGGCTCCTGCAGAGCTGCTGACGGGCCTGGACCTGGACGCTCTGAAGCTCCGGCCCCGGCAGCAGGCCCGGCTCGGAGAGCTGCTGCAGAGCGAGCTGCTCAAACTGGGACAGCATGTGGACCACGCCCCCAGTGGACAGGTGAGAGAACAGGTTCCCATTAGAGCTGCCTTTCAAATGATTGTATTACAGATGATAGAACTAGAGTCAGAACGTGGTGCTTGTTCTTCTGTCCCTGCAGGAGGTTTCTATGGAGGTTCCATCAAGTCCATTAGGAAGTCCAGAACTGAAACCTGTCCCCTTTGGACCGTACCACAGCCCCCTGCTGGTCTTCAAGTCGTATAGGTAGACAGCACACTGAGGACACACTGACGACACACTGACGACACACTGACGACACACTCGTTGTCATTCATGCTTCCCCAACCGTTGCGCGTGTTCACCTCCAGAACACTAGGCGGAGTAACGTGTTTTGTCGAAGACGACTTCTTTCTTCTTCGTCGACTGTTTATTTACATCGCCACTACGGCTCCTCGGAGCCTTTTACTGGAGGACAAAACCTCCAGTCAGTGACGGGTTATACAAGTGGTCATACTTTCAGATCTCTTCTGCCAACCGCTCTTCTATTTGGTCCATATTCGTTCTTCTAAATCTTCCGTTGTTTCTGCCTGTGTTATGGGGCATGAAACCGGACATGCAGCTGCAGACGGGATGTAGAGCAGACCAATCACAGCCTTGCGGGCTGAGTGAGCTTGCAGAGCTTTGCCGTAAATTTTAGAAAAATTGGGCGACGCCCGTAAGCATGTAAGAAGGGATACATAAGAAGGGATTCATAAGCACGTAAGAAGGGAAACATAAGCACGTAAGAAGGGATTCATAAGCACGTAAGAAGGGACACATAAGCACGTAAGAAGGGATTCATAAGCACGTGAGAAGGGATTCATAAGCACGTAAGAAGGGAAACATAAGCACGTAAGAAGGGACACATAAGCACGTAAGAAGGGATTCATAAGCACGTAAGAAGGGGAACATAAGCACGTAAGAAGGGATTCATAAGCACGTGAGAAGGGGAACATAAGCACGTAAGAAGGGACACATAAGCACGTAAGAAGGGATTCATAAGCACGTGAGAAGGGATTCATAAGCACGTGAGAAGGGATTCATAAGCACGTAAGAAGGGAAACATAAGCACGTAAGAAGGGACACATAAGCACGTAAGAAGGGATTCATAAGCACGTAAGAAGGGGAACATAAGCACGTAAGAAGGGATTCATAAGCACGTGAGAAGGGGAACATAAGCACGTAAGAAGGGGAACATAAGCACTGAGGACACACTCACAGTGATTGAAGTTGAATATGCGTCTATCTCATCTGCTGAGACGTGGTGTTGTCATGATTTTGATTTGTGTGCTTACACTGAAGTGAGTCACAGTTTGACATCCAGATGGCGCTGTTGTGTGTTTCAGGTTCAGTCCGTATTACAGGACCAAGGAGAAGTTGTCACTGAGCTCAGTCACGTACAGCAACACCATCGAGCCCAGGAAGTGCTTCTGTCGGTTCGACCTCACAGGAACCTGCAACGACGACGACTGCAGATGGTCAGTGGTTGGAGAGTCGTCTGTTGTCTGTGTTTGGAGAGTTGTCTGTGTTTGGAGAGTTGTCAGTTGTCTGTGGTTGGAGAGTTGTCAGTTGTCTGTGGTTGGAGAGTTGTCTGTTGTCTGTGTTTGGAGAGTTGTCAGTTGTCTGTGGTTGGAGAGTTGTCTGTTGTCTGTGTTTGGAGAGTCGTCTGTTGTCTGTGTTTGGAGAGTTGTCAGTTGTCTGTGGTTGGAGAGTTGTCAGTTGTCTGTGGTTGGAGAGTTGTCTGTTGTCTGTGGTTGGAGAGTTGTCAGTTGTCTGTGGTTGGAGAGTTGTCAGTTGTCTGTGTTTGGAGCGTTGTCTGTGGTTGGAGAGTTGTCTGTTGTCTGTGTTTGGAGAGTTGTCTGTGGTTGGAGAGTTGTCTGTGGTTGGAGAGTTGTCAGTTGTCTGTGTTTGGAGCGTTGTCTGTGTTTGGAGAGTTGTCAGTTGTCTGTGTTTGGAGAGTTGTCTGTTGTCTGTGTTTGGAGAGTTGTCAGTTGTCTGTGGTTGGAGAGTTGTCTGTTGTCTGTGTCGTGGTCTCTCAGCTGTCTGACCTCTCTGTCGCCCCCTGCAGGCAGCACATGAGGAACTGCTCTCTTACGGCGAACCAGCTCTTCCAGGATGTTCTGTCGTACAGTTTGTCTCTGATTGGCTGTTCTGAGAGCAGCTCGGACGACGACGTCGGTATCGCCACAGGTGACACTCTACTCTAACTCTAACTCTAACCCTACTCTACCCTAACCCTAACCCTACTCTAACCCTAACCTACCCTAACCTACCCTAACTCTAACCTACTCTAACCCTAACCCCAGAGAACTGTCAGTTGTCCATGCCCTGGTCTTCAGTCAGAGGTCAATGTGTGTCTGTGCTTGTAGACAAGTACATTAAGAAGCTGTTTGGCACCAACACCGACCGGATGGGCGTGGATCAGAAGGCCGTCCTGCTCGTGAGCAAAGTCAACGAGAGCAAGCGCCACGGTTCGTCCTCTTCTTCTCTCACTCGTCATCACACTGTTTCTTCTCATCTGACCTCTGGGTTCTTCTTGTTCTTCAGTTCCTCCGTTCACCACCTGTAAGGACGTGAGGAGGTGGAGGCCGAAGCCGTCGGTGCAGACCGGCCTCGGCCCTGAGGACGACAGCGAGCATGAAGCCCCCCCCGGACACACCACACCTGGAAG
This sequence comes from Pseudopleuronectes americanus, assembly GCA_038501795.1. Taxonomy (NCBI): domain Eukaryota; kingdom Metazoa; phylum Chordata; class Actinopteri; order Pleuronectiformes; family Pleuronectidae; genus Pseudopleuronectes; species Pseudopleuronectes americanus. The sequence goes on along the minus strand of JBAMIH010000033.1, from coordinate 156,335 downwards.
ATCCGGTGAGTTCTGTCCAGAGGTCCCAGGTAGAAGATGTTCCTCAGGTGGTTCTGCAGCAGGTGACTCACTCGTGCTCGTTGTGTTGGTACAGACGAGCGCACTAAGCCCTCGGCTGCAGACGTGTGCATCACGTCAGAAGACAAGCGTTACTTTGACAGTGAGACGGACGACATCTCCAACCTGGAGAGCAGCGTCCTGGAGAATCCTGGAGACACTCAGCTGTGGATCAAGCTGGCCTTCAAGTACCTGAGTCAGAGTGAAACGTAGGTCCCAGTAAGGCAGCGTGCTCTCCAGCTCGCGGTGTGTCACTTGATGTGCTGATGTGTGTTTGTGTGTGTGCAGGTCTGCAGGTGAGAGTCTGGAGGCCGCCCTCAACACACTGTCCCGGGCTCTGGAGAGTAACTGTGACGACCCGGAGGTGTGGAGCCACTACCTGTCTCTGTTCTCCAGGCGGGGCAGCAGGGAGGAGGTGCAGGAGATGTGTGAGATGGCTGTGGAGCACGCCCCCGACCACAGGGTGTGGTGGAACGTAAGCGTGTAGATTACAGTCTGTCATCATGTGACTCACCTGTGTTTCCATGGTGATGAACTGGTAAAATGCCCTCTGCTCCTCCTGCAGTACCTGAACCTGGAGAGCTCGTTCGAGGGGCGGGACTATGTCTGTGATCGTCTGTTGCTCTTCCTGCTGACGGAGGCGTCGTCTCGGCTCACTGACAAACTGTCCTTCCAGCTGATGGAGGCGCTGCTCTACAGAGTCCAGCTGCACCTGTTCACCGGCCGGGGGGAGGGGGCCCTCGCCATCCTGCAGGTGACCTGTCTCCCCTCTCTCACCCGTCTCCCCTCTCTCACCCGCTCACCTGTCTCACCTGTCTCCCCTCTCTCACCCGTCTCCCCTCTCTCACCTGTCTCCCCTCTCTCACCCGTCTCACCTGTCTCACTTCTCTCTATCGTCTCACCTGTCTCCCCTCTCTCACCCGTCTCCCCTCTCTCACCCGTCTCACCTGTCTCACTTCTCTCTATCGTCTCACCCGTCTCCCCTCTCTCACCCGTCTCCCCTCTCTCACCCGTCTCACCCGTCTCCCCTCTCTCACCCGTCTCCCCTCTCTCACCCGTCTCACCTGTCTCCCCTCTCTCACCCGTCTCCCCTCTCTCACCCGTCTCACCTGTCTCACCTGTCTCCCCTCTCTCACCCGTCTCACCTGTCTCACCCGTCTCACCTGTCTCACCTGTCTCCCCTCTCTCACCCGTCTCACCTGTCTCACTTCTCTCTATCGTCTCACCCGTCTCCCCTCTCTCACCCGTCTCACCTCTCTCACCCGTCTCCCCTCTCTCACCCGTCCCCCCTCTCTCACCCGTCTCACTTCTCTCACCCGTCTCACCTGTCTCACTTCTCTCTATCGTCTCACCCGTCTCCCCTCTCTCACCCGTCTCACCTCTCTCACCCGTCTCCCCTCTCTCACCCGTCTCACCCGTCTCCCCTCTCTCACCTGTCTCCCCTCTCTCACCCGTCTCACCTGTCTCACTTCTCTCTATCGTCTCACCCGTCTCCCCTCTCTCACCCGTCTCACCTCTCTCACCCGTCTCCCCTCTCTCACCCGTCTCCCCTCTCTCACCCGTCTCCCCTCTCTCACCCGTCTCCCCTCTCTCACCCGTCTCACCTGTCTCACTTCTCTCTATCGTCTCACCCGTCTCCCCTCTCTCACCCGTCTCACCTCTCTCACCCGTCTCACCTGTCTCACCTGTCTCCCCTCTCTCACCCGTCTCACCTGTCTCACCCGTCTCACCTGTCTCACCCGTCTCCCCTCTCTCACCCGTCTCACCTCTCTCACCCGTCTCACCTGTCTCCCCTCTCTCTATCGTCTCACCCGTCTCCCCTCTCTCACCCCTCTCACCCGTCTCCCCTCTCTCACCCGTCTCCCCTCTCTCACCTGTCTCACCCGTCTCCCCTCTCTCACCCATCTCACCTGTCTCCCCTCTCTCACCCGTCTCCCCTCTCTCACCCGTCTCCCCTCTCTCACCCGTCTCACCCGTCTCCCCTCTCTCACCCGTCTCACCTGTCTCACTTCTCTCTATCGTCTCACCCGTCTCCCCTCTCTCACCCCTCTCACCCGTCTCCCCTCTCTCACCCGTCTCACCTGTCTCCCCTCTCTCACCCGTCTCCCCTCTCTCTATCGTCTCACCCGTCTCCCCTCTCTCTATCGTCTCACCCGTCTCCCCTCTCTCACCCGTCTCACCCGTCTCACTCTCTCACCCGTCTCCCCTCTCTCTATCGTCTCACCCGTCTCCCCTCTCTCTATCGTCTCACCCGTCTCCCCCGTCTCCCCTCTCTCACCCATCTCACCTGTCTCCCCTCTCTCACCCGTCTCCCCTCTCTCACCGTCTCACCCGTCTCCCCTCTCTCACCCGTCTCACCTGTCTCCCCTCTCTCACCCGTCTCCCCTCTCTCACCCGTCTCCCCTCTCTCACCCGTCTCACCCGTCTCCCCTCTCGCACCCATCTCACCTGTCTCCCCTCTCTCACCCGTCTCCCCTCTCTCACCCGTCTCCCCTTCTCTCTATCGTCTCACCCGTCTCCCCTCTCTCACCCGTCTCACCCGTCTCCCCTCTCTCACCCGTCTCACTATCTCACCCGTCTCCCCTCTCTCTATCGTCTCACCCGTCTCCCCTCTCTCTATCGTCTCACCCGTCTCCCCTCTCTCTATCGTCTCACCCGTCTCCCCTCTCTCACCCGTCTCCCCTCTCTCACCCGTCTCACCTGTCTCCCCTCTCTCACCTGTCTCCCCTCTCTCACCCGTCTCCCCTCTCTCACCCGTCTCACCTGTCTCCCCTCTCTCACCCGTCTCCCCTCTCTCACCTGTCTCACTTCTCTCACCCGTCTCCCCTTCTCTCTATCGTCTCACCCGTCTCCCCTCTCTCACCCGTCTCCCCTCTCGCACCCGTCTCACCCGTCTCCCCTCTCTCACCCGTCTCCCCTCTCTCACCCGTCTCACCTGTCTCACTTCTCTCACCCGTCTCCCCTCTCTCTATCGTCTCACCCGTCTCCCCTCTCTCACCCGTCTCACCTGTCTCACTTCTCTCTATCGTCTCACCCGTCTCCCCTCTCTCACCCGTCTCACCTGTCTCACTTCTCTCACCTGTCTCCCCTCTCTCTATCGTCTCACCCGTCTCCCCTCTCTCACCCGTCTCACCCGTCTCCCCTCTCTCACCCGTCTCCCCTCTCTCACCCGTCTCCCCTCTCTCTATCGTCTCACCCGTCTCCCCTCTCTCACCCGTCTCACCCGTCTCCCCTCTCTCACCCGTCTCCCCTCTCTCACCCGTCTCCCCTCTCTCTATCGTCTCACCTGTCTCCCCTCTCTCTATCGTCTCACCCGTCTCCCCTCTCTCACCCGTCTCACCCGTCTCCCCTCTCTCACCCGTCTCACCTGTCTCCCCTCTCTCACCCGTCTCCCCTCTCTCACCCGTCTCCCCTCTCTCACCCGTCTCACCTGTCTCACCCGTCTCACCTGTCTCCCCTCTCTCACCCGTCTCACCTGTCTCCCCTCTCTCACCCGTCTCCCCTCTCTCACCCGTCTCCCCTCTCTCACCCGTCTCCCCTCTCTCACCCGTCTCACCTGTCTCACCCGTCTCACCTGTCTCCCCTCTCTCACCCGTCTCCCCTCTCTCACCCGTCTCCCCTCTCTCTATCGTCTCACCCGTCTCCCCTCTCTCACCCGTCTCACCTCTCTCACCCGTCTCACCTCTCTCACCCGTCTCCCCTCTCTCACCCGTCTCACCCGTCTCCCCTCTCTCACCCGTCTCACCTGTCTCACTTCTCTCTATCGTCTCACCCGTCTCCCCTCTCTCTATCGTCTCACCCGTCTCCCCTCTCTCACCCGTCTCCCCTCTCTCACCCGTCTCACCTGTCTCCCCTCTCTCACCTGTCTCCCCTCTCTCACCCGTCTCCCCTCTCTCACCCGTCTCACCTGTCTCCCCTCTCTCACCCGTCTCCCCTCTCTCACCCGTCTCACCTGTCTCACCCGTCTCACCGTCTCCCCTCTCTCACCCGTCTCACCTGTCTCCCCTCTCTCACCCGTCTCCCCTCTCTCACCCGTCTCCCCTCTCTCACCCGTCTCCCCTCTCTCACCCGTCTCACCTGTCTCACCCGTCTCACCTGTCTCCCCTCTCTCACCCGTCTCCCCTCTCTCACCCGTCTCCCCTCTCTCTATCGTCTCACCCGTCTCCCCTCTCTCTATCGTCTCACCCGTCTCCCCTCTCTCACCCGTCTCACCCGTCTCCCCTCTCTCACCCGTCTCACCCGTCTCCCCTCTCTCACCCGTCTCCCCTCTCTCACCCGTCTCACCCGTCTCACCCGTCTCCCCTCTCTCACCCGTCTCCCCTCTCTCACCCGTCTCACCTGTCTCACTTCTCTCTATCGTCTCACCCGTCTCCCTCTCTCACCCGTCTCCCCTCTCTCACCCGTCTCCCCTCTCTCACCCGTCTCACCTGTCTCACTTCTCTCTATCGTCTCACCCGTCTCCCCTCTCTCACCCGTCTCCCCTCTCTCACCCGTCTCCCCTCTCTCACCCGTCTCCCCTCTCTCACCCGTCTCCCCTCTCTCACCCGTCTCACCTGTCTCACCCGTCTCACCTGTCTCCCCTCTCTCACCCGTCTCCCCTCTCTCACCCGTCTCACCTGTCTCACCTCTCTCGATCTGTCAGTCACATGTGAATCCAGACGCTCTGAGATCAAAGCTCCGTCTCTGATACTCTAGTTTCTTTTATTTTAGAATGCTTTGAAATCAGCTGACGAGCGGAGTATTGCCGACCACCTGACGGCCTCGGACCGGGCTCTGGTGTGGCTCTGCTACATCCACCTGACGGAGTTCGACCGGCTGCCGTCCGGCCTCTGGGACCCGGCCGAGTCTGGTCCGTCCCGATTGGTCAGCAGAGAGTCCTTCCTGCTGCCGTGGAGATCACCACAGGACATCAGCACGCCACTCCACATCCTCATCGCTCTCTTTCAAGGTACAGAGCCTAGAGGCCCACTGGGGCTGGGCGGGGGGGGCGGTTCACAGAGGTTCTTATCCAGGTTCAGGTCTCACTTTGGTGTTTCACTCCTCAGATGCCATCCACCGGTGCACCGACATGTCTCTGTCCCAGAGCGAGAGGACGCTGGCTTGTCTTCCTCTTCACAACAACCTCATCATCCTCAACCAGCTGCTGCAGAGGTGAGCGGCTGAACTCCCAAACTGCTCTTTAACCTGTTTTAAAGAAAAGCTTTCCTGCTTGTCCACCTGCTGAACATTCCATCATTCCACCGCTGCAGGTACGACGAGGCTGTTGCTCTGTGTGAGTCTCTGCTGCAGCTCTGTCCCGAGTCCTGCGCTCTGCGAGACGCTCTGGCCGACCTCCACATCAGGAAAGGTCACGGCGACCAGGCGGTCAGCATGTGGCTGCACGCTCTGGCCGAGTGTCCCAACAACGCTGAAGTGTTCTATCACTCCTGCAAGTTCCTCATGACTCAGGTGAGCTCAGATCTTCATGTGGTTTGTTTTGCATCAAACCTTAGCACCAGGTCTTCAGGTTGGTTAAAAACTATAATCAGAGAAAAATATACAACAATATTGACAGAAAATACTTGGATAAATACTGAAGCTCTTCCCTCTGGGTTCCATATGAATGTCGGCACGTTCCATTGGTCGTCACTTTAAGGACAGAGCGTGTGCATGTTGGTGTTTCCACAGGAGAAGTCGAGTGCCGTGGCTCCTCTGTTCCGAGGGTTCATCTTGTCGCTCTGCGAGGACGAACAGAGTCAGAAGAAACCTGTGGATGTTCTCCGGTACGTGGATTCAAGCTGTGGACTGAGATCCTGAAGTTGATGATAAACATGTTGAGCATATGAAGTCAGACGAGTGCAAGTTAGTTTTTTCTGTCTTTTTTTCCTTCAGTCACATCCTTGGTTTTCCCCAGCGAGGAGCTTCTGAGAAGTCCCATTATCAAAAAGGATCTTCAGGAGCAACTCAACCAGCAGACGCCCTACCTGCACCTCGTTCACTGGTGTGTGTCTGTGTGTAGCTTTGACGTCATCATTTTAGATAAAGCAGAATCTACTGACAGCGTGTCGCTGCAGTTTCCTGAGCTTTGTATTTGTCGCTCTCTGATGTGAAGTTGTGACGTTGTGTGATTGTTCAGTCGCTGGCAGTGGCTGCACGGTTCTGTGGAGCAGACCACGGACGCCTTTGAGAGAGCGCTGGGTTCCCCCCTGCAGCTGGAGGAGCTGCACACCCTGTGGCTGGAGTGAGTCTCTGCAGATTAACACCGGTATTCGATTGTAGCTGAATGACCTTTGACATGTGGCTGTTTCCTGTTGTCAGTTACCTGATGTTCAGCGTCAGTCAGCAGAGCTGTGCTCCATCCAGACAGTTCTCCCACCTGGTGCACCGCTGTCTGAGCACCGTCCCCTCCCGCCTGGAGCTGCCCTTCAACCCAGCAGAGTTCTGGAACTGCTACCGCTTCCACAACCAGGTCAGTGAGCCGCCGTCTGTCCAGCTGCTTCCAGCCCTGCACTGAAGTCTGTGGGCCCTCTGTAGGCCGCCTGGGGGCCCTCTCTGTGGGCCCTCTCTGTGGGCCCTCTGTGGGCCCTCTGTGGGCCCTCTGTGGGCCGCCTGTGGGCCCTCTCTGTGGGCCCTCTCTGTGGGCCCTCTGTTGGCCGCCTGTGGGCCCTCTCTGTGGGCCGCCTGGGGGCCCTCTCTGTGGGCCGCCTGGGGGCCCTCTGTGGGCCGCCTCTGGGCCCTCTGTGGGCCGCCTCTGGGCCCTCTCTGGGCCCTCTGGGGGCCCTCTGTGGGCCGCCTCTGGGCCCTCTGTGGGCCCTCTGTGGGCCGCCTCTGGGCAAATTAACAGGGTTTTTTTAAACATACAGAAAATCTATGATAAAGTGTTTTATGGTGAAAATGTTGTTGGACCTGATGTAATCCTGAGGGACCTCTCAGCACTAACACACATCCAGGACCAGTGCCTTGCTCATGAGCATCTGTTCATGTCTGACAGGTGGTCACTCTGTATCTGAACCGTCTGCCACAGTCCCAGCATGCACCTGTGCTGGAGAGACTGAGATACGACATGCCCACCAACACTGAACTGAGCCTAAGGTACACACACACACACTCACACAGACTCTGAGGTGTGATGTGTGTCAGTTGTGTGTCAGTTGTGTGTCTGCTCTGTTGTTTTCTCAGGTTGCTGTTTGTCGAGTGGCAGGATGGAAACATTGAACATGTGAAGTTTCAGACTCGGATGTTGACGAGTAACTTTCCAAAGAGTTTAACGCACTGGAAAATGTAAGTGTGTGTGTGCGTGTGTCATTTGATTATGATAAAAATCCTTTGAACTGAACTGACATGTGTTGATGTGTGTGCGTATATAGAGCGATCGCCATGGAGACGGAGCTCCAGGAGTCATGTGAGGTGAGTGGGTGACGGAGGAACGTTAACAGAGTTACACCAGTTTCCTGTGAACTATTGAAACGTGTGTGAAGTTACTGATGATGATGAATCTTATCTGTTCCCCTGCAGGATGTTTCTCTCCATCCACTGTAACATGTAACGCTTTAGATAACGTGTGTGTGTGTGTTTGTGACATGTCGACACCTCTAAACCTGACTTTGATCATTTATTATTATTTGGTTTCAGTTACATTTTTATTTTCATTTTATTTTCAGTATTTTTATTCTATTTTATAGAATTTTATTTTGTATTACATTTTATTTTGTATTACATTTTATTTATTTTAATCCTTATTTAATTGTAATTTTATTTTATTTTTGTAGGTGCGACTCCTCTATCATCAGGCTCTTCAGAACCTTCCGCTCTGTGCCGCCCTGTGGAAACATGTAATTCACACCTTCACTTCCTCTTGAACACGTCAACACACGTCAACACACGTGTAATCACACACGCAAACACACGTCTGTGCTCCGGTTTTCACTCGCTGTCTGGTGCTCATCACATGATGTCATGTGACTGAAGATGTTTTTGGTCACACAGTAATCAGTGTGATCCGTGTGTGTGATATCAAACATGTTAAGAACATATGAACCCGTGTCCCCTGCTGACCCCTCCTCTCCTCCCTGCAGCGCCTGCTGTTTGAGGCGGCGCAGGGCTCCGCCTCTTCTAGGTTAAAGAGACTCGTCGACCGCTGTGGTCAAGTGGGCGTGAGTTTAGTTGTGGGTCAAGCACAGGGAGGAGATCAGTGATGTCATCAGCTGTGACGGACTCTCATCGTCAGCAGTAAAAAGAGAGCAGCTGATTGGCTGCAGAGGATTGAATGAGACAGACGAGGTAAGACAGCCTTGGTGGCGGCGCCCCCTGCAGGACGTCTGGTGTGCTCATGGCGTGAGACGAGATAATGTCTGAACGTAAGTATCGAGCAGAGGGACGGTGTCTCTCTTCATGTCCTCCCTTCTTCTGTTTCTCTCTTTTCATTTGGATTCATTTTCCCTCCTTTTATTTTAACTCATCTGGGGGGCGGGGGGCTGTGTTTGACCCCCCCACCCCCCCACCACCCCTCTACCCCACTGCTGCACGTTGTCTTTTTGTGTCCCAGAGGAAGAAGAAGACTTTTATTTTGTTAAAGTGATCAAAGTAATTAGTGCTTATTGATCCAGCTGCTGCCTGTGTAGTATTTCCTGTGAGTGACTGAGACTGATCCACGCTGAGCGGCGGCCATCTTTAAACACAAGTGACTCGCCAACGTGATCCATGTGAAATCTGTCCTTTTGGTTTGTTTCTGCCATAAAATCATTAAAGAGTATTAGCAAGGAGGAGAGCGCCTCCTGCTGGTGTTTCTGTTGGATTCAAATGTTATTAAATTATTTTCTAATCAAAAAGAGTCTGAGTGTTTTTCCTTTGATGTGTGAACATGAGGAAGTTTCCTCCTTCTCTCCCTGAGCGTCTGTGTCTCTGCTGAGTGGGTTCCATCTCCTGAGAGAACAACTGACTGAGAGTCACAGACACAACCAGCTGCAGCTGAAGAGTGAAGCTGAACTGAGATCAGTTCAAAACACTCTGAAGTTATTAAACAACCAGAGTTTATCTCTAATATTCAGCAGGAAACTGTGAAACATGAAGAACTCTGAACAGTTTGGTGGATTTGTTCCAGCTGCAGCTCTTCAGGGTCAGGAAGCAGAGGATCATGGGTAATATCCAGTGGGAGGTCACAGTCAGAGACAACACATAGATTCACTTTGTTTTTACATTGAAAACATTCAACAGACACGAGACCGACAGTTAGTCACCTTGTGTCTGCAGGGGGCGCTGTTGATCAGTAACCCACATGGTCTTAATTTAAACTGATGAATCACAGAAATGTGTTGTTGAAGAAATGTGTCACATCTGGAAATGACGCAGATGTGATATCAGAGTTTCACCAGGAAACAAGAGGATCATTAAACCAACTGTCAATCACATATTATTTATATCATATCGTGTTTACACAAATCAGAACAGTGAGGATCTGTCCCAGGACAAGAGAAAGAAAGTGAATGTTTTAAGTATTTTTACAGAAGAAAAGCTCAGATGTTAGATTTTCTAGGTCATGTGACTAGAATCCTCCATCAGCTGACAGCAGGATGTGGCTGCAGCTTGGATCTGGATCGATAAACACTGAAGAAGAAGTCGATGACACAGAGCTCGTCTTCTTTTCTCTCAGCTGCTCATTGTGGGAACTGTTGCTTTCTCTATAGTGTTCACTTTTAATTGTGTAACATCAAATCATATTCTATATTAACTCAAGGCTCTTTACATAGAAGTTCAAGACCCTAAAAATGATAGAGAAACCAACAGTTCGACAATGAGCAGCACTGACGACTGAGAACCAGTCAGTGTGTGTGTGTGTGCAGTATCTGTGTAAAGATGTTATTAATGGTTGTCAACAACAATAAAAAAGCCTTGATCTATGTAAAGAGCCTTGACATAAATCATATAAATTGAATAGAATGAGACGTTAATGTGATGAAGAGGAAAGAGAAGCTCCATGTGTTACGTGTCCTAGACGTTCTAGACCTACAGCAGCAGAACTAAGGTCCAAGACGAACCTGGACCAGCTCGGAATCCAGCGTCTGCCTCCAGAACTGAAGCTGAGATGATTCCACAGGAAAGGAGGTAACAGGAAACTCTCAGCTGATTAGAGACAACGTTCTCCAGGGTTCTATGAACCAAGGGAGGTCAGATCTGCTCTGTACCTGGATGGTGAAGGTCTAAACGTAGGTCCACCAATCAATATAAATCATCATTCACCACAACTCTCCACTGAAACAGTTTCATCACTGCGACGTTGTCTGGTCTCAGGAGGTCAGAGGTCAGAGTGGAGCTTCTGCTCCACAGGAGCAGACCTTTACCCAGACCTGCATATCCCATCAGGCCATGGATGTTGTATAGCTTGACAATAATGATAATGTGTGTGTGAGAGTAATCAACATGTTTTCAATATGTTATGAGCATGTTAATGTCTCCTCCTCTCCAAGGACGGACCGTGGTATTTCCTTCACAGTGAAACAATAGAAGGAAGCAGCTCTTGGACTGTTTCCTGTTTCAGACCAGTTTCCCTGCACCGCTTCACTTCATGTGAAAAACTCTGAAACATGGACGTTCTGACGCTGGTTCTGCTCCTGAGCTTCAGCCGAGTGTGTGAGTACATGTCTGACATGATGAGGAACAGGGAGTAGAACCTTTACAACCTCATGTTGTTTCTCTGTTAGAACCTTTACAACCTCATGTTCTGTTAGAACCTTTACAACCTCATGTTGTTTCTCTGTTAGAACCTTTACAACCTCATGTTCTGTTAGAACCTTTACAACCTTGTGTTCTGTTAGAACCTTTACAACCTTGTGTTCTGTTAGAACCTTTACAACCTCATGTTCTGTTAGAACCTTTACAATGTATTGTTCTGCTCCTTTGTTAGAATGAAGCCCTAGATCATCATCATCATCTTCATCATCTTTATTTTCATCATCATCATCATCATCATCTTCATCACCATCTCTATTTTCATCATCATCATCATCATCATCTTCATCATCTCTATTTTCATCATCATCATCATATTCATCATCTTTATTTTCATCATCATCATCATCTTCAATCAATCAATCAATCAAATGTTATTTGTATAGCCCATATTCACAAATCACAATTCATCTCATAGGGCTTTAACAGGGTGAGACGTCCTCTGTCCTTCACCCTCAGCAAGAGTCAGGACAAACTACTAAAAACCCTTTTAACAGAACCTGAGATTATTTTGGTGATCACAGGTGATCAGAGAGAAGCTGTCTGAGTAATGGTTAGGATTCTCAGCCATGTCTGAGATCTCTGTTATTGGGAGGGTATTAGTGCCAATTGAGGGCAGGAGATGGTTGATTTTATTTCTAATGGTTAGAATTTTATCATTAAAAAAGGTCATAAAGGTATTGCTATTTAGGGATGGAGGGATCTGGTTCGGTGGAGGTGTGACTCTCTGTCAGCTACAGAGCTGAACAGAAACCTGGGGATGTTTTTATTCTCTTCTATTAGTTTTGAATAGTAGGCGGCTCTTGCTTTGTGGAGCCTTTTTATAAACTTTAACACTATTCTTCCAGTCTATGAGGTTTTCAACATGGCTGCTGGAGCGCCACTTCCTTTCTAGTTTTCTTGATAATTGTTTTAACTCATGATGATGATGATGATGATCTTCATCATCTTTATTTTCATCATCATCATCATCATCATCATCATCATCATCATCATCATCATCATCATCATCATCATCTCTATTTTCATCATCATCATCTTCCCTATGAATGATGATGGTGATGATGATGATGATGATGATGATGATGATGATGATCTTCATCATCTTTATTTTCATCGTCATCATCATCATCATCATCATCATCATCATCATCTCTATTTTCATCATCATCATCTTCCCTATGAATGATGATGATGATGATGGTTTCCTCATCACTGTCGCCCCCTGGAGGTTTTGTCTGATGACACAAAGTCAGCTTCTCCATTTTATGTTACTTAATATTTCCACTGTTTTTAAATATTTTCTTTTCTCAGACTCCGCCCTCTTCTATTCGTCCACACGTGAACTGCAAGGACGTCCTGCGACCACACAATCAACACACAACCACATAGTCAGCAGATGTGTGAGCGCCCCACACATCACAGACTCACAAGTCACTGACTCACAACTCACAGACTCACAACTCACTAACTCACAAGTCACAGACTCACATGTCACAGACTCACATGTCACAGACTCACATGTCACAGACTCACGTGTCACTGACTCACAAGTCACAGACTCACATGCCACTGACTCACAACTCACAGACTCACAACTCACTAACTCACAAGTCACAGACTCACATGTCACAGATCTACATGCCACAGACTCACAAGTCACTGACTCACATGTCACAGACTCACATGCCACTGACTCACAAGTTACAGACTCACATGTCACAGACTCACAAGTCACAGACTCACATGTCGCTGACTCACAACTCACAGACTCACAACTCACTGACTCACATGCCACTGACTCACAACTCACAGACTCACATGTCACAGACTCACAAGTCACAGACTCAAAAGTCACAGACTCACAAGTCACAGACTCACATGTCACTGACTCACGTGTCACTGACTCACAAGTCACAGACTCACGTGTCACTGACTCACAAGTCACAGACTCACGTGTCACTGACTCACATGTCACTGACTCACATGTCACAGACTCACGTGTCACTGACTCACATGTCACAGACTCACATGTCACTGACTCACGTGTCACAGACTCACATGTCACTGACTCACATGTCACAGACTCACGTGTCACTGACTCACATGTCACAGACTCACAAGTCACTGACTCACGTGTCACAGACTCACATGTCACTGACTCACATGTCACAGACTCACGTGTCACTGACTCACATGTCACAGACTCACAAGTCACTGACTCACGTGTCACAGACTCACATGTCACTGACTCACGTGTCACAGACTCACGTGTCACTGACTCACAAGTCACAGACTCAAAAGTCACTGACTCACAAGTCACAGACTCACGTGTCACTGACTCACATGTCACAGACTCACGTGTCACTGACTCACAAGTCACAGACTCACGTGTCACAGACTCACGTGTCACTGACTCACAAGTCACAGACTCAAAAGTCACTGACTCACAAGTCACAGACTCAAAAGTCACTGACTCACAAGTCACAGACTCACGTGTCACTGACTCACAAGTCACAGACTCACGTGTCACTGACTCACATGTCACAGACTCACGTGTCACTGACTCACAAGTCACAGACTCACATGTCACTGACTCAAAAGTCACAGACTCAAAAGTCACATGACTCACGTGTCACTGACTCACAAGTCACAGACTCACATGTCACTGACTCAAAAGTCACAGACTCACAAGTCACAGACTCACATGTCACTGACTCACGTGTCACTGACTCACAAGTCACAGACTCACATGCCACTGACTCACAAGTCACTGACTCACGTGTCACTGACTCACAAGTCACAGACTCACATGTAACAGACTCACATGTCACAGACTCACATGTCACAGATCTACATGCCACAGACTCACAAGTCACTGACTCACAAGTCACAGACTCACAAGTCACAGACTCACAAGTCACAGACTCACATGTAACAGACTCACATGTCACAGACTCACATGTCACAGATCTACATGCCACGACTCACAGTCACGACTCACAAGTCACAGACTCACATGTCACAGATCTACATGCCACAGACTCACAAGTCACTGACTCACATGTCACAGACTCACATGTCACACACTCACACGTCACAGACTCACATGTCACAGACTCACATGTAACAGACTCACAAGTCACAGACTCACATGTCACTGACTCACAAGTCACTGACTCACAGGCCACTGACTCACATGTCACTGACTCACAAGTCACAGACTCACAAGTCACAGACTCACAAGTCACAGACTCACAAGTCACAGACTCACATGTCACTGACTCACAAGTTACAGACTCACATGTCACTGACTCACAAGTCACAGACTCACAAGTCACAGACTCACATGTAACAGACTCACATGTCACTGACTCACATGTCACACACTCACAAGTCACAGACTCACAAGTCACAGACTCACATGTAACAGACTCACATGTCACAGACTCACAAGTCACAGACTCACATGTCACAGACTCACATGTCACAGACTCACAAGTCACAGACTCACAAGTCACTGACTCACAAGTCACAGACTCACATGTCACAGACTCTCATGTCACAGACTCACATGTCACAGACTCACATGTCACAGACTCACATGTCACAGACTCACAAGTCACTGACTCACAAGTCACAGACTCACATGTCACAGACTCACAAGTCACAGACTCACAAGTCACTAACTCACATGTCACAGACTCACAATTCACAGGCTCACATGTCACAGACTCACATGTCACAGACTCACAAGTCACAGACTCACAAGTCACTGACTCACAAGTCACAGACTCACATGTCACAGACTCAGTTACCAGCAGGGCTTGGACGGATGTGGTCAATGTTACGGACCCGGAGGTGTCAAGGACCCGGAGGTCGGTTACCGGTTTAAATTCTGACGTTTCGACTTCAGTCGCAGCAATGTCATCTGCTAACGGTCGGACAGAGGTCACCACGCAGGTCACCACAGAGGTCAACACGGAGGTCACCATGGAGACGACCACGGAGACGACCACGGAGACGTCACAGAGTCCTTCATGGAGAAACTTCCCCAATCCAGGGACTGACGCAAACACGTCCTTCACAGATTTCACCTTCAACTATGACGACACGACTGAAGCTCCATCAAAACAACAAACTTCCACATCAACCATCGAGATGCATCCCCCAGCCATGCCCACCTTCTCCCAGAATGCACCTGGAGTTACGTTCATGTTACAGACAGAAAGCTCGTCGAGCTCCACCCCTCCAGACTCGGCTCGGCCCACGTCTCCAACAACTGCGAGTATCACAACCTCAGAATCAATGGTCCCCCCCACGAGTCCGACAAACACACGTACTGCCACCGCCACATCTGTCACTACAGAAACCATGATGACGACCATCCAAAACATGCGTGTCACCACGTCTGTCTCCACGGAAACCATCCAATCCACACCACCCACCATCACTAGAGCCACTGAAATAATGACCACGAGTGTTCGTCCAATGACGTCAGAGCTCAGCTCAGCTCCACCCGTAAGTCTCCCCCGGGTGTCTGCCTTTCACAGTAAAAGTACCTGCCTTTCACAGTTAAAATACCTGCCTTTCACAGTAAAAGTACCTGCCTTTCACAGTAAAAGTACCTGCCTTTCACAGTAAAAATACCTGCTTTTCACAGTAAAAGTACCTGCCTTTCACAGTAAAAGTACCTGCCTTTCACAGTAAAAGTACCTTCCTTTCACAGTAAAAGTACCTTCCTTTCACAGTAAAAGTACCTGCCTTTCACAGTAAAAGTACCTGCCTTTCACAGTAAAAGTACCTGCCTTTCACAGTAAAAGTACCTGGCTACTATTCGTGGGGATAAGTCACAGATCAGAGCAGAAAAACGTGATCTGAAGTTGGAGACATTAACAATGACCTTAATGAACCTGAGCTTTCATCTCTTCCTGTTTCAGACGGTTTCCCGCTGCTCAGTGATCGTGAGTGAGGTCGGCTCTGGTTCTCACTGGGCGGAGCTGGCACTGACCACCGGGGGTGTGTCCTGTAACTTTAGCGTGGTTAACGGGGAGGAGTCCAGTGACTGTGATGCCTTTGGAGAAAACAACTTCCTTTGTCGGTTGGAAGATCTGAAACCTGGAACTTTGTATGAGTTAACGGTGATTTCCAGGAAGGACGGCGAGAAGAGCAACAAGTCTGTACGGACAGGTAAGAACTCACCTGTCTTCTTCTTCTTCTTCTTCTTCTTCTTCTTCTTCTTCTTCTTCTTCTTCTTCTTCTTCTTCTTCTTGGTCTTGGTCTTCTTCTTCTTCTTCTTCTTCTTCTTCTTCTTCTTCTTCTTCTTCTTCTTCTTCTTCTTCTTCTTCTTCTTCTTCTTCTTCTTCTTCTTCTTCTTCTTCTTCTTCTTCTTCTTCTTCTTACGTCATTGTTTCCATGGTAGTTTTGACCACGGACTGTAAATAAAGATGCTCGACATCAAGGCTCCAAAAAGTGAAGCCAAATCATCTCCATCGCCCCCTGGAGTCTGACTGCAGTATAGGTCATAAATCGTTCCTCCTCCTCCACGTTAGCAGATGGGACATGGACCAAACTAAAAACTCAAAGTAGATGTTAAACCAATGTCAAAGATGGTTTCTGTCGTTTCAGGTTGTTCTTATCTCTCTGATGTTTGTTCAAGTGTTTTTGATCAGTTTGTTTTTAATTAGTTATTGATGAGTCTGACTCCTGATTGGTTGTGCACATGTATGGGCGGGACCTCGGTACACCGGCTCCACCTAACGATCACTACTGCGCAGACTCTTACTGCAACTTACATCCTAACCATAAGATGGCAGTGTCTTTTTCTTTGTTGGGTTTATTGGCGCAACACCAAGGTGCACCAGGGCCATCTAATGGATCTGCCTCCTCTTCCCTGCTCAGCCTGTCCTTCTTCTTCTCCTTTGTTCTAATGGTGGAGTGTTATTCACAGTTACCTGGGTCATATTCAATTCTTCTGTCTTATCCTGTCTCCCTCAGATAATGGATCATTCTCTCTATCCCAATAATAAAAAGTTCTTCACTCAATGCTTTGAAATTCCTCTATTTATCTTTTCTCCTTCTCTTACTTACTTATCACAGTAAAACCTCACATGCTCCACTGATTCCTCGATTTGTCAATCAATCAATCAATCAATCATATTTTATATCTACATATTCCCAAATCCCATTTTGTCTCATAGATGTTAACAAGGAACAACTTCCTGTTCTTAACTCAACAAGACTCAAACTACAGAGACACTTAATGATCAGTGATGATCTCAGTCCCATGTGAGGATCCTCTCCCAGGACACACACAGGTGCTGACACCTGTGCTGCCACTCAACAATGTATCAAACAAAGAACAAAGAAGAAGAAAACGTCTGAGCCACGACGTGTGTTAGTCCAAAGTGTTTGTGTGTGTCTGTGGCTTCCTGATTGGTTGAGGACAGAGCTGCTTCCTGTTTTCTAAGAAGTGTTGATTTTCCAGCGTCTCCTCCAATCCTCAAGCGTCTGTACACTGTGGTTACCATGACAACAGCAGGTTTGATTCTCTTCACAGCCTTGAGGCAACACTGAATTGAAACAGGAAACAGGAAGTGTCCTGATTGAGGAAACCGGGTCTCCTCCACGTCCTGCCCATCCTTTTTTTCTGTTTCCTGTCCAGAGTCACACTGTCACTATGACAAAGAAAGACCCAGAACAGTCAGAATCGGGTTCTGGTTCCGGATCACAGTCTGATTGGTTGAACAGTGTCATGATAACAAACTACATGTTGTTTCTTCTTCATGAGACATTGGTTAAAGTTGATGTGAAGAGGATCTTCTGGATCAGGTTCAAAGTCCAGATGAAACTTGACATCTGATCGACACAAGGCAACACAAGCTGATGATGGAAAGTTTCTCTTGTCTCAGACCCTGTCGGTCCGGCTCGTCTGGAGGTCCAGCTGGACCAGGTCCATGCTGGTTCTTTGGGTCTGACGGTGTTGTGGTCTCCCTCTGTCGGTCATGTGGACTGGTACGATGTGAGTCTGGAGGACAGCAGCTCTGGAACCAGGACCAGGACCAGAATCATGGACTCTGCAGTCCCTCGGTCTGGGTTTAGCGCTCTGCTTCCTGGTTCTCTGTACGTGGTCAGCGTGGTGGCCACGTCCGGCAACAAGAGCGCTGCACCTGTCGTTACCACGGCAACTACAGGTAACCTACATGAGAAATTCATGTGTGGTTGTTAATATGAACATGGATATAAAGGTTATATACATTATTAGTTGATAATGTTTTAATAATTGAAACATAGCTTTAATAAATGTTGAAGTTGTGGAAGGTCGTTCAGACATTAAACATCTTATACTCACACTTGCATTTTTTATTCTTTGTGGTTTCCTTTCCTATTAAATGTAATTTTAACATGTTCATATGTTTCTTAAAATTATTTTAACATGTTTTTATTTGTATGTAAAACACTGATCATTTCTTGCATGGAAGGAGCTTTGCAAATAATGTATTATTATTATAATCTTTCTCAATATTACATTATATCTCATATTTTGTATTCAGGACCTATAAAATACTGCACACACATCACTATAATCTAATAATATCAATGTATATATAATACACACAGATGAATTTAATACTGAGTATAAACATTATACATAAATGTAATTATGAAATGAAGTAGTTTTGTGAGGTCAAAGAACTGATCACTTCCTCTTCCTCGTGCAGCGCCCTCCTCTGTCCGCGGCCTCCAGGGGGCGTCATCCTCCTCCCACAGCCTGGCGGTGTCCTGGCGGGCGGGTCCGGGCCGAGCTGAGCAGTTTGTGGTTCTGCTGATGGATCCGGACGCGGTTCTGTTGAAGAACGTCACTTTAAAAACCACAGTGACGTCTGCTGAGCTGGACGGTCTGGAACCAGGGACCCGCTACACCGTCACCGTGGTGACAGAGGCTGTCGGCCTGCAGAGCTCCGCCTCCATACAGGCTGTCACAGGTGCATATTATGGGATGTTTCTGTGAATAATGCCATCATATGAAAGGAAAGGAGACAATTCTTTACGGCAACAATATTTGAATGAGACACAACCTTGTACTTCCATATGGACACGCCCATGTAAACCTAGGGTTCGGGTTCTGAATCAACCCAGAGCTGAATCCTCACGTTACTTCATCGTGACATCATCATGTGTGGGAGTTCCTCAGGGCTTCTTCCTCGAGCCTGTTGGACACACACTTACTCTGTGATGATGTCATTTCAGTTCCTGCAGCTGTGACGCGTCTGACTCTCGACAACAACAGCAGCTGCGTCACGCTGCTCGCCTCCTGGCGCCCACCTGTAGGGGGCGTGGACTTCTACCTGCTCAGCCTATCCGCTCTGGGATCAGCGTTGCAGCAGCGCCGCCTCCCGCCCGACGTCACTCAGGTGGTGTTTGGCGGGCTGACGCCCGGACGCAGCTACCAGCTGTCAATCAAGAGCACAGCCGGAGGTCGGAGTACGGAGACCGGGACCAGAGGGAGAACGGGTGAGTCAGGTGTATCATGACGACTTGATGACATCATAATGACATCATCACGATAAAAACCCTGAGCTCTGTGTTTTCCTCTATTCTACTGACTGCCTGCCCCCCCGCTGTGCTTCAGTCCCTCGCCCGGTGTCCTCTCTCTCCATGACTCCTCTCGGTGACGGCAGGTCACTGAGGCTCAGCTGGGCGCCCCCCTCAGGTGACTGGGAGAACTACAGCGTTGTGCTGTGGAACGACTCGCTGGTTCTGGTGAACGTGACGTTGAGTAAACTGAGTTTTCAGTTTGTGTTCTCCGCCCTCGGCCTGGTGCCAGGCCGCCTGTACAGGGCAGAGGTCACGGTTCAGAGTGGCCTTATGGTTCATACGGCCTTCTGTTATGGACAGCTGGGTGAGGTCATATTTACAGAGGTAACATCCTGTGTCTTACAGTGGAAAGTGAGATGATCATGGTTTTGATTGATGGGTCCCTGCAGCTCCTCGTCCGGTGCAGCAGCTGCTCGTCCGTCACGTGGATCAAACGTCTCTGAGCGTCCTGTGGACTCCACCCATCGGCCAATGGGAGGGCTTCACTGTGGTCGTCAGGGAAGCAGACTCCGCCTCCGAGGTGGCTCAGAGGCTCCTCCCCTGGGATTCCATAGAGTGCACCTTCATCCTCCTGACGTCTGGACGCCGCTACACCGTCACCGTGACGACCACCAGCAGAACCCTGAGCAGCTCTGCCTCTGTGACGGCTCGGACAGGTAGGAAAGAAAGGGGGAAGGTTGTGTGGTTCTTGTGAGATTGTTGTGTGTGTGATGTGTGTGTGTGTCTCTCAGCTCCAGCACAGGTGGGCGTGCTGAGGCTCTCTAACCTGGGAACCATCGACAGCCTTCAGGCTCTGTGGGAACGAGCGTTCGGAGATCTGGACTCGTATCGTCTCCTGCTCGTCCACGACAGCAGCGTCATCAAGAACCAGAGCGTGGACGCCAACTCCACCTCCGTCACCTTCCAGGCTCTGAGGGCCGGGGCGCTGTACCGCGTTGTGTTGACCACGGTCAGAGCTGGACACGCCTCCAGACAGACCGTGGCAGAGGGACGCACCGGTAAGATCCCCCCCCCCAAACTGAGAGCAGTTGATCAGGATCCAATCAATGACCTGAGAATCTACATTTCATCATATTCTGACATTAACAGAGAAATCAATGATGAGTTCAGTTAGTAGAACTCAGGACCACTTGAGTGATGTCATCACATTCAGTACAAACGTTCAGTTGGACTATAAAATGAAGTGATCAAAGGTCAGAGGTCACAGAGGTCAGACGTGACTTCACAGGTCGAAGCTTATGTTTCTGCGAGGGCGAGTAAACAATACACAATGAACATTACTGAACACACACACACAAACTCTGTATTGTTAAGTAACAACACACCAACAAACAAAACCACAACATGTGATTGTGTTCCACTTTGTTTTCAACCTCGAACTTGCCGCACTTTGTGTATGATTGTTTGTGTGTGTCTGTGTGTTAATCTAAAGCAGGATATTATTAAAAAACAGGAATTTGTCAGGAAGTTACAAATTATAACGTTATATATAAGTTGAAGTAAGTAACTTAAAAATAACAATTAGAAACAGAAAACCCTTTTTTTCTTTCTGCTAATTGAATAAAGTTCCTAAGTTTATTTTACTTTTGCCTTTATGTTGTTAGTGTTTAATATTTTTCACTGTAATTCTGTATCAACACCAACGTTAACTTTGATACATGAGCTATGTCTTAAAGGTCTGGAAAGTAGAAATCTGATAAAGTTATTTAAGATCCTGTTATGGTGATCGAGTTCTGGTCTCCCAGTGCGAACAGGGATCCTAACTGGTCTTTTCTTTTCCCTGCAGTCCCAGCCGCCGTGGGCGAGGTGACGGTCAGTAATAATGGTCGTACAGATTTTCTCAGCGTGTCGTGGCGCCCAGCGGCCGGTGAGGTGGACAGCTACCTGGTGACTCTGAGGGACTGGGAGAAGCCAGTTCACACACTGGCTGTGTCTAAGACCAGTCCCGAGTGTGTTTTTAACTCGCTGGTGTCCGGACGACTCTACAACATCTCCATCAGCTCCCGCAGCGGAAACTACCTCAACCACACCTTCGTCCAGGAAAGGACACGTAAGAACTTCATGTCCAGGGTTTAGGTCATGGAGGTGCCACCGGGGGTGCTCCCGCCTCTTCACACCTGGTTTCATTTCATAATGTCCACTTGGATCTTGATCTGTAAATGTTCTTTATCTTAAATAGTCATGGTAACACTAACACTAACACTATAGTAGCTGAACAGGCCTACTTCCCAGTACTGATCGTAACCCACTCTCCTCTGTCAGAGCCGTCAAAGGTCCAGAACCCGACGGCCACCCACGCAGCCCGGGACGACTACCTGAGGGTTTACTGGCGTCATGCGGCCGGAGACTTGGACCGGTACCAGGTGTTCATCAAACACAACAATGTGTTCCTGCAGAACCAGACGGTGCTGAAGACGCAGAACGAGTGTGTGTTTAACCACCTGGTGCCTGGCCGACTCTACACCGTGCTGGTTAACACCCTCAGCGGCAAATACGAAACCAGCACCTCGACCCACGGCCGCACGTGTGAGTGATATCTGCCCCGTTCAGGCTCCGTTAACCACTGATCCTGTATCTGTCTGTCATTATAACAGAAGCTAACTAACTTAGGGCTAGGCTTTGTATATCTATAATGTAGCATCATCCCCCAGAGCAGAAGATAGCTCTGTGTGTAAACTCGTCTTCATCACTTGCTGCTGAATCAAGACCAAGATCCTTTATCCTCTTTATTTCATGTTGTTGTGTTTTTGTAAAGAAATCACCAGATCTACCACAGCTCCACCTGAAGTCTCCATAACTTTACCAGTCAGCCAACATAGGAAGTAACTCTGGGACGAGAAAATCTGCAACAACCAATTAAATAGCAGCCTGAGATCATGTGATTTACAAGAGTTACAGGACCACATTCACTCCCATTGGCCGGCGCCCCGGACCAACGATTAAATTAAACAGAAATTAAACAAATACAGTTTAAAAATCAGGAGCATTGTACCAGTAACATATTATTATATAATTATTTTTAACATTTCTATACAAGCGTTTTCCTCTCAGGAGGTTGGAGGGGGCGGAGTCCCAGCGCCTGTATCAACCAACCAGCTGCCACTGATTAGCATGTCGCTCATTAGCATGTTATTTATAGGCATGATGTTGGTGATTCATTCACGTGGTTATTTTAGAATGTAAAGATTATTATTATAATGAAAATCAGCAGCTCACTCTCAGACTTTGCTTCAGTTCCGGCGGGGGTGCGCTTCCTGGCGCTGGCTGCAGGGGGCAGCGAGGAGCTGAGGGTGAGGTGGTCGGCCGCTCTGGGGGACGTGGATCACTACGAGGTGCAGCTGCTCTTCAACGACATGAAGGTGTTTCCTCCCGTCACCCTCGGCAGCAGCGTGGGCGAGTGCGTCCTGTCGTCCCTCACGCCCGGGCGTCTCTACAAGATCCTGGTGTCAACTTTCAGTGGGCCCAACCAGAGAGCCCAGTTTATAGAAGGCCGCACAGGTCAGAGGTCACACGGCATGGGGGGGGGTTGGGGTTCTCTGCTGTTAACCTGATATCAACACACACTGTCCTTCTGTCCTTTCAGTTCCCAGTACAGTCAAGAACATCCACGTCAGTAACACTGGAGACAGCAGCAGTTTGCAGGTGAGCTGGACGCCAGGTGAGGGCGACGTGGACAAGTTCTCTGTGTTTCTGTTCAGAGACCGAAGACAGCTGGACGTCCGATGTGTCCTCAAACACCAGAACCAGATGACCTTTGGCTCCCTGCAGCCTGGACAGACGTACGACGTGACGGTGCAGTCAGTGAGCGGAGAGCTGGTCAACAACATCACAGCATCAGGACGCACAGGTCAGACCGCCTGGACACACTGGACACACTGGACACACCTGGACACACCTATGTACTCCTGTACACACAAACATGTATTTATAAAGCGTTGTTCTAGTCTTGATGACCGATCAAAGCTCTTTACATTACAGTTTTCTATTCACCCATTCACACACACGTTCATACAGGGGGGTGATTCGGGGGTTTAGCATCTTGCCCAAGGACACCAGGTCGCCATGCAGATGAGGAAGACGGGGATTGAACTGCCGACCTTCTGATTGGAAGAGAATCGCTGTACCACTTAGCCACAGAACCCTTAGTACACTTGTACACACACATGTACACACTGCAGTTCTGTATGTAGGTGATGGAATAATGTTAACTCACGTGGTCTCTGCTGATATCTAATGGTTAGTAAATGAAAACCCTTGTGTCCAGTCCCCTCAGCAGTGACGGGGCTCCAGGTGGAGAACCTCCACACCACCTGCAGCCTCCAGGTGAGCTGGCAGGAAGCCCTGGGGGTGGCTGACGGATACATCCTGCAGGTTCTGGACGACAGAGGCTTCCTGGTGTCCAACTCCTCTCCGGACGCCTCGTGCACCAGCTACAGGTTTCACAGCCTTATCCCGGGAAAGAAGTACAGAGTTCTGGTCCAGACTACCAGCGGGGGTGTCCACAGTCCAGCGGTCAGTGCTGAGTCTCGGACACGTAAGTCTTCCTGGTTCCTGCTCAGAAACGGGACGAAAAAAGACAGAAATACGTGTTTCTTTCAACTTTGACCTCTGACATCTGACATGAGCTCTGGCCTTTAAAACTGTATCAGTCTGAGGTTTACACGCAGTGAACTCATGAAGACAACGTCACAGATGTTTGTTCCTCTTCCCATCAGGCCCTGCAGCCGTCACAGACCTGTCCATCAAGTCCAATACCACCACCAGTCTGTCCTTCCACTGGTCACCACCAGAGGGGAGACTTTGAGCTTTATGAGATCCTCTTCTATCAAAGTGACGAGTCATTACAGGAGAGACAACGAGTCCAGTCCAGCACTCACCAGTGCTCCTTTCATGGTCTGATACCCGGCGCCCCCTATAGGGTGGTGGTCCTGACCCACAGCGGAGACCAGAGCAACCAGACCTCCATCTGGGCCCGCACAGGTGAGTGGGAGGACAGGGGGGAGGTGAGAGGTGAGAGGGAGACAGGTGAGAGGGAGACAGGTGAGAAGGAGACAGGAGAGAGGGAGACAGGTGAGAGGTGAGAGGGAGACAGGTGAGAGGGAGACAGGTGAGAGGGAGACAGGAGAGAGGGAGACAGGTGAGAGGGAGACAGGTGAGAGGTGAGAGGGAGACAGGTGAGAGGGGAGACAGGTGAGAAGGGAGACAGGTGAGAGGGAGACAGGTGAGAGTGAGAGGGAGACAGGTGAGAGGGAGACAGGTGAGAGGTGAGAGGGAGACAGGTGAGAGGGAGACAGGTGAGAAGGAGACAGGAGAGAGGGAGACAGGTGAGAGGTGAGAGGGAGACAGGTGAGAGGGAGGACAGGTGAGAGGTGAGAGGGAGACAGGTGAGAGGGAGACAGGTGAGAGGAGAGGGAGAGGGAGACAGGTGAGAGGTGAGAGGGAGACAGGTGAGAGGGAGACAGGTGAGAGGTGAGAGGGAGACAGGTGAGAGGGAGACAGGTGAGAAGGAGACAGGAGAGAGGGAGACAGGTGAGAGGTGAGAGGGAGACAGGTGAGAGGGAGACAGGTGAGAGGAGAGAGGGAGACAGGTGAGAAGGAGAGAGGGAGACAGGTGAGAGGTGAGAGGGAGACAGGTGAGAGGGAGACAGGTGAGAGGTGAGAGGGAGACAGGTGAGAGGTGAGAGGGAGACAGGTGAGAGGGAGACAGGAGAGAGGTGAGAGGGAGACAGGTGAGAGGTGAGAGGAGAGGGAGACAGGTGAGAGGTGAGAGGGAGAGAGGTGAGAGGGAGACAGGTGAGAGGTGAGAGGGAGACAGGTGAGAGGTGAGAGGGAGACAGGTGAGAGGTGAGATGGAGACAGGTGAGAGGGAGAGAGGTGAGAGGTGAGAGGGAGACAGGAGAGAGGTGAGAGGTGAGAGGTGAGAGGAGAGAGGTGAGAGGGAGAGAGGTGAGAGGGAGACAGGTGAGAGGTGAGAGGGAGACAGGTGAGAGGTGAGAGGGAGAGAGGTGAGAGGGAGACAGGTGAGAGGTGAGAGGGAGACAGGTGAGAGGGAGAGGGAGAGAGGTGAGAGGGAGACAGGTGAGAGGTGAGAGGGAGACAGGTGAGAGGGAGAGAGGTGAGAGGGAGACAGGTGAGAGGGAGAGAGGTGAGAGGGAGACAGGAGAGAGGGAGACAGGAGAGAGGGAGACAGGTGAGAGGGAGACAGGTGAGAGGTGAGAGGGAGACAGGTGAGAGGGAGACAGGTGAGAGGTGAGAGGGAGACAGGTGAGAGGGAGAGAGGTGAGAGGGAGACAGGTGAGAGGGAGACAGAGAGGAGAGGGAGACAGGTGAGAGGGAGACAGGTGAGAGGTGAGAGGGAGACAGGTGAGAGGTGAGAGGGAGACAGGTGAGAGGTGAGAGGGAGACAGGTGAGAGGGAGACAGGTGAGAGGTGAGAGGGAGACAGGTGAGAGGTGAGAGGGAGACAGGTGAGAGGGAGACAGGTGAGAGGTGAGAGGGAGACAGGTGAGAGGTGAGAGGGAGAGAGGAGAGAGGGAGACAGGTGAGAGGTGAGAGGGAGACAGGTGAGAGGGAGAGAGGGAGACAGGTGAGAGGGAGACAGGTGAGAGAGGAGAGAGAGGGAGACAGGTGAGAGGTGAGAGGGAGACAGGTGAGAGGGAGACAGGTGAGAGGAGAGAGAGAGGGAGACAGGTGAGAGGGAGAGAGGGAGACAGGTGAGAGGTGAGAGGGAGACAGGTGAGAGGGAGACAGGTGAGAGGGAGACAGGAGAGAGGTGAGAGGGAGACAGGTGAGAGGGAGACAGGTGAGAGGGAGAGGAGACAGGTGAGAGGGAGACAGGTGAGAGGGAGAGAGGTGAGAGAGGTGA
Source organism: Pseudopleuronectes americanus (assembly GCA_038501795.1). Lineage (NCBI taxonomy): Eukaryota > Metazoa > Chordata > Actinopteri > Pleuronectiformes > Pleuronectidae > Pseudopleuronectes > Pseudopleuronectes americanus. Next base: position 130,112 of record JBAMIH010000033.1, on the reverse strand, counting down.
GAGGTGAGAGGGAGACAGGTGAGAGGTGAGAGGGAGACAGGTGAGAGGGAGAGAGGTGAGAGGTGAGAGGGAGACAGGAGAGAGGGAGACAGGTGAGAGGTGAGGAGAGGTGAGAGGGAGACGAGGTGAGAGGTGAGAGGGAGAGAGGTGAGAGGGAGACAGGAGAGAGGGAGACAGGTGAGAGGTGAGAGGGAGACAGGTGAGAGGGAGAGAGGTGAGAGGTGAGAGGTGAGAGGGAGACAGGTGAGAGGGAGAGAGGTGAGAGAGGTGAGAGGGAGACAGGTGAGAGGTGAGAGGGAGACAGGAGAGAGGGAGACAGGTGAGAGAGGAGAGAGGGAGAGGGAGAGGTGAGAGGGAGAGAGGTGAGAGGGAGACAGGTGAGAGGTGAGAGGGAGACAGGTGAGAGGTGAGAGGGAGACAGGTGAGAGGGAGACAGGTGAGAGGAGAGAGAGGGAGACAGGTGAGAGGTGAGAGGGAGACAGGTGAGAGGGAGAGAGGTGAGAGGGAGAGGTGAGAGGGAGACAGGTGAGAGGAGACAGGAGAGAGGGAGACAGGTGAGAGGTGAGAGGGAGACAGGTGAGAGGGAGACAGGTGAGAGGGAGACAGGTGAGAGGGAGACAGGTGAGAAGGAGACAGGAGAGAGGGAGACAGGTGAGAGGTGAGAGGGAGACAGGTGAGAGGGAGACAGGTGAGAGGGAGAGGGAGACAGGTGAGAGGAGAGGAGACAGGTGAGAGGTGAGAGGAGACAGGTGAGAGGAGAGAGGAGAGGTGAGAGGGAGACAGGAGAGAGGTGAGAGGGAGACAGGTGAGAGGTGAGAGGGAGAGGTGAGAGGTGAGAGGGAGACAGGTGAGAGGGAGACAGGTGAGAGGTGAGAGGGAGACAGGTGAGAGGTGAGAGGGAGAGAGGTGAGAGGGAGACAGGTGAGAGGTGAGAGGGAGACAGGTGAGAGGTGAGAGGGAGACAGGTGAGAGGGAGACAGGTGAGAGGTGAGAGGGAGACAGGTGAGAGGTGAGAGGGAGAGAGGTGAGAGGGAGACAGGTGAGAGGTGAGAGGGAGACAGGTGAGAGGTGAGAGGGAGACAGGTGAGAGGTGAGAGGGAGACAGGTGAGAGGGAGACAGGTGAGAGGTGAGAGGGAGACAGGTGAGAGGTGAGAGGGAGACAGGTGAGAGGTGAGAGGAGACAGGTGAGAGGTGAGAGGGAGACAGGTGAGAGGTGAGAGGGAGAGAGGTGAGAGGGAGACAGGTGAGAGGTGAGAGGGAGACAGGTGAGAGGTGAGAGGGAGAGAGGTGAGAGGGAGACAGGGAGAGTGAGAGGAGACAGGTGAGAGGGAGACAGGTGAGAGGTGAGAGGGAGACAGGTGAGAGGGAGACAGGTGAGAGGTGAGAGGAGACAGGTGAGAGGTGAGAGGGAGACAGGTGAGAGAGGGAGAGAGGTGAGAGGGAGACAGGTGAGAGGAGAGAGGGAGACAGGTGAGAGAGGGAGACAGGTGAGAGGTGAGAGGGAGACAGGTGAGAGGGAGACAGGTGAGAGGTGAGAGGGAGACAGGTGAGAGGTGAGAGGGAGACAGGTGAGAGGTGAGAGGGAGACAGGTGAGAGGGAGAGAGGTGAGAGGTGAGAGGGAGAGAGGTGAGAGGGAGACAGGTGAGAGGTGAGAGGGAGACAGGTGAGAGGTGAGAGGGAGAGAGTGAGAGGGAGACAGGTGAGAGGTGAGAGGGAGACAGGTGAGAGGTGAGAGGGAGAGAGGTGAGAGGGAGACAGGTGAGAGGTGAGAGGGAGACAGGTGAGAGGAGAGAGGTGAGAGGGAGACAGGTGAGAGGGAGAGAGGTGAGAGGGAGACAGGAGAGAGGGAGACAGGTGAGAGAGGTGAGAGGGAGACAGGTGAGAGGTGAGAGGGAGACAGGTGAGAGGGAGACAGGTGAGAGGTGAGAGGGAGACAGGTGAGAGGGAGACAGGTGAGAGGGAGACAGGTGAGAGGGAGACAGGTGAGAGGTGAGAGGGAGACAGGTGAGAGGGAGACAGGTGAGAGGTGAGAGGGAGACAGGTGAGAGGTGAGAGGGAGACAGGAGAGAGGGAGACAGGTGAGAGGTGAGAGGGAGACAGGTGAGAGGGAGACAGGAGAGAGGTGAGAGGGAGAGAGGTGAGAGGGAGACAGGAGAGAGGGAGACAGGTGAGAGGTGAGAGGGAGACAGGTGAGAGGTGAGAGGGAGAGAGGTGAGAGGGAGACAGGTGAGAGGTGAGAGGGAGACAGGTGAGAGGTGAGAGGGAGACAGGTGAGAGGTGAGAGGGAGACAGGTGAGAGGGGGACAGGTGAGAGGTGAGAGGGAGACAGGTGAGAGGTGAGAGGGAGACAGGAGAGAGGGAGACAGGTGAGAGGGAGACAGGTCTCTGGAGTCTCAACATGTCCTCCTCTTCAGTCCCAGCAGCTGTTGTCTCTCTGACGACTCTTACTGGGAACCAGTCCGATGAGTTGCTGGTCTCGTGGACTCGTGGCCCCGGGGATCTGAGCGGCCTCCTTCTGTCTCTCTACGATCCCAGCGGCTCACGGCGAGCTGAGGAGCATCTGGGGTCAGAGGTCACAGAGTTCGTCTTCTCACATCTGGTCCCAGGCCGCCTGTACCGGGCTGAGGTCCTGAGTCTGAGCGGAGACCTGAGCAGCCGAGCGTCGGCCGGGGGCCGGACTGGTGAGACTCTGAACCAGTATCACTCCCATCTCTTCAGACTCCTCTCACACGTCTGATTGTTTGTTAAAAGTTTATAAAACAAGTTTTTTTTAATGTCACTTATTCCCTGCTCCCCCCCCCCATAAAAGCCCCGAGACCTCCCACTTCCTTCCTGTTCGGGGGGGTCACCAACACGTCGCTGGAGGTCACGTGGAGCGGCCCCTCAGGTTCTGACTATGACGACTTCGACCTGCAGTGGAGCCCCGGGGACCAGCTGTCCGTCATCAACCCGTACCACAGCCCCACCTCCGGCAGCCGCCTGCTGAGGAGCATGTTCCCCGGGCGACTCTACACCTTCACCCTCCGCACGGTCAGCGGGGCCACGGGGCCGGGGGCCACCCACAGCACACCCATCCAATACAGCATCCGAACCAGTAGGTGGCAGCAGCCTTCCCCCTCGAGCAGACACCTACCACACTGATATCTTCAGAAAAACAAACATCAGGGCGTCATATTTATTTTATTTAGCAATTTCTGTTAAAGGCTTAATGAACAAGCATTAATAAACACAAAGAAAGGCAGCTGTGCACAATATTCACATTAATATCAATTTGTATTAACAGCATCTGCTCATTGAACAGTATTTAGCTTCAGTTCAACAAGATGTTCTGCAGAGGAGCTGCTGCTGCAGCACAATAAGTTTTCATATGAACCTCAATCAATATTATAAAACATGAAATAATCTGACATGTGTGACGTGTCCATCGTGCACATGTAACTATCTGATTCGTTCAAACTCTGGTCTCCTGTTGTAGAACCAGAGCGAGTCCCCAGCCTCCACTGTCGCCCTCAGAGCTCCAGCTCCATCTCCTGCTCGTGGGCGCCTCCGGTGGCTGACTATGACTCATACACCGTCGAGTGTCTCCGTCATGACTCCCAGAAGCTGGTCTACTCCAGGCGCACTGGGAGAAACTCCACCAGCTACATCATTTCCCAGCTGGAGCCCCACAAGCGCTACACCGTCTCCGTGAAGGTGATCTCCGACACCACGACCAGCGAGGAGGCCGTGGACAGCGTGGTCACCATGATCGACAGTAAGTGGGCGGAGCAGGGCCGCGTGGAAACAGCATCAGAACAACTGATAACGTTTTCTCAATATGCCTCTGCAGGTCCCCCGGCCCCCCCCGCTCAGTGTCCGGGTCAGTGATAAGTCCGCTGTGGTCACCAGGTCGTCCATCATCTTCACATTTAACTGCAGCTGGTTCAGTGACGTCAACGGAGCCATCAGGTTCTTCACTGTGGTGGTGACGGAGTCCCAAGGTACCGCCCCTGACAGCAGCAGAGCTCACAGCTCATTGGTTGATTCGATCTCAGGAGGTGGAGCCTTTTTCATTATTTGACATTAAAAAATGTTCTCTTTTTGGCTCCACCTCCTTGGATACAACCCAATCAGCCCAGCAGACGGTTGTTCTGTGATTACATTACATTTCATTTAGCTGATGCTTTTATCCAAAGCGACTTACATTCAAGTTTGGTTAATGTAACGTGCTGATGAGCCGCTGGTTGTGTTGCTTGTTGTGTTGCTTGTTGTGTTGACGTGGGTCAGGTTCTGATAACGTGCAGCCGCAGCAGCAGCATCCTCTGCCCTCCTACCTGGACTACAGGTCCAACAGCTCCATCAAGTCCTACCAGACCAGTTACTTCCCCAGTCACTGCACCCAGGGCCCCGACGAACAGCACAGCCTTCAGATCAGTTTGGGGATGGGGATGGACTCGCTGGGGGGGACCTGTGACCCAGAGGCCAGCAGAAACCTGATCCACTTCTGTGATGGACCACTGAAACCTCAGACCTCCTACAGGTACTGAAGGAGTGAAATGAACACATAGTGAGTCAGACGTTTGTTTAGCTGGTGGAGAGAGGACTTGATGTGAGATCAGTCCATCCTTGGATCCAGAGAGAGAGAAGGAGACAGACCTGAGGGAGCTGTGGACAGATGTGACAGATGTGTGTGTGTCTTTCAGACTCAGTGTTCGAGCTTTCACTCACCTGTTTGACGAGGACAACAGCGACTCCAGCGTCTCGTCTCCTCTGTTCGCGGACACGTACCTGTCCCTGCCCGTGGTCACGGAGGCAGGTGAGACACACACAACCTGGAGAATCAGACAGAAGATGTGTTGTGTGAATAAAACACATGTTGTTGTTGTCGTGCAGAACCTCTGAGCGGCGTCATGGAGGGCGTCAGCACCGGACTGGTCCTCATCGTCCTGATGGTCGGAGTCACTGCTCTGCTGGCCTGCAGATACAAGTCTCACAAAGTGTGAGTCTACACACACCGTGACACACTGTGACACACCGTGACACACTCTGACACACCGTGACACACTCTGACACACGTGACACACTCTGACACACTGTGACACACTCTGACACACCGTGACACACACTGTGACACACTGTGACACAATCTGACACACTCTGACACACCGTGACACACTCTGTAACACACTAGCACAGTGACACACACTGTAACACACTAACACATCGACACACACTGTAACACACTAACACAGTGACACACACTGTAACACAGTAGCACAGCGACATACACTGTAACACACTAACACAATGACACACACTGTAACACACTAGCACAGTGACTCACATTGTAACACACTAACACAGTGACACAGAGTAACACACTAACACAGTGACACACACTCATGAGATGCTGTGTGTTTCAGAGTTGAGGAGCGAGCGGGCGTCAGAGAGAGAGAGATGACAGGAGTTCATTCAGAGGTCAGAGGGTAAGAATCATATTGATCTGAAACAGTTGATCAGCTTCTGTCATCTTTTGACTTATTGATTATTAATATTCATCGTCGTGTTCACTCCTCTTATCTCAGCCTGCGTCGCAGCTCAAGGTCAGAACTCTTCATCACATCTCTTCATCACGTCTCCTCTTTGTTTGACCTCCTTACTCTTGTGTTGATAATTTATTTTGTCTCTTTCAGTCCCATCAAGGTCACAAACTTTGAGTCTCACTACCACAACCTTCTGGCCGACTCCCAGTACCTCCTGTCAGAGGAGTATGAGGTGAGTCTTGCTTCACCATGACAACCCGTGTCTTCATACACCATGACAACCCGTGTCTTCCTTCACCATGACAACCCGTGTCTTCATTCACCATGACAACCCGTGTCTTCCTTCACCATGACAACCCGTGTCTTCCTTCACCATGACAACCCGTGTCTTCATACACCATGACAACCCGTGTCTTCCTTCACCATGACAACCCGTGTCTTCATTCACCATGACAACCGGTGTCTTCCTTCACCATGACAACCCGTGTCTTCATTCACCATGACAACCGGTGTCTTCCTTCACCATGACAACCCGTGTCTTCCTTCACCATGACAACCCGTGTCTTCCTTCACCATGACAACCGGTGTCTTCCTTCACCATGACAACCGGTGTCTTCCTTCACCATGACAACCCGTGTCTTCATACACCATGACAACCCGTGTCTTCCTTCACCATGACAACCCGTGTCTTCATTCACCATGACAACCGGTGTCTTCCTTCACCATGACAACCCGTGTCTTCCTTCACCATGACAACCCGTGTCTTCATACACCATGACAACCCGTGTCTTCATTCACCATGACAACCGGTGTCTTCCTTCACCATGACAACCCGTGTCTTCCTTCACCATGACAACCCGTGTCTTCCTTCACCATGACAACCCGGTGTCTTCCTTCACCATGACAACCCGTGTCTTCCTTCACCATGACAACCCGTGTCTTCCTTCACCATGACAACCCGTGTCTTCATTCACCATGACAACCTGTGTCTTCATACACCATGACAACCCGTGTCTTCATTCACCATGACAACCTGTGTCTTCCTTCACCATGACAACCTGTGTCTTCATACACCATGACAACCCGTGTCTTCCTTCACCATGACAACCCGTGTCTTCATACACCATGACAACCCGTGTCTTCATTCACCATGACAACCGGTGTCTTCCTTCACCATGACAACCCGTGTCTTCCTTCACCATGACAACCCGTGTCTTCATTCACCATGACAACCCGTGTCTTCATTCACCATGACAACCGGTGTCTTCCTTCACCATGACAACCCGTGTCTTCCTTCACCATGACAACCCGTGTCTTCATTCACCATGACAACCCGTGTCTTCATTCACCATGACAACCGGTGTCTGGTTCCCTAGTGAACCTGTTGTGTTGTTTGCGTCCGGTCAGGACCTGAAGGACGTGGGTCGTAATCAACCTATGGACTCTGCTCTGCTGCCGGAGAACCGTGGGAAGAACCGATACAACAACATCCTGCCCTGTGAGTGTCCAGCCCCGCCCACTGGAGGGGTTGTGTCAGTGCATCAACTGTTGTCGTTGCTGTGTTTAGACGATTCAACGAGGGTCAAAATGTCCTACGTAGATGATGATCCCTGCTCCGACTATATCAACGCCAGCTACATCCCGGTGAGACAACATGATCACATGACATTGTGTTCTCATTAAATGATACTGGGGGGGAGAGCTGGAGAGGGTGAGGAGCAGTGGGGGCTGGGGGGGACATCATCAGCAACATGTTGTGTGTTTTCAGGGTTACAACTTCCGTCGGGAGTACGTCGCCACTCAGGGGCCTCTGCCCGGGACCAAAGATGATTTCTGGAAGATGGTTTGGGAGCAGAACGTCCACAATGTGGTGATGGTCACTCAGTGTGTAGAGAAAGGACGGGTGAGTAGAGGAAGACACCTGAGAGCAGCACCTGTCGCTGGTCAGTCCGTGTGTCTCACCCCCGTGTGGTGGATACAAACCATCTAAGGCCTCATTAAAAAGACGTGAGACTCATAATAATAGTGTATGTGAGCATGCAAACAGTACAGGCCCACATTCTACCATAATTGAAGAATGAGTGGTTAGGGACCTTCAAATCAAGGGGTTAAGGTCTGTGTAGACCACCAGGTCCTGACTGGAAGAGACATAAACATCCAAATCATCTAGAGCAAGGATAGAGCCAAGGCCTCCGTCTCTATAAAGTCTCTGATGCTACCGGACTTCTTAGAAAACAGGATGCTCCCCGAGCCTTCTTAGTTTATTATCAGTTTGCACAGTATGGCCAATCACCCGTTCAGCCACTAGATGGCCACTCATTCATACAGTGAGCCAATAAAACCTGATTCTGATAGAGGGAGACTTTAAAAGCTAAGTTCGCTAAGGTAGCTAAATTAGAGCAGGTGATCAGGACCGAGGTTTATCTAGCGTTAGCTTCACGTTGTTAGCTTTAGAAGCTAGGCTAGCTACATATAGCAACATGTTCAAGATAAATTAAAAATACATCGATGTTCTTCTTCTGGTTGTGAAAACAAACAGCTGTAATGACCTCCGTCTGCTGCTCTTCTTCGCCCCCTCCAGGTGAAGTGTGATCACTACTGGCCTTTTGACCAGGATCCTCTGTACTATGGAGATCTGATCGTGCAGATGTTGTCAGAGTCGGTTCTGCCTGAGTGGACCATCAGAGAGTTCCACATCTGCAGTGTATGACACAAAAGACCTGATCTGTTGATTCACTCTGTTCACCTGTTCATCCGTTCATCCGTTCACCTGTTCATCCGTTCACCTGTTCATCTGTTCATCTGTTCATCTGTTCATCCGTTCACCTGTTCATCTGTTCATCTGTTCATCTGTTCATCTGTTCATCAGTTCACCTGTTCACCTGTTCACCTGTTCATCAGTTCACCTGTTCATCCGTTCATCTGTTCATCCGTTCATCTGTTCATCCGTTCATCCGTTCACCTGTTCATCCGTTCACCTGTTCATCTGTTCATCTGTTCATCTGTTCATCCGTTCACCTGTTCATCTGTTCATCTGTTCATCTGTTCATCTGTTCATCAGTTCACCTGTTCACCTGTTCACCTGTTCATCAGTTCACCTGTTCATCCGTTCATCCGTTCATCTGTTCATCTGTTCATCTGTTCATCCGTTCACCTGTTCACCTGTTCATCAGTTCACCTGTTCATCCGTTCACCTGTTCATCCGTTCATCTGTTCATCTGTTCATCCGTTCACCTGTTCACCTGTTCACCTGTTCATCAGTTCACCTGTTCACCTGTTCATCCGTTCATCCGTTCATCCGTTCACCTGTTCATCCGTTCACCTGTTCATCTGTTCATCTGTTCATCCGTTCACCTGTTCATCTGTTCATCTGTTCATCTGTTCATCCGTTCACCTGTTCACCTGTTCATCAGTTCACCTGTTCACCTGTTCATCCGTTCATCCGTTCATCCGTTCACCTGTTCATCCGTTCATCCGTTCATCTGTTCATCTGTTCATCTGTTCATCTGTTCATCTGTTCATCTGTTCATCAGTTCACCTGTTCATCTGTTCATCAGTTCATCCGTTCACCTGTTCATCCGTTCATCCGTTCACCTGTTCATCTGTTCATCTGTTCATCTGTTCATCTGTTCATCCGTTCACCTGTTCACCTGTTCATCAGTTCACCTGTTCACCTGTTCATCCGTTCATCCGTTCACCTGTTCATCCGTTCACCTGTTCATCTGTTCATCTGTTCATCCGTTCACCTGTTCACCTGTTCATCAGTTCACCTGTTCATCCGTTCATCTGTTCATCCGTTCATCCGTTCATCTGTTCATCTGTTCATCAGTTCACCTGTTCATCTGTTCATCTGTTCATCTGTTCACCTGTTCATCAGTTCACCTGTTCACCTGTTCACCTGTTCATCAGTTCATGTGTTCATCTGTTCATCAGTTCATCAGTTCATGTGTTCATCTGTTCACCTGTTCATGTGTTCATGTGTTCATCTGTTCACCTGTTCATCAGTTCATGTGTTCATCAGTTCATCTGTTCACCTGTTCATGTGTTCATGTGTTCATCAGTTCATGTGTTCATCTGTTCACCTGTTCATCAGTTCATGTGTTCATGTGTTCATCAGGAGGATCAGCTGAGCGTCACTCGTCTGCTCCGTCAGTTTCACTTCACAGTTTGGCCGGATCATGGAGTTCCAGAAACCACTCAGTCCCTGGTTCAGTTTGTCAGAACCGTCAGAGACTACGTCACCAGAACCGGATCCAGATCAGGACCTACTGTGGTTCACTGCAGGTACATAGTACACACTGCAGGTACACAAGCACACACTGCAGGTACACAAGTACACCATGCAGGTACGTAGTACAAACTGCAGGTACACAAGTACACACTGTAGGTACACAAGTACACACTGCAGGTACATAGTACACACTGCAGGTACATATGACACACTGCAGGTACACGAGTACACATTGCAGGTACACAAGTACACCATGCAGGTACGTAGTACAAACTGCAGGTACACAAGTACACACTGTAGGTACACAAGTACACACTGCAGGTACATAGTACACACTGCAGGTACATATGACACACTGCAGGTACACGAGTACACATTGCAGGTACACAAGTACACCATGCAGGTACGTAGTACAAACTGCAGGTACACAAGTACACACTGCAGGTACACAAGTACACACTGCAGGTACACAAGTACACACTGCATCTACCTGAGTGAGTGTGACTGTGTGTGTGTGTGTGTGTGTGTGTGTGTATGTGTGTGTGTTAGTGCTGGTGTGGGTCGTACAGGGACCTTCATCGTTCTGGATCGAGTTCTGCAGCAGCTGGACACCAAGGACACACTAGATATCTACGGCTCTGTGTTTGACCTGAGACTCCATCGATCCCACATGGTGCAGACTGAGGTACTACAAACACACACACATTAACTAACACACACACAAACACACACTCTCTGTGAGTTGACGTTGAGGGTGTGTGTGTGTGTGTGTCAGTGTCAGTACTCTTACCTGCACCAGTGTGTACGAGACGTTCTGAGAGCCAGGAAGCTTCGCAGTGAGCAGGAGAAACTTTTCTGTCCCATCTACGAAAACTACAGCAGAGGTGAGTGATGATGTCAGAGCTGAGCTATGATGTCAGAGCTGAGTGATGGTGTCACATGTCATCATCATGTGTTTGTTGTTGTTGCAGAGACGCTGAACTCCAGACGTTGAAGATTTAAAGACGACAGATGTGAAGCTTCAGGGAAAAACGACGATTCTATTTTTATGTCCCTCTTTATAGTATAATGATAATTTAGGAGCTGTACATGTTTCTGTGTACACATCTGTCTGTGTAGATTATTATATGATGTTTGATTACCAGTCTTTATCAGTCATGTGAAGAATCACAGAAAATGATCGTCTTCTACTGCCCCCGTGTGGCTGTAAGATGTCAGAGCAGCATCCTCTCAGTTGAACCTGAGCCACATATTTTGCACATAATATGATTCTGTCATCACGTTAAGCACAGATGTGATTTTACAGGAAGGCGACTGGATGTATATTTATACATGATGTGTGATTATTCATCTGTTTCTCAAATCGATCTATGTAGTATTCTGAGGTTCTTAACAGGTTCTCCAGACTCGTGAATCTTGCAGAACATTTTAGAGGCACCAGCAAAAAATGTAGACGCACCACTTACAATGGCCTATAACGCAATACATTCATATTTCTTTCCCAATTTAAAAGTTTTACTGATAAATGTTTCGGTGAAAAAAGACTAAGAACTACCACATTATAGTGGACTATATTTGGTCCACTAGCCAAATATAGTTTTTAATTTTTTATCCAAGCTTAAGTCTGAAGAGAAGTAACTTCAGTCTGCAGCACGATGTGTGGCCTTCGTCAACAGAAATGCTGGAATGGTTTTATTTTGAAACTCATACAGAAAGTGTTGCAACCATTTATGTTTGTGACATAAATTAGGTTCAGGATGAAGTGTTTGATTCCAGGAAACCCTTCTGGAGTCACAGGGGTAAACAGCGTAAGAGCAGATTCCAATTCAACTGAAGTAACAGAAAACAAAAACACATGCCTCCATCCTGCTCCTGTGGTGTCATCCAAGTGTCCACAACCCCCGACATTTATATTCAATCAATTACACAATGTTTTTTTTATCTTTTTCTGTAGTTTTTTCAAAAGGTCACCTTGGTTGCAACACTGATTATCCCTGAGACACAACCAAGACAATCAATAAAATGTACTCTCTGGCTCTGTTACCAAAATGTGCCCTTTAATAAATATGAAACGTCTTGCTCAGGGGATGTAATTGCTGTGTATCCACTATATCTTTTTTTAATAAATCAAGCTTTATTACACTATACATTTAGTGAAAAGAGTGTGTTTAGATTTTCTAGGACGGGCCTTCATCCTCTGTGTGACGCATGGTCTGAGGAAGTTCTACATTTGTTCACAGAGTACAAACAAGTTGAGGTCAGAACATATTGATGAATCCCAGACTCCGCACTGAGTCTGTACACACGCACACACAACGCACACACACACATCTGTCCATAGTTGTGAGGACACTCATTAAATAATACTTCGCCTCACCCTAACCATCACAACTAAAGAACTAACCCAAACCGAACCGAACTTGAACCCTCAAACATTCCTTGGAATTTGAGAGGACCAGAACAAAATTGGCCTTTTCACTATTGATAGACATGCACGCGCACACACACACACACTCCTGCTTTTTAAGTTGATATATGTATAAACAATACTCAATATTCTTCCCAGTTCTCTCGGTACTTGTCACAGTACTCTGTTCAGTACTATGTTCGGTACTCGTCCCAGTACTCGTCCCAGTACTGTGTGGGGCTCGCTGCGCTGCTGCGCATGCGCAGTGCAGATCTGTGAAGTGTCGGAAGTTGAGCAGCAGTGATTTAGCTCTTCATGCTAACCGCTAACAGCTAGCAGCGGAGACTCGCTCCACCGTCCCAAACTTGGTTTTTAGCCCCAGAAAGTCGGTTTGGACGGAGGCGGGGAGGCCGCAGTGGAGCCCGGAGGCCCGCGGGTGGAGGCTCGGTGTGGTTCGCAGCTGGATGGTGGCAGACGCGGCTTTTAAAGAGCTTTCTAACAAGTTGTGATTGTTTTTTGGCGCTCTGGCAGCGCAGAGGAAAGATGGAGGATCTTCGGGTGTAGCAGCGGCTAATGCTAGCTGGCTTGTCCGTCTGCTGCCAGCGTCGGTCCGGGACCAACCTCAGCTGCTTCCCCGCTCCGGGGACACGTCTGGAGGGTTCGATTAAACACGCTGCCGGTGTCTGGTGAGTATGGCTCCGTGAAACGAGACGTGTTTTCAGGGTTGTTGAAGAGCCAGCAGGCGGAGAGCGTCGCTGTGTGGGGCTAACATGTAGCATTGGAGCTAATCAGCAGGAACGAGCGTTTAGCTTATTAAAGCTTAGCGCCGTGTTAGCTGCCATTACACAGCTAGAACACACACACAACACAACACACGACAAACACAACACACACTGTGTCACTTGGAGCTGCTGCTCGGTGACTTCCTAGTTCGATCAGTCCTGTTCATTTACATCATGAGACAAACTGATAATCTCATCAATAATTCAATATGTGGTTTCCTCTGTTAAAGAAGCTGTTATTAATATCTCCTGTAGAAACTCAGAACTCACTGAAGAACTCAAAATACTTTCACTGGAAACTTGAGACGTTAGTTTCCAACATTAATCATCTTCCGTGAAAAGAAATTAGTTTCATTAAACAAGTTTATTTAATGAGCACAATTTACACAGTGAACAATGAAACATTCATATTGAACTGATATTTCCCTCAGTTTTTAATACAATGAATGTTAACAAGCAGATGATCTTCAGGATAAATCATTTGTAAAGGGTTAACGCATTTTCATGAAGTGGACAATCAAAAATATATAAATCTAATTGAATATAACTTTTTGGATGAATCTAGAAGAAGAGTTTTAGTTTAGTTTAGTGTTGTTTGTTCACAGTGCAACAAACATTAACTCAACATCAGGATTAAAACAGCTCTAAACATCCTCGATGTGATGTCACATTCAGGTCATGTTCTTAAAAAATCCACATATTACTCATTTATCATCCAGACACATTTTCAATTCATAAACTAACTTGTGTACGATCCAAACGCCTGTTTGATTATGGAGCTTTTTTCCTATCTTTATTCAAGAGGTGGTCTTTCAGTTTGAGAGCATGACTTGTTGAATTTATGTTCAGATTGTGTATAACTTTTCATTAAAACCCTGAGCTTTGCTTCTGCTGGATCAGATGCATGGTTGAGCTTCAGCCCTTCTCCACTCGACAGGTTCCGTCCTAACACACTCGTGAATCATCTGCTCTCAGATTTCTCCTCTGCTCTTGGGTTTCTTTGTGCAACAACCTTGAATTAAAGATAGGAAAAAAGTTCCATATTCGATAAACATATTAACTCCTGTACGATCCAGATATGAAATGACTCGTTTAATTAATTAATATATCACATTCTTTAATTCCAGTGTTAGATATCTACACATAAATTCTGGGCAGTAATAATTTAAGTAAATGATATCTATAACACCATACTGACTGGTTCAAACTTAATTTAAGGTATTTTGAACTAAAGTTAATTTATGACATCTTGAACTTGGATTATGACTCGTCAGAATTAAACTGTATTTATATGAAACATGAATTATCATCAATTGTAAAACATATAGAAACAGCAGTGTACAGGAAAATCAATTTGCTTTTCAAACACACAGGTGGACAGTAGGGCTGAACGATTTGGGGAAATCTAATTGCGATTTTTTCCCCCCAAATATTGCGATTGCGATTTAATAGGCGATTTTTTTTCATTTTATCCTTCCCCCCCCCCAAAAAACCCCGTAATGGATGATTTAAATATGACCAACACAATATTAAATACATTTACTGTACAATAATATAATCTGTAACGTATTTCGTTACATTAACTAATCTGAGTAACGTATTCTGAATACTTGGATTACTTCCACATTGAATTGAATTTTATAAGTGTAGTAATGCAGCGTTGTTATAGTCAGAGGAGCAGCAGCAGTTTAAGCTCTGTGTCCGCGGATGCAGCGGGCCGGCTGGATAAAGGGCAGCTCGCGGATCAGCAGCTCCGTAGATTCCCTTCATGTCCGGGTGGTCGTGCAGCGGTGTGGAGGCGCCGGGCCTCAGCAGGAACAGCCCCATGCTGAACACCTCCGTGTAGCAGATGTGCATGTAGGTGACCGGGGGGCTCTGGAGCCCCGCCGCCCCGGAGCTCGGCTTGCTTTACCGGGGAGCGATTTTCAGGTCCGCCGCCCGCCCCGCGGTCACCGTCGAGATGAGCTCGCTCTGTGTGTCCGCCCCGCCGGCCGAAGACGTTAGGACCCTGTAGGTGATACAGGCGTGCTCCGCTATCTTCTGGATCAGAGGAGTTTTGTGGTCCCGCGGCATTCTTACCGCGGGTGAGGACAGCAGCCCGGTGCCCTACTCTCTTTCGCACGTTTAAATCGTGCACGTTGCGATTAGAAAATCGCGTTTTATCAAATCGCAATTACATCGCAAATGCAATTAATCGTTCAGCCCTAGTGGACAGGATAAGACTTAGCTCTTGTCTTTTAACCTGTGTAATTGGTTAATTGGAAAAATAATTAACAGATTAATCCATTATCAGAACACTTGTGATACATGTGTGATGTTGTCGATCTGTTGCTCATGTAATTTAGATCTGAGAGCATGTGTGATGTTGTTGTGACCTTAAAGGGATAGTTCACTGAAAGAGGAACATTCCCTCATCACCACTCATGGAGATCAGGGGATAAACAGTGCTGCAGCCAAATCCAAAACAATTGAAGGAACTGGTGATGAATTCTTCAAATGTAACAAACAACCGAAAAAACACAACATGCCTCTATCCTGCTCCTGTGATGTCGTCCAAGTGTCCGTACCGACTTTTACATTTGACTCTAAACAATCTACACCGTGTTTCAAGCCTGAAAGTCACCCTGCGTGTGGCCTTGGTCGAAAGTGTGTGTTTTTTGGTGTGTGCGTAATAATGCGATCGCGCTTCTGACAATAACAGTGCAGTACATTTAGGCTAAAAGCTGGTTGTAACTAGGGATGGGCATAATTACTCGAAGATTGATTAATTGATCATTAAGAATTTCCTCGAGGACATTATTTTTCCTCGAGGAAAACTATTGCATGTTCGCTCAGTGTCGGGGGGTTGGAATATCCGAGCTGCCCTGAACGCAGCACAGCCAGGATGTTAGCAGGTGGAGCAAGCATCCCGGTGCTAAGCCTCCGCTCCGCTGCTCGGCTTCATGTCCGCACACGGACCCTCAGTCCACGCGGAGGGGAACCCAGACAGACCCGGGTCTGGGTGAGGGGCTCCGGGAACCGTCAGCTCGAGCTAGCTGTCAGCGGCTAGCTGCTGCCAGCTCATCGGGGCTAGAGTACAGCAGTGCATATTTTCAAGTGTAACCAGTGAACGGAACCCGTTTAACTGCCACAAGAGTTGTTCATCTTGTAATAAAGACATCAATGAGGAAACACACTGTTTTTTTTCTATTTTTTCACAGCATTTTTATATAGCCTATAAATAGTGAATTTTAATATAAAAATATTAATGATTAATCGAAAATTGATCGTTAATTCTCCCGACGATCGACGAAGACCAGTTACTCGAATGCCCATCCCTAGTTGTAACTGACAACGTATCACATGACCTCTTCAGCAGAGGTAACACGTCACTTCCTGTGTGTGTCTGCTGCCCCACCTCTCACCTGAACCATGAGGAGGATCTGATGCTGAACGAGTCTGTGAAACACAAACTCTGGAGAAGCTCTGGAGACGATTCTGTGGATCTGAGCTGCAGCTCATGTGTGAAATGCTTTAATGAATGAATGCGTGCAGCATCGCCAAACGCCAATTAAGAAGATTAGTGGGGTTGTCATTCTTGTAGTTCTGTATTTGAGAACATCTGTGACATTGTTGGTCTGTTTTCATTTGTGTGTTTGTTTTCAGGTCCACTGTGGATGTTTGCAGATGAACTGAAGCATGATCTTCCCTCAGGCTCTGAGGATGGAACCCGAGCTGCTGGAGACAGGATCTAGGTGAGGGTTCTGCTACAGTCCCAGTGATGTTCTGCAGTCTTCCATGTTCTCTGGTTGTAAAGAGGTTCCTTCTGTTCTCCAGAAGTCACATGGTTCTCTGAAGAAGCCATGGGTAGCTGTTTAAGCTGTCCAGAGAAAGAGTCAGTTCCAGATACTCATCAAAGTAAATTCAAGGTCAGTCTGAGCAGAGGTATTCTCCGTCATTTTCAATCTGAGTTGTTTTTATTTATGTATTTTATTTATTCAGTTTAAAATTGAAGGGACATTGCTCATTAACAAACATTTCTGTAAATGAGCTAGTTGAGCAAACTTGGTTAATTTGTCTGTAGTCGCTGTGCAGGTGTTAAAACAGCTACTGATGAAGAACAAAATGCATTCGAAACGCACACTTTATACAAACACTACACAATACATAACACAAAGAACAGAAATCATCAAAGCACGCTCCTGCTGTTTTAATCTAAGACTTTAGTCACAGTGGATTATCTTTCAACCATGATTTTCAATTCATTTGGAATGAACAAAATGTACTACAGTCTGACGGCCCAAAGTTTGTACTCTTCTTTGGTATTAGACAATAATGTGTTTTATGATCAACCACTGTAAATAATTGGCAAAGATTTCGGTGAAAACCAGGTTAGATTAGAGGAGATTTGAATCCAACTTTGAATGGTGCAGCTCTCATATCTAGAAAGATCCAGATTCATCATCGATTAATAACTAAATAAATATGATGCTCATTTTACGAGCGAGACAAGCAGACAAACACACACACACACACTCACTCACTCACTCACTCACTCACTCACTCACTCACTCATCACTCACTCACTCACTCACTCACTCACTCACTCACTCACTCTCTTGACAGTAAAAGAGTTCTTCATACATACAATGATGCAACACCATGTTTTAAAGGAATAGTTCACCCAAAAATGATAATTCACACGTTATCTACCCATCCCTATGCCGATGGGGGAAATGGTTGAGACCACAAAAAACTCCTGGAGTTTCAGAGGTAAACAGAAAAACAGAGAGGTACAACTGAAAATATAAGTGACTTATCTTCAGACGTTAATAAAAACAAACAGTAAAAACACACGACCTGTCTCTTTACTGCTTGTGTGGTGTCATCCACGTGTCCACAAGCCCCGACATTATAATTTTAATTGAAATGAAGTATTTTCCAACAAGTTTAAAGCCTCGGCTATGTTCCTGAAAGGTGCATTCAGGGACCGTTGGAAATGCTAACTTCCGCTAACTTAGCCACTTCTGGTGAACACCATTTGGAGTTGTATACGAATGCCGGGGCTTGCAGACACTCGGGTGTTAAGTACAGTAGACTGGATAAATCCTGCAGCGAGTGTCTGTCTGTCCCTCACTCCCTCTCACAGTCTCTTGACTTTGTGTTCAGGTGATCAACGTGGACGACGATGGGAACGAGCTGGGCTCTGGTGTGATGGAGCTGACCGAGGCAGAGCTCGTCCTCCACACCCACCGCCGGGACGACGTCCGGTGGCCGTACCTCTGCTTGCGACGCTATGGCTACGACTCCAATCTGTTCTCGTTTGAGAGCGGCCGGCGCTGCCAGACGGGACAAGGTACATGTTGATCACATAAAACATGTGGATCTACTGTCTGGTTGTCTCCTGATGCATTAACATTTACCAAGTCAGGAGGAATGAAAAATCATTAAACATCAGAAAACACAAACCTTACCAATAGGGCTGGGCGATGAATGTATATCGATAATTATCGTGACATAACTTTTCCTCTATAAATTTAAGACGTGTCAATACGGCTTCGACAGAACTCTTCCAAGTTTTGATGGACAACATGAACAGGGCCGATCATGTGGCTGAACTATAGTTACACCAGAATCATGTTAGGTGGCGCCACACAGCACAGAATGTAGGAGGAGCAGCAGCACATGTTCATGTTTGGGCTCCTGCACAGAGGTGCACGACTACATTGTTGCAGAGACTGAACATAATCATGTTTTCTGCTACATTAATAGCTTCATCGGGTTTATGCTGCTGATTAATTAGAACCGAGCTGCATCAGGACAGAAGCACATCAAAGGCATCAGAGTGCCAGAGTCTGTTTCCTCCTCCTGACTGCGCTCACTTTACACTTTAACAATAAACACCAACACTGATCACAAGTTATTAGGACACGTACAGGACTGATCTTTACTCTGTGTTTGATCGCTCTTAGAGTTTATGAAACATGTTTAAACTTTGTACACAAGACGTGATGCAGAGTCAGGGCATCTGGGTTAAAGTGAACAGAGTGTGTGTAAAAAGGAACCGAGTCGAGCAGACACTAACACAAACACACACACACACTCACTGTCACAGCTAGGTAAATGTACGTTTCTGGTTATAAGAATGAAATGTGAGATTGTGTGAAACAGCTGGCCAGAGGAGGGAGCAATGTATTAATTAAAGTAAATCGTACATTGTGATTTCTTTACATAAGAATGTAACTTGTATTAAGCGAGTTGTACCTGTTATGATCAACTAGTTTTAGGCCTCAACAATTAAGGGAGGTCTCCACAGAAGAGTTAAAGCAACATATTTAATCAAAAGAATAACAAAGTTTAAGGAATGTGACATTAGAAACCAAGATGGCAGGAGCTTGGCGGTTCAGGGAGAGAGAGAAGTGAAGCCTGGCTTTTATACTCGTCCTCAGGTGCTGCCAGTCAGCAATAGAGAGTAGGCGGAGTCTCCCAGCAACCACAAAGCCAGGCAAAGAAAGAGCAGGAGTTTCCACTCAGGTGAAGCTAGATGCACACTAACGAGGATCTAGGTGTGGGTGACATGGGCAGGTCAGGTGATGACAGCAGGTGTGTTTGATGACGGCAGATAAGAATGAGGTCATTGTTAATAAATTGTTTGTTTGTGTTTTCAGGTATTTTTGCGTTCAAATGTTCACGAGCTGAAGAAATCTTCAACATGCTGCAGGAGGTGATGCACAGTCACAGCATCAGTGTGGTGGAGGAGGCAGTACTGGAGACCAACCACCAGGGTGTGCTCACTCCTGCAGGTACACACACTGTCTCCATGACAACAGTCAGTTTGATGAAGAATATTGATCATTTCAGTTTGTTGACCGTGTGTGTGTGTGTTTCATCAGCTCAGGGTTACTCTGTGCCCACGGTACCTAACGGTGTGACCAGGATTCCCTCTGTGGGGGAGGCTCCGTCTCACCCCTCCACCCGTCACCCGTCTGTGGCCAGCACCCGTCTGCCGTCGGTGGGGGAGGACTCCACACACCCCCTGCTGGTGACTGAGGAGGTATTATTCACAAATACATGTCCTGATCACAATCAGCTGATCATGTCCCTGACGTTAAACTTCGGGTGTTTGTTTGTTTGTTTGTTTGTTTTCAGGTTCACACATACGTCAACACCACCGGTCTCCTTGACGACCAGCCCAGTCCACTGACTGTCGCCACCCCTCTGGAAAGCCCCACCTCTCCCCAGTCCCAGTGCCCCCCCACCCCCCCACCTCCCCCTAGGGCCCGCAGCGACCCTCCGGCCCCGCCCCCTCAGCCGGAGCCCCAGGTGGTGCTGGAGCCTCAGGGCGTGCGCTTTGTGCTGGGCCCCACCCCGGTCCAGAGGCAGCTGATGGAGAAGGAGAAGAGGCAGCAGGAGCTGAAGGAGGCCCCGGGGCCCCAAGAGACTAACGGCCACAGCGAGGTCCCTGCTGAACCGGAGCCCGGCCCTCTGCCCTCCAACAGCTCCTCCTTCTCCAATCCATCGACAGCTCCTCGCCGCCACCGCCCGCCCCCCCCTCACCCCCGACCTGCAGAATGTCAACAACTCGGCCCAGAGACGCACCGCCCTCCTGGACTATGAGAACCTGCCGGCACTGCCACCGGTTTGGGAGGCGAGGAAACCCAGCACGGAGAAGGAGAATGGCTGCGGTGGTCTAAAGACGCCATCGCTCAATGGCTACAACCAGCACCCTCACCACAGCTTGCTGCACCACTCCTACTCCCACCCTCTGTCAGCCACCCTAGAGTCCTCACACAACTACGTCAACACAGAGAATGTCACAGCACCACTCAGTGCCCAGCGGCCGGACACGGCCCGGCGCCGCACCGAAGGACCTACTATCTTCAACTTTGACTTCCGACGGCCACTGTCCGGTCACCCGGAGCCGCCAAAAACCCTCAACTATATTGAGGTGGAGATGGACTGCAGCACCGGCAACAAAGGTGCCTCGGATGGCAGCAACCCCCACACGCCACGCACCCCCACCTCCCCACTGCCCCCCACCACACCTACCCGCCGCACCGAACTCTACGCCCTCATCGACATAGAGCGCACCGCTGCCATGTCCAACCTGCAGAAAGCCCGGCCGCGAGACGACGGCACGTCACGCAAGACGAGACACAACAGCACGGAGCTGCCAACTAAGAACACGGCGTGACACTTCCTGTTCACACGCATGTGTAAAGACGGAGATGCTGTTTGTCCCACGTGGACACGCAGCCACAGACTCCTCCTCCTGAACCAGGGTCATTTGACTTCCTGTGTGGTCAAATAGTCATAGAGCAGTTTCCTCCTCTGTTGTTGAGGCAGCGTGGTGGCGGTGGTGAAGATGTTAATAAGACTCCTCCTCCTATATGGTACAAATCAGTATTACTGAACAAAGCATTCCATTTATTCTTTTATATGATTCACTACATGCTGCTGTAACTCAGTATCTAAGGACCACATGGTACACATATGTTTCTGTATGTACAGTAGATTCTGGCACAATAAATGTCTGTTTTTATATGTATGAGTGGAGGACACCCCTCCTGTGTCACAGCTGACGTCACTTCCTGCTTAGCCCCTTTAATGAACCAAACTTCTCACAACTAATGAAGGGTCGATAACGATCAACTTTCATCAGAAATAGTTTTCATCATCAATTAATAGTGTTTTCTCTGTTGTATTTAAGGGAAGTAATCTAATAGTTTTCATATTCTAATATGAAAAGTGTGTGAAACGGGAAACAATTTTTCAAAATATTTGCTGATTAATGGAATGATGTTACAGTTACAGCGCCTGATCTTATAGAAGCAAAACAATTCAATGAGCCCAGGAAATGTTCAGTTAGACTAAAAGAACTCGTCAGAAGAGCTTCTCTGAGGGGAGGGGATTGTCCTTGATTGTCTTTTTATACAGTCTATATAAAGATAATCAGTGACTGTATATAAAAACCATCAGTGATTGTAATTTAAGAGCATCCGCGATTGTATATAAAGAAATGTATTAGATTAAATTAAATTATACTAAAACTGTTCTTTCAAACCAAAACCATACAGGATAGGTTGCGGACGTAATGACGTCATCACATCTAGCGTCTCCTGTGTCTTTAAATGTTTGAACTCTCAGCGCGCGGCCTGCTTGCCTCTGACGTCACATGTGCATGAGGACAAGATGGCGGTGGCGCTGGAAAGAAGCTTCGTGGAGATCTGCGGCTTCGAGAGAGAAACTGTTCGACGCTTCAGAGAAGTGACGCTGACCCTCGGTAAACCGCGCACGTTGTGTCCGTGTCATCTCCGACTCTGAGATACTAACAGCAGCTAATTCAGCTAACTTCAGCTAATTCAGCTAACTTCAGTCAGCAGCAGCTAATTCAGCTAACTCAGCTAACTTCAGTCAGCAGCAGATAACCCCTGCTAAGAGCAGCTAATTCAGCCAGCAGCAGATAACCCCTGCTAAGAGCAGCTAATTCAGCCAGCAGCAGCTAGCAGCTGCTAACAGCAATTAGCGGCAGCTAGCTTCATCCAGCATCAGCTAATAGCAGCTAACTGCAACAAGCAGCAGCTAACTTCAGCCAATAGCAGCTAGCATCAGCTAACTTCAACCAGCATCAGCTAACATCAGCTAACTCCAGCCAGCATCAGCTAATAGCATCTAGCAGCAGCTCATTTCAACCAGCATCAGCTAACAGCAGCTAACTTCAACCAGCATCAGCTAACAGCAGTTAGCAGCAGCTCATTTCAACCAGCATCAGCTAATAGCACCTAGCAGCAGCTAGCTTCACCCAGCACTCTGGTGAACGGGGCCTGAAGTGAAATTTAGCGCAGAGCACGAAACCCAGGCTGCGTTTGGAAAGTCTAAATCTCCTTTCCTAACCACTGACTCTTCTCCGTCCTCACTTCGTGACGTTTACCCCGGAGGTAAACGTCACGAAGTGAAGGAGATATTCATATTTGTATATAGTTGTAATGACATTTATATTTAATTGTGATAGATGGATGGCGAAAGGATGGTCTGGAGTTAGAAGTTAGTTCCATGGGTAGTTTGTAAGTGAAAGCCGATGTTAACCCTCATATCTGCAGGTGTGACTGCTCCCCCTGGTGGCCAGAAGTTTGCAGACAGTGCTGGAGCGTTTCATTATGAGGAGAGTGGGAAGCTGCTGTCAGTCACCAGCAACAGATTCATCCACTGGTGAGTGACAGCTGGTGTTCACCTGATGATTCGATCACACATGTTCAGTTGTGAATAAGATCTCTGACACATTCAGAGGTTTCTGAGACACTCAGCTGACAACAATATTTTCAAGTGTATATCCAAATATATACTTAATGAACAAATACATATCCCCTCATACAGTCACAGGTTCACACACACACAAAAAAAGGCAGTATTAATAATTCCATGTTACTGGTATAAGATTTCCTTTCAGTCTGTAAAACCTGTTTTGTTTGTCCCAAATACAAACAGTTTCTTTCTGTTAACCTTTAACTATATATGTCAATCTCTCCAGCCCAAGACCGGTCATCAGCTCCCTCTTCCACATTTCAAGTGATGGTGGTTCTACATTTTTACAACATAAACCAAACGTTATCCTTGCATGGAGCAATAATACACCTATTATACCTTTTCTTGATAGTAAATTGAAAAGTGTGTCCTTTAGGATTATCTGGCCCTCACTCCAAGACACTGGAGAGGAGACAAGCGGCAACCCGCTAAAAGTTGACATTCTTATTAACACAATCAGCAATATGTTGTGATCAGCTTAATTATTGACTTAATGTTTATACACTGCTCAGAAATATTTAGGGAACCGTTAGAGTTCACAGTGAAACACCAGTTAAGCTTCAGAAATCAAAGTGTCCATTTAGAAGAACCAGTAGTTTGGAATCAGTTTCTCTGCTTTGGTGCAAATCGAAGTAACAACAGGTGAAATGGAGGCAGAAGCAGGACGAGCCCCGAACAGGACATAACCCTAACCCGTTTTGAATGTGCTGCTCCTCCTCCCTGACTCCTTCTAGTTCTGGGTTCTGCTCCTCATCACTACTGGTAGCATGAGGAGCTACCTAAAGAAATTCAACTTGAATAATTTATTAAGAACTGATGTGTGATTGAACTGTTCCTTTTAATTGTGTTGAGCAGTGTGTATCATTCGATAAGTGGATATATTAATTATTATTAAGTGTGTATGCTCGTCTGTCGCTCTTCAAACAAACAGATTACATTATTAAATTTTTATAGATGGTGTTGGATCATGAATCTGGACGGTTAAGGTCACATTAACACTGGACTCCTGGTTGTGTACGTCTCGTGTGTAGCTGGTAAAAAGAGTGTCTCCTAAACGTTCCAGCAAAAAAAATGACTGTTCAGATAGAGGTTAGGATGAGCCCAGGTCACATTTACCGCTTGGTTCTCTTCTCTGCTTCACTGTCCTTTTGTCAGTGAAGCCAGTGAGTGGGGGTGGAGCCTGTGTGAGTATAAACTCTGCCTGGCTGAGAGGAAGCACGACTCACTGCTGATGAGAACTGAACATCTCCTGTCGCTGTTTCACGCTAGTAGTTTTCAACAGGTGAAGCAGCACTTGCATGCGTGTGGTCAGGTGACGTTGTCTTGTGTAACCGCTTTGATTCTATGCAGGTTGACGTCAGGTGACTCGGTGCAGCTGGTGGAACAGTCTCTGGATGCCGACTTGCTCAACAA
The DNA here is from genome assembly GCA_038501795.1 of Pseudopleuronectes americanus. Classification (NCBI taxonomy): domain Eukaryota; kingdom Metazoa; phylum Chordata; class Actinopteri; order Pleuronectiformes; family Pleuronectidae; genus Pseudopleuronectes; species Pseudopleuronectes americanus. Next base: position 105,474 of record JBAMIH010000033.1, on the reverse strand, counting down.
CTCTGTCAAACTCCGCTTCACCCATTGCAATGTTCTGCCGGGGGGGGTCACCATCCAGGAGACGCTCAGCAACGTCATCATCCTCATCTCCACCAATCAGAGTGTCCACAGACTGGTGCTGCCTCACCCCACATGCATGTACCGCAGTGTGAGTCTCAGGGTTTTGTCTTTAAGGACCCTGCATGTGCTTCCTCCTATCTGCACTGAACACACAAACAGATTTGAGGGTCATGTGACATCTGTGTGTCCTCTGATTGCAGACAAGAGTGTTTCTGTGAGAACATTAAGCTGAAACTGACATAGAACCAACACTTGATTTTTAAAGTGTGTATTGAAGAACCTTTAGATTTGACTTCAGAGTGGAGAACCTCAGGAACCTGAATGTTCTATGTTCTCCTCAGGAGCTGGTGACGGAGCTCCACATGCAGTCCGTCCTCACTGACGTGGGGAAGCTGAGTCTGCAGGACCCTTCGCACAGCGCCACCATCCCCAGCTCAGTGGTACAGATGGGGAGTCCCAGCTCCTGCACAGCCTGGCTGAGTCACCAGGGGGAGGCGCACTACGCCCTGGCTTCACCTGCAGGGGGCATCATGGTGGTCACTCTCCCCCCCCACGACACACCAGGTAGACACCAGCTCACTGATTCACACACTTTAAACACAAACTTCTTCCTCATATGAGAATGAGCGAGTGGACGTGTTGATGAGGTTTCTAACACGTGACGTGAAACTGGAAGAGCACAAACATCTCAGGATGAAGAAGAGGAGCCGAACACGTAGAAGACGAAGACTTCCACTTGGAAACACGAGGAGAATCCAGATCTTCTGGTGATGGAGCCGACCCCGGTGTGGATGAGCTGTAAACAACAACACTGATCTTTACACAGCAGAGTTTATACGTCATGTCCCGCCCCCTGCTGCTCTACAGGCACCGCCTCCGGTTGCTCTACAGGCTCCGCCCCTCGCCTGGATGTTCCCACATGTTCCTGTTGTTGTGAAGTCCAGAACCAGTTTTACAGGGTTCAGTTGTTCATAATATATAACTTAACCACAAGATGTCTCTAAATGTGGGTTTGCATGTTGTATGCAGGTGGCGTGTCGACGGTTGAGCTGAAGAGGAGCTCTGTGATGGGGAGGTTGTCGGGTTGGATGCCGACAGTAATGAGAGGAGACAGTCGAACTGAGCATGTGGTCAGCCTGATCGTCAGAGAACTGGAGGACGACTCGTTCATCTTCACACTGAGTCAAGATCACAGACTGAGGATGTGGTCGCTCACGGTCAGACACAACACACACAGATGCACAGACACTGGTAACTAGTGATGAGCTTTTCATGTTAAAAACCTGTAGTGTTCCCGTGTCCAGGAGCAGGCATGTCTGCTGGAGGTGGACGTGTTGGAGTACATGCCTGCGTGTAAAGGAGTTCAGCGTGTGTCAGGTCAGGGTCATCGTCTGAGGATGACCTTCTCCTCCACCACCGGCCTCTGTCTCTGCGTTTACCTGGCTGTCCCTCAGCGAGGACAGTTCACCGTCCTGCAGTTGGTGACAGCCGAAAACAACCGCTACAGCCTGGAACACATCTCCACCCTGTTCACCACTCAGGTATTATTAAGATTTGAGCCCGAAGGGTCAGAACCTTACTGTTTTTGCGCTGGTGTGTTATTATTATTTGGTGTTTGCCGCTTCGGCTCAAATTCCTGTGAGATGGAATGACCTAGAAACATGAAACTTACCATAACTGGAGTTGATGTGCATCGACTTTCTCTGAAGCAGGACCTTAGTCGTCCATGTGGTGGCACCGTAACCAAGCTTTGAAAAAAACGTAATAGGCCAAGCCCATCACATCATATTGCAAATAAACTTCTATTCAGTCCAGATTGTTTTCCACAAAATCCTGTTAGACCAGAAAAGTTTGCCATGACTGATCATTTTCCTTGTCTTTAAATATTTGTACAAACATTATTGAGCCGCTTCTTCCTATTGACGAAATAAGGCTTGACTCTGCTCATTGACGCTTGCAGCTGTATTTCGGTTCATTGTTTTTCTTCTGTTGATAAGTTTTGAACTTAAATAGTCTCACAACAGAACTCTTCAACCTGTGAATCAGTGGCGGAATGTAGAAAAGAAAAATATGTAGATGTTTTAAACATGTAACCTTTATTTGAGCAGGAAACTCTGGTGGATTTTCATCTGACATCTACAGATGTGTGGGGACTGTGGGTGGACGAGTCCAACTCCACTGTCATCAAGTACATTAACTTTGAACAGTAAGTAGAAGAGAACGTGGTTGTAAAATACATGTACCTATTACTAAGTGTAACTGTGTTACTGTAACAAAGTGTAACTGTGTTCAGTAACTCGGCAGGTCAGTGGAACCAGGTGTTTGTTCAGCCCCCACCAGAGGAAGAGGTTCATGTAGGAGTCGACCAGGACCCCAGAGTAAGAGCAGCCCCACACCTGTATCACACCCCTGACCAGGCTGCCAGATACCCGGCCTGATACCTAACCCGACCACTGACCAGATAACTCAAGCTGTTTTCAGACGCCTCCTTCAGTTTCTCAGCAGAAGTTGATGTGTGAAAACACAGCAGAATGAATGAACTGCTACCGAGTGGTGGAATGACAAATTTAATACACAACAGATGCAAAAATTAAATGAATATAACCCAATGAAAAAGTGGAGCCACACACATAGAAGACACAGACTTAAGAGTTTGTGGTGATGAGAGCCGGTGTGGACGTGATGTAAACCAAGTCACAGCATCTCGGCAGCGGAGTTAAAACTTTCAGTGTCTGTCCGTTGATCCACACATTACTGAACAATCCATAGATTTCAATGTTCTGAACATGACTGATCACAGATATAGATTTATTTGTTCTTTCAGAAAGTCATTATGTGCTTTGAGAGAACAATCATACCAACAGCACCGACACCACACATCACCACTGACAGTAAGCATACCCTGTCATAAGAAGTACTCTACATGTTATTGGGTGCAGGTTAGGGTTAGGCACTCTCGCACACCGAGATTCAGTCATCAGAGAGAGTCTGGTCCCATGACTGAAAAAGGCTTTACTCGACCGGGGACTAGACGGCTATACAGTTACCATAACGTACTTTATCCAGATGTATTCATCGGTGTGTTAAACGGATGTTTTGATCATGTGACCTGATTAACTTTTATGTTCAACACGTGTGTGGACAAATCGCATGTAGACCTCACTTAGCAGCTTCCTGTGTCTTCGTCAACAGGAGACGTACCTGGACGTTCTCTTCTCCCCTCTCAGATTCTCGGCTGCAGCCGTAGTTAAAGCTCTACAGGTGAGAACTAACCCGTTGTCTGTGCAGGGAAAACTATTATTGCAATAATTATTATTTATATTAATATTAATATTTTCAGCAGTGACTTGCAGCTTGATTTGTCTCCTTTAAAACACAAACAAAATTATCAACATATAACTTTCTAGTATATTTTTTCTAATACAAGGGAAACAGTGATCACGTTTGTTCCGAGTTAAATTCATCACTATAAGCAGTTGATCACTGTAACTGAATTACATATCCTATGATAGTCCCAGAAGGGGCTATGCAATGAAACCCTATGCCAATGAGAGTCCTCACTAAGGTGATGTACTGACGCTTGTGTTTCAGATCTTCCGCCGTGGCTCAGAGAGAATCTCTGATGTTTCCTGGGAAACGCTGAAGAAGGAAGTGACAGTTGCTGTGGAGACGGAGGTAATATATTATGGTCTGTTTGAACTGCTGGGGTAAACAGTGTTGCAGCCAATTCCTATACATTTGAAGTTACAGAATAAACATTCCTGAAGCCCCGCCATTATGTAATTTACCAAGAGGTTTTAGCCTAAATGTCTCTGTGTCTTCCTCTGGAGCTGCATTCACGTTGGCATGTGCACGCTGTCCAAGCCTGCACCTCTGCTCTGGCTTCATGCTCCTGCCATAGGGACATGTGAAGACATCAGTAACTGCAGCTATGGGTTAGGGTCTTAGAACCCTAGCAGTGTGTAGCCTGTAAAAGTAGGAGTGCTGAAAGCCGACTGAACGTAGAGCCTGCCTACTACAAACTGATGGACCATGTGCTGGCTTCCAGTCACTGAGGACAGTAACATTTTATCAACTCTAATCATATCATAATAATAATAATAAGAAGAAGACCTTATTTATAAAGCACTTTTCAAAACAAAGTTAAAACAAGATCAAATATGACAGGACAGAGGCAAATATAACAGTCAATATTGATTTGTCTTGGTTTACATTTTGATATGATTGTTTATGTTTGAGGGATTATGTTCAATAAAGAGACTTTAAGACCTAAACCCCTCCTCCTCTTCCTCTCCTGCTGCCAGCTTCAGAACAGTGTGACAGAGTTTGAGTTCTCTCAGGAGGAGTACCGTCAGCTGCAGGTGGAGTTCTGGTCCAAGTTCTACGCCTGTTGTCTTCAGTACCAAGAGTCTCTGTCCACCCCTCTCGCTCTGACCGTGAGTCACAGCACCGGACTGGTGTGCCTGCTCAAGAAGGTGAGGATGGATGAGGCAGGAGGGTTGAGGACGAGCCATAAGGTCTGAAGCTAAGAACATACTTGAGTAACCTGTGTGTGTTCTAGGGTTCCGTTTCCTTCCTGCTTCCTTGTTTTGCTGTGGATCATTTGTATCTGAGCAGCGACGAGTATCTGTTCTCTGAGGAGGAGACGCCTGTGACTGAAGGTAACTACTGACCTCACAACGTTTGGAGTACATGTTAGTTACATGTTATTTATCACTGACCTCACCAACATGGTAAATGGTTTGTATTTATACAGAACTTTCTTAAACTTTCAATCAAAGTTATATCGTTTTTCAATTCACGTGTGAGTGTTTGTCAGTTGGAGCCGAGTCTCTCAATTCCTTTCCCTATAACTGAAAAAAATGTAACAGCGATAATTTAACTCTCAGTAACAAACGCACCCAAGGACATACACAACACCCCTTCTCTCCTCCTTCCTCCCTCGCTTCCTCCTCTTCTCCCCTCCTCCCTTTCTCCTTCTCTCCTCTCCTCTCTCCCTGCCTCAATACATAGTTGTTAAACCCTCCACTGTCGATCCCCGTAACGCTCTGGACTCACAGGCGGCCGGGTACAGTCCCATGACTCAAAATAAAATCTGTGCAAGAGCTTGTTCCATTCAAGTGAAAGGGATATATTAATCTAAAACCAAAGTAAAAATCTCGTAACTTTCGGGAGGAATATCTAAACACTATGTAAATTCAAGTTTAGTAGTCTGAACTGAAGTGTACTTAATATTAAACAAACATTATGTTCTCGTTTCAAGTAAAAAGGGGTTTGCATACAAACTAGGATTAGGGTTACATAAAGATGTAGTTTGAGTTTCCCCTTTTTCTTAATTTTTTCTTAATATATAACTCCATTTTACATATAAACAATCTCAACAAACATGAGTAACTAAACAGCTTTAAGTTTCCTCTTTGTTCCATCTTGCTCCACTTCAAGCATCTGGGTCCGTAAAGAGCGGCTTCACATGATTAGTCCAACTCGTCTCACAAGTTCTAGTTGAAACCCTTTATATGTATTTGTTTCAAAATAAAACCACTCCAGCGTTTCTGTTGACTGAATCCATGCTTCTTTTTTTAAAGTTTTTTTATTGTGAAATATTTGCAGGAGAGCAAGATGAACAGCTTCATACTGTATAGTACTAGTATTTATTTTGAGTTTATTTTTGTCAGGTGAGCAACACTAACCCTAACCCTATTATGTAAGTGTATGTCTGTGTTGTATAATGGATTATGTGAGTTGTGTACATGATTGTGTGTTCAGACCCAGAAGTGGGCCGGGACATCCTGCAGCTCGTCCAGTGTCTGCGGCTGCTCATTGATGCTGTTTCTGGAGAGATGGCATATGAGATGGAGAAAGCTCTGGATCATCTTCAGTCAGCTGGACGAGCTGCTGAGGTCGTCATGGAGACCATGCTGTCCAATGACAGGTGAGCTGCTAGGCACTCCCCAGAGTCATGACACCTTCGAAATGCTTATCAGTTTTGTTTCTTGCAGCGATAACGTGATAGAGGACATTCAGAACAAACTGCAGGACGTCCGTAACCCGACTGCGGCCATGACGGTCCTCCTGAGGGAAATGGACCTAGAGACGGACTCTGAGGTCACAGGGGAAGGAGCCATCACACCTGGTACGAATGAAGGGTGAACTTAAAACGTCCGGAGACAAAAAGCACAACAGGCTGACATTAGTGTCTTTTCCCTCGTCTGTGTCTGACAGGTCAGACTCTGACCGTCAGGCTCAGCCTGTCACAGCTGTACGGCAGCAGCGCCGCCATTTCGCTCGTCTGCCAGGCCGTTAGTCACATGGCCATGACCAGAGCGCTGTTCTGCAGAGACCTGCTGATCCTGCAGAAACTCTATCTGAGGCTGGGCGACAACGTATGACTCGCATATACACACACACACTGTTACACACTGCACATGAGACAAGCCGCAACTAAATGGAGCTATACACACACAGACATGCATCTGTTAGGGTTAGGGTTCCCACTGACAACGTCATCAGTTGTTGCTTAGTGACAACAGGACATCATTTTCTGTGTGTAGGTGTTTCTGGGTGGGGGGGCTCAGCTGCTGCAGCTTCAGCAGGACCTGATTCCTAGGACTTGTCACCTGCTGTCGTCTTATCACCTCCTTAAACACATGAGTCAGAGCGTGGCCTCGTCCGTCCCTGTGGACATCATGTGAGTACACACACCTGTCCAGGTCTCTCTCTCTCTCTCTCTCTCTCTCTCTCTCTCTCTCTCTCTCTCTCTCTCTCTCTCATCTCTCTCTCTCTCTCTCTCTCTCATCTCTCGTCTCTCTCTCTCTCTCCTCTCTCTCTCTCTCTCTCTCTCTCTCTCTCTCTCTCTCTCTCTCTCTCTCTCTCTCTCTCTCTCTCTCTCTCTCTCTCTCTCTCTCTCTCTCTCTCTCATCTCTCTCTCTCTCTCTCTCTCTCTCTCTCTCTCTCTCTCTCTCTCTCTCTCTCTCTCTCTCTCTCTCTCTCTCTCTCTCTCTCGCTCGCTCTCTTCCCCTCCCCCCCCCTCCTTCGCTCCATCAGCATCACACCTGACATTAAAACATCCCCTAAAGTTTTTATTTTTGAATTATCAAATATATTTTACTGTTCATATGTTAAACAGTAAGCCTAAATATGTGACCTCTGACCTTGTGTTGTTTCAGAGATGCCAACCTGCAGCACCTCACAGTGTTAGAACTGTCTGACTCTCCAACTCCGTCCAGCAGAACAGGTCAGTGTCTATCTGTCTGTCTGCTTGTTTCTCAACGGCTCTGGCCATTCCAAAACTCAAACCTTCCCTCAGTGAAGCTATTCTGTTGTTGATTTAGAAATATGCTTTGGGTTGTTGTCGTTCCAAAAGGTGAAATGCCTCTTTATCTTTTTAAGAGAGGCCTGAAGGTTTTGAGCCATGATTAACTGTTCATGATTCCTCACCTTGACTAAAGCCCCAGTTCCAGCTGAAGAAAAACAGGCCAAAAGCAGGATGCTGCCTCCACCCTGCTTCACTGTGGGTATGGTGTTGTCAGAGTCTGACCTGGGTTTAGTTAACAGGGCTTGGACGTATTTCTTTGTGAGGAAAGGCTTCTGTCAACCCTTAACTCACTCCTTGAATGTAGCTGGACGGCTCTTAGCAGCTTCCAGGACCAGTTTTCTTTTCATCAATTTTGAAACGGGCGTCCACTTCTTGTTAATGTCACAATTGTGCCATAATTTCTCAACTTGTTGATGACAATCTTCACTGTGTTCACTGGTAAATCTTATTCCTTGGAAATGAGTTTGTTCCCTTTGATGCTAAGTAAGCTCTTTGCAGATGTACGTTTATAAGTCAATGTCAGGAAAATCCTACTGGATCAGCTGTATGTTATTTGGGTGGTTTCAGAGTCACTTCTACTGATTGGCAGGTTTGTACTGTCTGCTTTGAGTCAACTGAGTTTCAATGTGATAATTGTGAACACAGCAACATCGCCAATTATAAGCAAACGCATAATTTTAGTTTTAATTTCTCCCCTTAAAAGATTATAGGTCACGTTACACACACGACATGAATAATCACAACATGGCAAGGCAGGGAATGTGTGTATATATATATATATATATATATGTATGTACACTGTACCTGTAAATACATGTATCTGTTTACTTGTCTCTCAGTGCTCAGTCCTCAGACTGTAGTGGAGCTCTTCTACCAGACGGCGGCGAGGAGGATCATCATGTCCCAGATCTTCTCTCAGCAGCAGAGTCATGCTCTGCTCGTCTGGAGTCACATGATCTCTAACGTGGTCGCTCTTCTCGCTCAGCTGCTGTATCCTCGTCCAATCAGACGTGTCCTCACTGCACTGCTGTCATCATAGACAAGTTCATGTTTTATAGAAGTTTGTGAAACAAGTTTGTCTTAATAATGATAATTTAACATGTTAGGGTTATTCTCTATATCTACGACTAGTGCTCCTTCAAATCTGTTGTACTTCACACACTTTTTAAAATGTGTTGAAAGCTGCAGAAACAATCGTCACTGTTCAAAATCCATAAGGTTTGTCTCTCCACCATACCCAGTGTAAAATGAATGATTTTGAATGTTCCTGGCTCTGGTGAAATCACGTTCTTCAGTCTTAACTGGTGTCTCTCAGTTGGCCCAGTAACCCTGGTTTCCAGTTTCCTGAATGTCTGATGTCAAACTGTCAGTACACTCAGCTGCAGGTGAGCTGTGTTTCTATATGATCATTATTATTGATCGGTATTAATTATTTTCTCTACCATTGAAGTATATAGTTTGTTTTACTGCATCTCATGGTTGAACTGATGATCACCTGGAAGTAATATTTTTGTTGGGATGCTTTAATAAGACAATCCCGTTTTGGATTCACACTGAACTGACACACAATGTGATTCAATGTGATGACATTTCTTTTGCTTAAGGCCACTCACCTGTGTTTCCTGTGTTCAGGAGTACGTGAGGCTGATCGGTCCATGGTGTCAGGTGAACATTGGCTCGTGTCGCTTCATGTTGGGTCAGTGTTACCTGGCCAACGGCGAGGGGCAGAAGGTGAGTGATGTGGATCAGCGAGAGCCCGGCCACATCCCAGCTTCACAGCTGACGTGGTCTCCTCTTGTGGTTTGTCCATCAGGCGCTGCAGTGTTTCCAGGAGGCGGCGACAGAGGTAGAGAAGGAGGAGTTTCTGATGCGACTGACCGGCGCTGAGGACGAAGAAGCTGCCGCCACCTGCAGGTTACAGTATTACAACAAGGTACTGATGAAGGTGTGATGTCCCACAACATCTGTGTTAAAGGCACAAACGTTAAGTGTGTGTCTGTGTCTTGATTCAGACGTGGACCACTGACCAAATCGAAAGTACCACAAAACATAAATCGATCATGTTCCATCGATGCAGAGTCTCCTCCTCCCATCTTTGCACTCTAACAGAAGTTGTTAGGACCAGTCTTGATGATTACTTTGTATTTGTGTATTTGCTTTAGAGTTTATGACTTTATGAGACGCACAGTCAGGACATCAGGGTTAAAGTGACTGGAATGATCAGGATTCATGAGTCGACATCATCCAGTAATGACTAAACACATCATCAGTTTGTGTGAGTGACAGAGACGGGCAGACAAAATACATGAACAAATAATCATCTATAGAAATAAAATTCTGTGATGCATCGATAATGGTTTTATCGTTGAATCGTAGACGTGAGGTGAGAATCACCCTAACCACCCTAACCACCCTAACCCTAACCACCCTAACCACCTAACCCTAACCACACTAACCACCCTAACCACCTAACCCTAACCACCCTAACCACCTAACCACCTAACCCTAACCACACTAACCACCCTAACCACACTAACCACCCTAACCACCCTAACCACCTAACCCTAACCACCCTAACCACCCTAACCACCCTAACCACCCTAACCACCCTAACCACCTAACCCTAACCACACTAACCACAATAACCACCTAACCACCCTAACCCTAACCACACTAACCACACTAACCACCCTAACCACCTAACCCTAACCACCCTAACCACCTAACCCTAACCACCCTAACCACCCTAACCACCCTAACCACCCTAACCACCCTAACCCTAACCACGCTAACCACCCTAACCACCTAACCCTAACCACACTAACCACAATAACCACCTAACCACCCTAACCCTAGCCACCCTAGCCACACTAACCACACTAACCACCCTAACCACCCTAACCCGGCTCATTTCTGTCACTTCACACCGACACCCCCTGAACATGGATCTTGGAGTCTACTGGTTTGGCTTCAGTTGACAGATCCATTACCGTGGTGACAGCGTTCTTTACAGCTGATCAGAAAAAAAGCCTCTGGGTAAGGGGCGGGACATTTCTCAAAGGAGCTGTTGACCAATTACAAAAGAGGGTCAGCTGACTAAACTGAGCTCTGTTTGTCCGTCATGGAGTTTTGTGTGTTGATAATAAAAACCATGTGACTGTGTACAGGTGCTGCGCTTACTGGAGGACGTGGGTTTACCTGAGCTGGTCATCCAGTTGGCGTCTTTGGCTTTAACGGAAGCGGTCGCTGATGTCAGCACTCAGGTGAGCAACCACTTACACCAGCTGTTTGTACAAAACTTTATTAACAGCTGAGTTTAACGCATGTAAATCAATGTTCAGGCGGCTCTGTGGACTCGGATCTTCAAACATCATCTGGACCTCGGACACAACAGTGAAGCTTATGAAGCTCTGACACAGAACCCAGACAGCAGCACGTACGTATACACACACACACACACACACACACAGAACCCAGACAGCAGCACGTACGCACACACACACACACACACACACACAGACACACACACGACACACAGACCCAGACACAGCACGTACACACACACACACACACACACACACACACACACACACAGAACCCAGACAGCAGCACACACACACACACACAGAACCCAGACAGCAGCACGTACGTACACACACACACACACACACACACACACACACAGAACCCAGACAGCAGCACGTACGACACACACACACACACACACACACACACACACACACACACACACACACACACACAGAACCCAGACAGCAGCACGTACGCACACACACACACACACACACACACACACACACAGAACCCAGACAGCAGCACGTACGCACACACACACACACACACACACACACAGAACCCAGACAGCAGCACGTACGCACACACACACACACACACACACACAGAACCCAGACAGCAGCACGTACGCACACACACACACACACACACACACACACAGAACCCAGACAGCAGCACGTACGCACACACACACACACACACACACACACACAGAACCCAGACAGCAGCACGTACGCACACACACACACACACACAGAACCCAGACAGCAGCACGTACGCACACACACACACACACAGAACCCAGACAGCAGCACGTACGCACACACACACACACAGAACCCAGACAGCAGCACGTACGCACACACACACACACACACAGACAGCAGCACGTACGCACACACACACACACACAGAACCCAGACAGCAGCACGTACGCGCACACACACACACACACACACACACACACACAGAACCCAGACAGCAGCACGTACGTACACACACACACACACACACAGAACCCAGACAGCAGCACGTACGTACACACACACACACACACAGAACCCAGACAGCAGCACGTACGTACACACACACACACACACACACAGAACCCAGACAGCAGCACGTACGACACACACACACACACAGAACCCAGACAGCAGCACGTACGACACACACACACACACACACACAGAACCCAGACAGCAGCACGTACGCACACACACACACACACACACACAGAACCCAGACAGCAGCACGTACGCACACACACACACACACACGCACACAGAACCCAGACAGCAGCACGTACGCACACACACACACACACACACAGAACCCAGACAGCAGCACGTACGCACACACACACACACACACACAGAACCCAGACAGCAGCACGTACGCACACACACACACACACAGAACCCAGACAGCAGCACGTACGCACACACACACACACACACACACACACACAGAACCCAGACAGCAGCACGTACGTACACACACACACACACACACAGAACCCAGACAGCAGCACGTACGTACACACACACACACACAGAACCCAGACAGCAGCACGTACGTACACACACACACACACAGAACCCAGACAGCAGCACGTACGCACACACACACACACACACGCACACAGAACCCAGACAGCAGCACGTACGCACACACACACACACACACACACAGAACCCAGACAGCAGCACGTACGCACACACACACACACACACGCACACAGAACCCAGACAGCAGCACGTACGCACACACACACACGCACACAGAACCCAGACAGCAGCACGTACGCGCGCGCACACACACACACACCGAACCCAGACAGCAGCACGTACGCACACACACACATACATACACACACACACACACACAGATCCCAGACAGCAGCACGTACGTACACACACACAGAACCCAGACAGCAGCACGTACACACACACACACACACACACACACTAATCCTCCGGTGTCCTCTCAGGCAGCTGGATTGCCTCCGTCAGCTGGTGGTGGTTCTGTGTGAACGCTCTCAGCTCCAGGACTTAGTCCAGTTCTCCTACGTCAACCTGCACGATGAGGTAAATCCTTCACCTTTGACCTCTGACTAGGGATGGGACTTTACAGGAGTTTTCATGTGCGAATGTTCATAACATTATTGAACAATTAATCGATTATTCGCTAAGGCATTATTTTTCAGTTTAGGAACCCTGGTCTGTGAGTTTATGGGAAGGATGGGGCGGTTCGAGTGAATACATATTTTCTTTAGATGTACACATCACTGACCTGAACTAATAGTGCGTTAAGATATCTGAGGGATTTAGCCTCGTTACTCTCATCTGCTGTAAGAAGCTCCACAAGATACAGGAGATGTTCTCATAATGTGCGGGACTAGAACGATATTCATTCGGCTTGGATTTTTATTCGAATAATTCTTAATGAACGATTATTCATTACCAACACTACCTCTGACCTGATCATTTTGCTGTCATATTATCTAGTGATCGTATAGTCTATTATTATTAAAACTGAATTATCCTCATTGATTTGATTCAAATAGAACGTCACATTCTCAGTAAAGCTTTTGTGTAAGTTTGTTACACCTGCCTGAGTCTCAGTGAGGATCCAGCTGTGCACCAGCTCCTCATCAGCACGTCTGTGTCCTCAGGTCGTCAGCATCATCGAGTCTCGAGCCAGAGGTCTGGACCTGCTGACTCATAACTACTACGAGCTGCTGTACGCCTTCCACATCAACAGGCACAACTACAGGAAAGGTGTGACGCACCACTGACATCACACGTGTGAAGAATGATGGTTACAACTGTTCTGGTCTTGTTCTTGTTCTTCTCCTAGTTAAAGAGCTTTTTCTCTCTGTCGTCCCAGCTGCTCATTGTAGAACTGTTTGTTTCTCTATCATTTTTAGGTCTTGACCTAATATATAAAGAGCCTTGAGATTACATTTGGTGCTATACAAATCAAATTGAATTGCTGATGGGAGTGTGTGTTTGTGTGTGCATGCAGCGGGGACCGTCATGTTTGAGTTGGCGATGCGTCTCGGTCGCGAGGTCCCAACTCGTCTTGGTCTTCAGAAACAGGTGAACTGTTATCTGTCTGCTCTCAACTGTCTCCGCCTGATCAGACCAGAGTACGCCTGGATCGTCACGCCTGCCTCTGGAGCTGTGGTACAGACACACTCGTCGCACTCACGTGCACACTCGCGTGCACAATGTCTAGAATAGATCTGTTTCATTGAATAAGCTTCTGTGTGTTTGTGTCTGTGCTGCAGTACGAGCGTGCAGGAGCGTCTCCGAAGAGAAACTCTGACGGAGACTTTTCCCGTGAACCAGGTCAGATTCACTGATTTAATGAAACTTTATCAGCAGCCTCATTGTGAAAAGTGTTGTCGCCCTCTGGTGGAGGAATTGTGTACTAGGATGTCCTGGTGTTGTTTGAATGTTGGTTTCCTGCTGCAGTTAAACGTCAGGTTGACATCCTGGAACTCAACGACCTGGAGAAGGAGTACTTCCTGTCTCGCTGCCGCCTGACGCTAGCCCAGCACCACCCACCATCTGCCACCATCGCAGGTACATAGGCAGCTCCACCCCCTCTACCTCCTACTGCCCCCTCTGCCTCTCTGCCTCTCTCTCACCCGCCTCTCTCTGTCTCTCTGACAGGAAGTGCGTCCGCCGAGGAGATGGTGTCCCTGTTGGTTCAGTCCGGACTCTTTGACTCGGCTCTGTGTCTCTGTCAGACGTTCAAACTGACCTTGACTCCGGTGTTCGAGGGTTTAGCCTTTAAGTAAGTTCTGGTTCTGCTGTTTTACAGGAGCCCTAAGGTTTTGCTCACTCATGGTAAGAACCATGAAAGTTCTTTAATGCTCTGTTTTAAAATCAGAGGTTTGAAGTGTTGTCTGTTACTTTTAAGAAAATGTTGATGTTGTGTTAATGTATTGTTGTTGGTCTGTTTCTCAGATGCGTCAGGCTTCAGTTTGGGGGGGAGGAGACTCAGAATGAAGCTTGGAGCTGGTTGGCTGATAATCAGCTATCGTCTGTCGTCAACACCAAAGAGTCCAGGTTTGATTCTTCTTCCTCTCTGACATCAGGGGGTTCCAGTCCTCCTCTCCACAGATCTAGCTCCTTGTGTTTGTAACATCCAGCTCCTCCTGGTTGAGAGTCAGATCCGAGATCGACCAGTAAATCCAGAGTTTCATCTTGAGACTCAGCTCCTCTTCACCACAACAGTCCAGTCCAGCAGTTCTGCTGATTTCATGTGTCCTTCGGCCTGATGACCATGTCAGCCACACATAGATCCTCGCTAACGTGCTCTCTCATCCAGCTTCAGCCCCTGATCCGGACAGCCAGGCTCCCAGGACCAGAGGACACTGGAACCGCTCTGGTTCAGAGCACTGATTTCAATTATCAATCATCGGATTTGACTTTATCAGGACTTTTGAATGTCTGTGTTCATCATGACTGTAATATATACTAATATCTAAGGTTTGCAGAGATCAGGAGACATGAGAACAAGAATCATTATCATGAGTTAGAAACATTAATTTATTTCAATGTTGTGAGTTCAACTTGTGAAACCTGCTTCTTCTGGTTTTCTGTCTCCAACCTGCACTGAACAGATGATAACTCAGAGGTCAAAGGTCCTGCTGACCTCATTTTGTTTTGAATGTGTCAAACAACTTCAGCAACTGAAAACTCTGATTGGTGGAGACAGAATCAATCAATCAAATGTTATTTGTATAGCCCATATTCACAAATCACAACTCGTCTCAGGGCTTTAACATGGTGAGACATCCTCTGTCCTTACCCCTCAACAAGAGTCAGGACAAACTACTGAAACCTTTAACAGCAGTTTAACCTCAGCTTCTGCTTTGCTGTGTCCTCAGTGCTGCAGATGAGGCGTGGCGGCTGCTGGCCTCTTACCTTGAGAGGTATCCCTCCGCTAATGGACAGCACCACCGCTGTGTCATCAACAAGCTGCTGTCACATGGCGCCCCTCTACCTGATTGGCTGGTCAAGTCATACAAGGTGAGCAATCAGCCAATGACGGGGGAGGTTGTTACTGAACAACCCCAGAGAGACGATGTGGGGATAATGATGCTGGTGCCCTGATTGTGACTGCATTTCCCATGATGCTCTCTGTCAGGCTGTGGACGCCGCGTCACTGTTACGTCTCTATCTGAACTTTGACCTTCTGGAGGCTGCAGCTGAACTCGTCCTGGAGAATGTGGACGCTCTGCTGGGGAGAGGACCCCAGTACTTTGGAATAGAAGTAATACTGCAAAAACTACTACTACTAATATTACTGTTAATACTGCAAACATGCTACTAATACTGCAAACACAGTGCTACTACTGTTAATACGGAAAACACACTACTACAGTTTATACTGCAAACACTACTACTGTTAATACTGCAAACACACTACTACTGTTAATACTGCAAACACACTACTACTGTTAATACTGCAAACACACTACTACTGTTAATACTGCAAACACACTAATACTACTGTTAATACTGCAAACACACTAATACTACTGTTAATACTGTAAACAAACTACTACTGTTAATACTGCAAACACACTACTACTGTTAATACTGCAAACACACTACTACTGTTAATACTGTAAACACACTACTACTGTTAATACTGCAAACACACTAATACTACTGTTAATACTGCAAACACACTATACTACTACTGTTAAACTGTAAAAAACTACTACTACTACGGTTAATACTGTAAACACACCACTACTCTTAATACTGTTAACACACTAATACTACTGTTAATACTGTAAACACACTACTACTGTTAATACTGTAAACAAACTACTACTACTGTTAATACTGCAAACACACTACTACTGTTAATACTGTAAACAAACTACTACTGTTAATGATGTGAACACACTACTACTGTTAATACTGCAAAACAAACTACTACTGTTAATACGGAAAACACACTACTACAGTTTATACTGCAAACACTACTACTACTGTTAATACTGCTAACACACTACTACTACTGTTAATACTGCAAACACACTACTACTGTTAATACTGCTAACACACTACTACTGTTAATACTGCTAACACACTACTACTGTTAATGATGTAAACACACTACTACTGTTAATACTGCTAACACACTACTACTGTTAATACTGCAAACACACTACTACTGTTAATGATGTAAACACACTACTACTACGTGACTCATCCACCTGAAGAAATTGTCTCCTATTGAGAGACCCGTACACGCATGAACCTTCAATGTTGCGTGTGTCACATTCTGTACTGTCGTGTGTGTGTAACGTTGTGTGTATTATGTCTTTCAGAAGCCTCTCTCTGCGACCTGCTCTTCAGTTTGGCTTCCGTACACATCCATCGATCAGCTGATGCAGGCGCTCGCTGACACTCAGACCAACAGCAGCGTGAGTCTGCATCACTTCCTGTGTGTGTGTGTGTTGGTGGGTGGGTGGGTGTGTGTGTGTGTGTTGGTGGGTGGTTGGGTTTTTGGGGATGAACAGTTTCATGTGGTTCCTTCACAACAAAATTCCAGCTGTTGTGTGACGTCAGTTTAAACACCTTGGGGTTAGGGAACAGTTGCTCCAGATGTTAACTCAAACATCTGGACCTCATCTCTGTTGTTGTAAATGAGGGAATCGAACATATCCCGTGATTGTGACTTTTTGTTTTTGTTTTCAGATCTATAACAAAGTTCGAGACAAACTGGATGAGTATCACAAACTGGTGGATCTGACGACCAGACGCAGACTCGTTCCTCGATAAAAAAACTTGTTGAGCTGTGACTTTGTTTAGACCTGATGTAAATATTCAGTGTGATTGTGTTTTTGTTTTTTACAACAACATTGTTATCAGCTTTTCTACATGTCTGTTTTTGTATCATTGATAAAACTGTGATGAAATGAAAGGTTTTCATAAATCTCACCGAGTCGACAATTCACTTCAATTATTTCAATTGTTTGTCTTTGAATATCGTCCGTCTCTGTGTGGGGTTAGTTGTTGTGTCTCTAGTTGTCTCTTTGTGTGGTTTGTCTGTGGCATTCAGAGTTGTGAGTCTGGAGAAGAATCAGATTATTCATCCAGTCAAACAGGATGTTGTGTAACCATGGTAACGGACATGACAAACTGATTTTATTGAGTTTTTGTTCAGTGATGTCACACTTTGGAGAAAAGCCAAAGCTTCAGTGAAGGTACAGGAATATGGAAATGTAACATATAGTTATATTTAATAATATTATATAATACATAATAATAAATCAAATATGAACAGAGTGAAGAAAAATTAAAAAATGTGTAAAGAACCAGGTGAGGTCCTGCAGGGGGCAGTACCGGCTCTGTTCCTGTTAGTAGAGGGTTAGGGTTAACCCTTAACCCTTAAACCTGCAGGACCTCACCTGACTGTTACAGACCGACTGTTATAAACTGACTGTTACAGACCGACTGTTACAGACCGACTGTTATAAACTGACTGTTACAGACCGACTGTTACAGACCGACTGTTATAAACTGACTGTTACAGACCGACTGTTACAGACCGACTGTTATAAACTGACTGTTACAGACCGACTGTTATAAACTGACTGTTACAGACCGACTGTTATAAACTGACTGTTACAGACCGACTGTTATAAACTGACTGTTATAAATTGACTGTTACAGACCGACTGTTATAAACTGACTGTTACAGACCGACTGTTATAAACTGACTGTTATAAACTGACTGTTATAAACTGACTGTTACAGACCGACTGTTATAAACTGACTGTTACAGACCGACTGTTACAGACCGACTGTTATAAACTGACTGTTATAAACTGACTGTTACAGACCGACTGTTAGAAACTGACTGTTATAAACTGACTGTTACAGACCGACTGTTACAGACCGACTGTTATAAACTGACTGTTACAGACCGACTGTTATAAACTGACTGTTACAGACCGACTGTTATAAACTGACTGTTATAAACTGACTGTTACAGACCGACTGTTAGAAACTGACTGTTATAAACTGACTGTTACAGACCGACTGTTACAGACCGACTGTTATAAACTGACTGTTACAGACCGACTGTTATAAACTGACTGTTACAGACCGACTGTTATAAACTGACTGTTACAGACCGACTGTTATAAACTGACTGTTATAAATTGACTGTTACAGACCGACTGTTATAAACTGACTGTTACAGACCGACTGTTATAAACTGACTGTTATAAACTGACTGTTATAAACTGACTGTTACAGACCGACTGTTATAAACTGACTGTTACAGACCGACTGTTACAGACCGACTGTTATAAACTGACTGTTATAAACTGACTGTTATAAACTGACTGTTACAGACCGACTGTTATAAACTGACTGTTACAGACCGACTGTTACAGACGACTGTTAAAACTGAGAAACTGACTGTTACAGACGACTGTTATAAACTGACTGTTACAGACTGTTAAAACTGACTGTTACAGACCGACTGTTATAAACTGACTGTTACAGACCGACTGTTACAGACCGACTGTTATAAACTGACTGTTACAGACCGACTGTTATAAACTGACTGTTACAGACCGACTGTTAGAAACTGACTGTTAGAAACTGACTGTTAGAAACTGACTGTTAGAAACTGACTGTTACAGACTGACTGTTATAAACTGACTGTTACAGACCGACTGTTATAAACTGACTGTTACAGACCGACTGTTATAAACTGACTGTTACAGACCGACTGTTATAAACTGACTGTTACAGACCGACTGTTACAGACCGACTGTTATAAACTGACTGTTACAGATCGACTGTTATAAACTGACTGTTACAGACGACTGACTGTTATAAACTGACTGTTACAGACCGACTGTTATAAACTGACTGTTACAGACCGACTGTTACAGACCGACTGTTATAAACTGACTGTTACAGACCGACTGTTATAAACTGACTGTTACAGACCGACTGTTAGAAACTGACTGTTAGAAACCGACTGTTACAGACCGACTGTTATAAACTGACTGTTACAGACCGACTGTTATAAACTGACTGTTACAGACCGACTGTTATAAACTGACTGTTACAAACGACTGTTATAAACTGACTGTTATAAACTGACTGTTACAGACCGACTGTTATAAACTGACTGTTACAGACCGACTGTTAGAAACTGACTGTTAGCGTTTAAAACTGACTGTTACAGACAGCCTGTTATAAACTGCCTGTGTGTTACTAAGTTAGGGTTATCAATCACATTGATTAGTATAGTTTCATATTCTCAGGTCCCAGTTTGTCTCATGGTCTTTAACCAGGTGAGACGTCCTCTGTTCTTCAACAAGAGTCAAACTCCTGAGACCTTCACCAGGTGGAGAAGGTAGAAACCTAAGAGACACATGTGAGGACGCGTCTCCCAGGACGGACACTAGTCCACAGATGTCCCGTTAACAGAGGACATCAGAAGGATTAGAGTATTTACAGCTTTGATTAGAATAAACACTTACTGAATGGTTAAAAGTTATGGTTAGTGTAATGGTTAGGGTTATGGTTCATGGTCAGATATTTAGATGTGATAGTTAGGGAATCAACAAATGTCCTCATTAAGACGGAAGAACAATTGTGTGTCACACTGAACATTATGTTCTCAACAGGAAGTTTGAACATTTCTGGGAATCTGTGTCTCTACATGTAAACAAAGAAGAAACTTGCAGAGGTTCGGTTCCATCAACATTACTGAGGACACAAGCAGCTGCTACCATAGAAACTACACACTGGAGAGTGACACAACTCAGAAGACAAGTGACTCTGGAAGAGCAGATAAAAAGAAAGAGAAGCCAGAGGACAGACAGAGAGAGAGAGAGGCAGTGAGAGAGACAGATCTATATAGAGAGAGAGAGACAGTGAGAGAGAGAGACAGAGAGATATAGAGAGACAGTGAGGTGTGCGAGAGAGAGAGAGACAGTGAGGTGTGATAGAGAGAGACAGTGAGAGAGATAGACAGACAGACAGAGAGAGAGAGAGAGACAGTGAGGTGAGAGGTGGATGCAGAAATGAAGACCTGGTTTCTCGACTTCTGGAGGGAGAGAGAAGAAGTTCTGAAGAGAACCAATCAGCTGAGACTCCGCCCTCCACAGCTGTGAGTACCAACAACACGTTAAAGAACCAAACGTGACGCTTTGAACACGTCAATTACATGTGGAGGTTGGTTACCATCTCAGTGACTGTCTCAATTACTGTCTTATTTAATGTCCAGTTACAGTATCAGTTACAGTATCAGTTACTCTCTGTTACTGGCTCAGTTACTGTATCAGTTACTCTCAGTTACAGTATCAGTTACTGTCTCAGTTACTCTCTGTTACTGGCTCAGTTACTGTATCAGTTACTCTCAGTTACAGTATCATTTACTGTCTCAGTTACTCTCTCAGTTACTCTCTCAGTTGCTGTATCAGTTACAGTATCAGTTACTCTCTCAGTTAAAGTATCAGTTACTGTCTCAGTTACTGGCTCAGTTACTGTATCAGTTACTCTCAGTTACAGTATCAGTTACTGTCTCAGTTACTCTCTCAGTTACTCTCTCAGTTACTCTCAGTTACAGTATCAGTTACTGTCTCAGTTACTCTCTCAGTTACTCTCTCAGTTACTCTCTCAGTTACTGTCAGTTACAGTATCAGTTACTCTCTCAGTTACTCTCTCAGTTACTGTCAGTTACAGTATCAGTTACTGGCTCAGTTACTGTATCAGTTACTCCCAGTTACAGTATCAGTTACTCTCTGTTACTGTCTCAGTTACAGTCTTAGTTACTGTCTCAGTTACAGTATCAGTTACTGTCTCAGTTACTCTCTCAGTTACTCTCTCAGTTACTGTCAGTTACAGTATCAGTTACTGTCTCAGTTACTCTCTCAGTTACTCTCTCAGTTACTGTATCAGTTACAGTATCAGTTACAGTTTTAGTTACTGTCTCAGTTACAGTATCAGTTACTGTCTCAGTTACTCTCTCAGTTGCTGTCTCAGTTACTGTCTCAGTTACTCTCTGTTACAGTATTAGTTACAGTATCCGTTACTGTCTCAGTTACTCTCGTAGTTACAGTCTCAGTTACTGTCTCAGCTACTCTCTCAGTTACAGTATCAGTTACTCTCTCAGTTACTCTCTCAGTTACTGTATCAGTTACTCTCTCAGTTACTCTCCCAGTTACAGTATCAGTTACAGTATCAGTTACTCTATGTTACTGTCTCAGTTACTCTCTCAGTTACTGTCTCAGTGTATCAGTTACTCTGTTACAGTATCAGTTACTGTCTCAGTTACTCTCTCAGTTGCTGTCTCAGTTACTGTCTCAGTTACTCTCGTAGTTACAGTATCAGTTACTCTCTCAGTTACTCTCTCAGTTACTCTCCCAGTTACAGTATCAGTTACTCTTTGTTACTGTCTCAGTTACAGTATCAGTTACAGTATCAGTTACTGTCTCAGTTACTCTCTCAGTTACTGTATCAGAAACAGACAGATTGTTATGGTTAGTGGTTGTTATGGTTACATATGAGTAAGGTTGTCCTTCTCCCCACAGAAAGCGGTTGCTAGGAGACAGTTCTCTTCGAACAGAGCTGAAATATGCCAGGTTGGCCTCTCTGCTGCCCCCTGTTGGTACAGAGGTCTTCAGGAGCTTCACACCAGCCTCGCTGCAGGACATCAAACAACGACATGAAGCCAAGGAGACTGAGCGTCAGCAGAGGACAAACAAAGACGTACGAAACGTTTCAACTTCATCAATAAATATATAGATAAAGAAAATAGAACAATGGTGACTCCGGGGTTCTGTTCTACGAAGCTGGTTCTACCTGCTCTGGTTCAGTGACTCTGGTTCTGATCTACTAACCGTGCCAGTCAGGACAGTGTGCAGAGTAACATGCACTCACCATACAGAGCGTTGCCTAATGATGCATTATTAGGCAAAATATTGGGAGGAGTCAATGCAAATACTTTAATTTCACCCATTGTGATTTACAAAGCCTGAAATAATTGCCTGGGTTGTGGCTGCGTCTATATTTAATACGTTTGAAAGGAAGCTACTAATTGCCACAGCCTTGCATCAGCTGCTAAAGAACAGAACATTTACCTCAAGCCTAAAGAAATATTAAAATTGACATTCATCATGTCTTCCTATTTCCCTCTTTTTGCCAACATTACATTTTTAACTGGATATTTTTTCCGCATTGTGTTTATCTCCTCCCATGCGCTCTCCTCCCTCCCCATTGGCCGGCTGTTCCGTTGTGGGACGGCTTGAGTTTGTACTCACCACCGCCTCATCCCTTTTTTCAGTTTTTCTTTTTCCCACAGAATTTACTTTCTTGCAGATTCTCTTCCATAAAGCGTTTCTTTGAGTTATATTCATATTTCTTTGCTGTAGCTCAACATGTTTGTTTGCCTCCTACACTAACACCTTCAGTTCCATGGCATTCAATTTCTCACTCTTCATTTGAATACGACTGCCTCTACCATGTTTGCACCTGTTATCTCTCCCATCTGCATGCCTAAGTGTCCTTGGCAAGATACTGAACCCCTAAATGGCCCCTCATAAATGCTGAGTGTTCTAAAAATGTAAGTCGCTTTGGATAAAAGCATCTGCTAAATGACATGTAATGTAATGTAATGATGTAATGATGCTACACGTCACTGACAGTTCATACGAGATGTTTACTGTCACGTTGTGAATGGTAAATTGTTTGTATTCATATTGGTTTTTCTAGTCTTGATGATCCTATCTGAAGCACTGTCTGCTTCACTAGTTTCCTGTTCACTGGCTGATGCACAGAAACTCAATCTATATTTAACATTTTACACATTAATAACGTCTTCACACAATCCAGATGTTTCACCAGCTGTTCTTCCTGCACTTAGCAGCTGGAATTGTCAAGCGAGGTTCAGCTGGAAAACAGACAGACTGACCTTAACCCTGACCCTAACCCTGACCCTAACCCTGACCCTGACCCTGACCCTGACCCTGACCCTGACCCTGACCCTGACCCTGACTGACCCTGACCCTGACCCTGACCCTGACCCTGACCCTAACCTGGACATCTTGCACTTGCCTCTAATACAGAACCCTGCTGCGTTACAAAAACGTAAACTTGGTCAATCCCTCAGTTTGACTCGTAGTTGACCCGAGTCAGTGCAAGAGTAAACAATGAGTTTGAATAATTTTCACTTGTGTGCAAATTCAACAACTTGATTGACAGGAAGAGAAAGAGCTGCACAAACAAGCCACTCACCTGGAGGCTGGGAAGCCCCTCCTTTACATCCTTGGAGACCCACCACCTGAGCTCCTCAACTGCCCATTGGAGGAGCTGGATCCCTTCTACCAATCAGAGAAGGTGATTCTTTGATGTGCGACCTTTGACCTCTGATGTGTGACCTCTGACTTGTGACTTGTGATGTGTTTCCTGTGACATGTGACCTCTGACCTTTAATGTGTGAGCTGTGACCTCTGTCTACAGACGTTCATCGTGCTCAGTGAAGGAAACGTCCTCCACAGGTTTAACGCTGAGTCATCGTGTTTCCTGCTGAGTCCGTTCAGTTGTCTGAGGACCTTCGCCATCAGGATCCTGGTTCATTCATATCCTTCATGATGTCACTGTGACACACTCATCTTAATATAAATATCATATTCACCATCAACCTGCTCAGGTCAATTAGTCTGAACAAAGAATAACTTCCTGTCTGACTGAGAGCAGGTGAATATCACTGACCATGTTTCTATGTTGTGACTCTGTCTCTGTTTCTCTGATCACATGATCATCACATGATGTTGTTTTTGATCCTTAAAAAGTCAAACTTGGTTCCGTTTGTTCGTCATGGTAACGGTTCTAACAAACTGTGGTTTTATGATGATGAGTGATCTTCCAACATTGAGCAGAACAGCAGAGTGAGTCCACCAACAATACACGCTCCATGTGGAGAATTGAGCTGTCGATCCAAGTCAGAGTACATCAGTGTGGGCGGAGTTGAATTTTGTAATAATTTGATCTATGATGTTTTTTTTGTTCACACAGATTTGTGTTCTCAGCCGTCTACATGTTTGAAGTCATCATAAAGATTCTGTCGAGAGGGTTGTGTGTCGGACGCTTCACGTTCCTCAGAGATCCGTGGAACTGGCTGGACTTAGTGATCGTCCTCACAGCGTAATGATCAACTGAGAGAGAGAGAGAGAGAGAGAGAGAGAGAGAGAGAGAGAGAGACTGTGTGTTTGTGTGTGTGTGTGTGTGTGTGTGTTGTTGGTGTTGTTGGTGTTTCATCTAAATTATTCATATAAAACAAATGTATAGTTGAACACTGTGCCCCCCCCCTTCTGTGTGTATCACGTTGCCATGGGAACCCACTAACTGCTTATAACTGATTTAATCTCTGAACAACTACCTCTAATTATAACAACTATAGTTGTTCTGTCAGTGAAATTAGAACATGAGAATCCCATGATGATGGTGATGAAGAAAACGATGATGATGATTGTGATGATGATGATGATGAAGATGAAGTTGACTGTGTTTCAGGTTTCTTCCAGAGTTTCTTGATCTGGGGAAATTCAATGTTTTGAGAACGATTCCTCGAGCTCTGAAAATAATCGCAGTTTACCCAGGTCAGTGTGTGTGTGTGTGTGTGTGTGTGTGTGTTCCTGTACTTACACCTTTGTGAGGAGCATTTGAACCATAGACTTAGAGAGGGAGGACATTTTGTCTGCTCCTCACTTCTTCTAAGATCTGTTTGAGAGTTAAGATTTTTCTTTTATAGAATTAGGTTAGGGTTAGACATTGAGTTGTAATGGTTTGGGTTCTTTTTGAGATTTGGTGCAAGGGCCTTCTGATCTGTGAGGTGGTGGTGCGGTAATGTGAGTGTGAGTCCACCTGTTAGGGTTAGACATTTAGTTTGGATGGTCATGGATAGGTTGGGTTAGGTTAAGGCTAGGTTAAGGTTAGATTTTAGGGTTAGACATTTAGTTGTGAGGGGCTTGGTTAGGGGTTTAGGGAACGTGTTATTCCAATGAGTGTCCTCACTAAGATAGAAAGTACAAACATGTGTGTGTTTAACCTATCAACACATCCAGGTGTGAAGTCGTCTGCCGGAGCTCTCGTCCAATCAGTGAAGAGACTGGCTGGTGTCATCATCATGACGGTGTTGGTCATCAGCGTCTTGGCTGTGATTGGTCAGCTCCTCTTCTTTCGAACTCTGACACAAAAATGTGTCCTGATGTGGTTGCATAGCAACTGGACCTACAATGACCTCAGCAGTTACCATGACAACGGAACAGTTAGCAGCGACTTTGATTTCCACAAGTTCATCAACAGTCATGGTATGATGATGATGTCATAGAGACGTTTATCAGAACTGACACGTAACATGTAACATGTAACTAAAACTCGAACTAACTTGAACTAGAACTGTAACTATAACTAATTAAAACTGTAACAGGTACAGTTACTGTTACTGTTACTGTTACTGTAACTAACTTTCACTTTAACTATGACTGTAACTGTTACTAGCTGTAACTAACTGTAACTGAAACTGTAACTGTGAATGTAACTGTAACTGTTTGTCTTACTAACTGTGACTGTAAATACTGTAACTGTAACCCTGTTACTGGGTACGAGTAACGATCTGCTTGTGTATTGGTTTGTTTAATAGAGAACCAGTTCTATCTCCCTGGTCAGCGCGATCCTCCTCAGTGTGGAAACAGAACCGGTTCCGGGTACGTGGAGTGTGTATTGTAGGAAATTCAAATATATTCAAATATCTTCCCTGAGTTTTCTTCAGTTGAGATTTGATCATTTCAGCTCAATGCTCCACAGCTCGTGTTAGTTTAGCGCCCCCATGAGGTCAAACTGTGAGTTTCCTAAATTCTCACCTGTGATATTCTAACGTCACATTGATCGTCCCTCTGAGTCTTGGAACTTTGTGTCTGTTCCAACTCAGAGCTGTAATCAGAAATGAGGGTTAGGGTTAGTGGATAGTGGGGATAGTGGATAAATCAGACAGAGAGAGAGAGGAGGAGAGGAGATGAAGATAAACGTCTTCAGCCCGACGACCTGGTTAAATCACAAAGCTCCTTAAAGATCTGTTGAGTCCATCAGGGACAATGAACACCACCACACACTCCATCAATGTTAATCCCCTTAATCAATTCATCCCAGTTTAAACTAAATGCTGAATTTATTCCCATAACATCAAATCATAATATATTAGATTTCATTTAGCTGACGCTTTTATCCACAGCGACTCATATAAGCAACTAAATATAGGCTGTAAGCTTGGACCAGGTCCTGGATGTGGACTTGACCCGATCCGGTCACAGCACGGTACCAAGTACTAGTTTTTTGAAACGGATGCAGGCAGCTACTGGTAACCAGTGCAGGGAGCGGGGGAGTGTGAGTGAACCCAGGTCAAAGACCAGTGGAGCTGCTGGTTTCTGGATGAGCTGCAGAGGTCGGAGGGCAGCAGCAGGTAGACCTGCCAGGAGGAGGGGGGGGGGATTAATCTGCCGCCTGATATCAGGGGGGTCTGCCTCGACGGAGGGGTGAGGAGAGGGAAGTGCTCAATGCATGAAGGGAGTTCTCCCTCAGTGCATGATGGGAGTTTATACAGTTGTCTAGATCTACAGCAGCATAACTAGAGCATGGTTCAGGACCTGATCCACTTTAACTTTAACCTTAAATGTAGAGATGGTGTCAGACCCTAGAACCCAGAGCGCTGGTTCCACAGGAGAGGAGCCTGGTAGCTGAAGGTTCTGCCTGCTGCTCTACTCTTACAGACTCTAGATTCTAGATTCTAGATTCTAGATTCTAGAACCTGTATCTTGGGTTCGGAGCCATGTTAAATATAGTCTCACATGAATGCCTGTTATTCTGCCTGCAGGGCTTTTAATGATGTCTTCTAAACTATCAGGCCGTGGTTGAATCCGAGGTTCAATCCAAACTTTTATAACTCCTCTTGATTAACCTCCCATGATCTTCAGGGTCTGTCCCCATGGTTACATCTGTCTGAGGACGGACACTAATCCAGATTACGGACGCACCAACTTCGACTCGTTTGGTTCGTCTCTGCTGAGTCTGTTCAGACTGATGACACACGACACCTGGGACAACCTGTTAGAACAGGTGACACACACACACACACACACACACACACACACACACACACACACTAACACACACTTTCTCTCACCTGTCTCTCTGCAGATGATGCGTTCAGAAGGTAAATTCTCTGT